>VWZI01020322.1:72453-88094 GCA_013396835.1 Psilopogon haemacephalus | reverse complement strand
TAATGAAACCTAATTCTTGTTGTTGCACTTGTCTTAGCACAGGAATAAAATGTATATGTAAAACATTGTCCTTATTAAAGGACTCTCAGCCACTTTACTGAATCTGACCTGAAATGACTTTTGGCCTCTGTTTGCATACAATGGCTCAATCAGACTCTCCAGTGTAAGAGATGTGGAATTGTAATACCTGAAATGTGAGGAGCATTAATGGGAAAAATAGGTGTGAACTTCACAGAGATCTTAGTGATTCTTCTGGGCCTTCCACACAGCCTGGTAGTAAACCATACCTGATTATTTTCAGTGTCACCAATCTACCACGTGTGGATCCTGAACATATAATAAAAGCATTTCAATATATGTAAAGAGTTATTTCTTTCCTATTACTCTGCTTGTTTGTTTCACTAACATTAGCTATGCACCCTTCCTTCAGCTATTCTCTAACTGTGGATGGCTCTGGATCTACTGCAAAGCCTGCTATATGACATACAGCCCACCTGAATTGTTTTACTTTACTGTGCCACTGGTGGCGATTGAGAAGTTCTACTGGACTATCTGAATTCAGTGGAAGGAATCTTATGGCTTTTGATATCTTTTAAATCACACTTTTAAAAGTTTTGGAGGCAAAGGAATATCATTAGATAAAAATGTTCTCAATCAAATCAACATTTTCTAGCCTTTGTTTGCTGCATAATCAAAGCTGTGATTGATATATATCTTAACCTTCCTTCTTTAGAATTTTTCATCTTCTGTTATATATTAAAAGTGTTCAAAGAAAAAAAAATCACATGCGTTTTTTGAACCACTGACTTTGATAACAGTTTTTTTACTTACAAGCTGTTGTTTAGCATCTGTTGTGGGAAAGAACACACACACATTCCTAGATATTTTTCATGGTCCAAAGACTTCAAGATACAAGAAAGAGTGACTGTACTCATATTAATTTTTTTCTCGTAATGCAAATCAGGAATGATGTGTGCTGGCTAGAGCTGAACAAACAGTCAGTAAAAAACAATGTATTCAGAGAATTCTGTCTCTTTCCATTTCCTATAATTCTTGGCCGCATCATGGCTTTTTTTTCTGAAATAAATTAGTTATTCTGAATTATTTACTAGAGACTACATTAAGCAGATTTTTAGCTGCGTGCTGCAAGATGCATGCATGTGTATTTGGCTGCAGAAGCTGTAAACTGTATGGGAAGGCAGCCATGCCTTACAGCAACTCTGTCATTAATGCTTATTTTATAATAACAGCTTTGCTCAAGCTTAGATACTGCCACACAAAGCAGTGAAGAACCTGAAAAAAGCCCCATTCCCCCCGAAAAAACCCAAAACACCAACCCCCCCACAAACAGGGCCAGAAATTGTAGATGCAAGAAAAAAATATTAAAAAACCTGGACAGATTTAGGTGAACGAGGGCATTGATGACAGGAGCACATGAGCACGGTGATGTGAGACAGCAAAAAGTGCTGAAGAAAACATGAAAATTTAAAAGATCTCTTCTCTGACACATAGCTGCAGGCCCTCGTAAGACCCTCTGCTGAAGGACTGTCTCAATAGCTTTTCTTAAAATAGAGGCAGAGGAAGAAGAAAGGAGAAGAATGATAGCACATGCCCAATATGATATAAAATATCCCTAGAAAAAGAAGGGCCTTCTTTAGCATGACAGTTTCAAACACATCTTTTCCTGAGTACCCAGAGTCATTTTGCGGAAATGTTTCAGCTGCTGTGTATTTATGGCAAAAGTAAATATCATCTCTTTAAATATAAAGTGGAGACTTCTAGGGGAAAAGATAATGTCAGATGTGTATTTAAACACTTATTAAAGACTAAGGCAATGGAAGACTAAGGCAATGGCTGTAGAATAATTTTTATGTTTACACTCCTGTTTAAAATGAAAGCCTCCCTTCAAGATAAGAAAAATCACATTTACTTAGACATCACTAATAGGTACTCAGTGACACAGAAACTGTCTTGAAACCTTATACCAGCCAAGTGAGCTGAGCTATCTTGGCAGCACAGGGGAAGGTGTAATATTGTCTAAATGTGTGCAGGAGGCCAGCAAAACTAAAAAGAGAAAAGTAGGAGGAAGTGAGTCTGTCAATTTTCATTTGATATAAAAAAGTTTTCTATTCCATTGATGCTTGTTTAATACTGTAGTAAGTGTGGGACAGAGATTTGTGTGTGTGTGTGTGTGTTCATAGGCTGTTCTGAAAAATAAATAATCCTGTGTTAAGTAGATGGTTATTTCCCTTTCCAGTGAGAACCTGTAAACCAAAGTCTTCTGTTACAAAATGAAAACCTGTTTCCTCAGATTGACACTAGACCCTTTATATTTACTCAGCTGTCAGAATTTATCCTTATTCTTTAAAGAGGGAATAGACCCAGTGAGATTCTGAATTGTTAAAGCTGAGGGTCATGCTCTAAAGTCTTATGACTTTTATTATAAAGGCCATTTTTTATATTTGAAAGGGATTGAGTAAATCTTCCTGGGTTAAGACACAGCTTGTATAAAGACTGTGAGGTCAACTTCTGTTCTGAGTTATGCCAGTGTAAATCTGGGATAATTTCATTACAATCAGTGGAGTCAATCCAGGAACATAATTATCCTGTTGGTTTGGGTCATGTGATGCCTATGGAAAACAATAGAAGTTATGTGCATAAACAACATGATGATTGAGTTCTGAATAGGTAACTGTTGCCAGGACTGATATTTAACCTGGAAAACATGAAAGACATCTATTATCAATTAGACATACAAAGAATGCTATAGGAAAATGTATGTGTGTACATACACATAGTGTGTCAGAAAATCAGACACAGCAAAAAATGAATCTAGGTGCATTTTTACTTGTTTATTGTTTTCTCCCTTCAACTCAGAATACAGTTGGAGATGCTGAAGGCATACTTAATTTCAGGTGGATGTAAATCTAAATTGAAAAAGCCTTTATTTAATTGTGAAAAAAAAATACAAAACAAACAACCAACCACTTTATATGCTTTTCTGTAATTGTGATGTTGGCCACTGGGAATATATACAAGAAATTGAACTTGGGGCAAAGTCTCTCATCTCATGTAAACACGGTGGAAACAAACACACTTCAGATGTGAGAGAAATTCAAATATATAATTATGCTCAAATAAAGGAACAGAATGAGGACCAGGATAACCTCCAAACTCAATTGGATGTCTCTGTAGAAAAGACAACAGATGCATTTGATGGCCTATCTCCAGCTGAAAGAAACAGTAAAGTAAAAATGTTGGGAATTAGAGACATTTTATTTGTATATTTTCTGAAGGCTGTCTTCAAGCCTAATTTAAACTGGAACAGATATATAGAAGGTAGGGTAAATACAGGTAGCAGAGCAGAAGATCTTCATTGATATAGCTCATTGAAATAAAGACTGGGAGAAGATATTATTTGTCTCCACAGAATGCTCTGGAGACAAACTGCAGGGAATTAAAATGGCTGTTTAAAATAAATGGCCAACTTGGCACAGAAACAAGTAAAGATAGACTAGTCAAGCATAAATTTGGACTGGAAGTTAGAAGAAGCTTTGTAAGAACCACAGAAGTGGAGTTATTTGACTCAATGATTCAGTAAAAGTACAGGAACAAATATGTACTCACACAGATAAATATTTAGAAAGAGATTTTGTAATGTCTGTGATTTGCCTGTACTGGAAGGGACTGGTCTCAGTATCATGAAAGTGCTCTTCTCATCTCTCCCTCGTCATGATGCAGGTTCTTACTACTATATATCTAATTATTTCATACCACAGTTGCTAGAAAAACAACTCATGTCAGATTAATGAAAAATCTGTACTGCACAAGCAAATAAGCAGAAATTTATTTATACAGAAGCCTTTTGATATCTGAAAACTCAGAGCAGATCTGGATTCTGTGCTTGAACGAAGTTGCTATCCTATGGTAGACTCATACTGAAAAAGTAAAGAGGTTTGCCCAGCTACGCAGCATCACTAACCAGTTACTCTAATTTTGCGAGGAAAGTTCATTGCTTTAGATGTCTATAATATTATCATAGAATAAGTCAGGGTTGGAAGGGACCACAAGGATTGTCTAGTTCCAACCCCCCTGACATGGTCAGGGACACTCTACCCTAAATCAGGCTGGCCACAGCCTCATCCTGCCTGGCCTCAAACACCTCCAGGGATGGGGCCTCAACCACCTCCCTGGGCAACCCATTCCAGGGTCTCACCACTCTTGTGTATATTTTAGTAAGTCTCTCCAGGTTTTCTTCACAGAGAACGAAAAAGAAGCTGGATTAATCTGACTTATTTTGCATGACTATATTCCAAAGTGTGTGATTAATTGCTTTGTAAATAAGCCTATTTTCATAAAGAAATCTCAGATAAGCTCCACATCTCATGTGCTATATCTATAATCATAAGGAATATAAGTATAGGAATTTTCTGGGGTACTAGTTATTAAGTGATTCCTGGCATGAAATTGACCTCAGCTATCTAGCATTTTCCCTGAAAATTCCTGGGCACAATTTGGGATTTAATATGGGCAGGAACTGTTCCCACTGGGCAGTTTGACTGCAAGTAGAGTTTATTACTATGTACATAGACTGTTCTGTGCCAGCAGGCCTCCACAACTCATAACAGCTCTGGATACACTTTGTTTAGAAGGATGGTGTGACTATATTAGACAGACACCTGTCTGCAGTGTTTGCTCCTTAGGAAATCAGTGCAGTGTCAGGTGGCATAATTTTGGTATCTTTTTTCACTGTGCTTACTTAACTGGTATTTCAATGACTTCAGCAATCACAATAAGCAAATCAACACATGAAGGGAAAGTGGAATCCACTGCTCAGAGGTAAGAAAATGTTATAATTTAGTAAGGAGAGGCTGACACTCTTCAATCTTAAAATTCTGGGGGCTTAAAAATAAATTTTAATGCAATTTATATTAAAAATGCTGCTAATCTAGATGTTCTTTAGCTGTTTTCTCCAAGCCATATAATCACAGTTACAATCTGTAGCAGTTTTTTCCTTACCTAGTTTTGCTGAGTCAAGCAGAGCAGACAGCTCTAGTATTCTTCTACAGGAGCACTGGCTGTGATGGTTTTGAACTACTATTTTCAGAATCAAAAGCAGAGAAAAATTTTAGTGATGTCACGAGTTCAGTTGTCTCATTTCCAACATTTGATGTCACTTTGTCCATCACTGTTCACTTTTAATCATTTAGAATGGATGGAGCTACAAAGACACTCAAAGCTAAAACATGCAGAAAAAGGCAGACGTAATATTAATTGTGTGAAGCATTTATCCCCAACTTTGAAGAAAATTATTTATATTACAGTTGTGATTCCTGATGCAGAGGTCATGACTAATGGCAGTTTTGGTATCAATCATAGGCCTGAATGGAATACATTTATTTTTACTATTTTGGAGTGTGCAACAGGGAAACAATGTACACACTCCCAGCCAAAAGTAGCACTTAAACTGGAAAAGCTGATTTAAAGTCAGCAAGATTAAGAACAATTTTATAGGCATTGTGCAAGTATTTTCTGGAAAACAGCGTCTGCACCAACTTTCCCTGTTCAAAGACAGTTGACAGAGCAGAGGAAAGACAGAGGGAAATCATATATTTAAGATCACAGATGGCTATAAAAGAATGCAAATAAATCCCAGTTCTCCTGACTCTCAGCCCAATAGTGAATTTATATATTTCTTCAGATTTCTTAAGAGGCGACAGCTACAAGCTGTCTGAAGGCACAGTATTGAGATATATAGATATGCAGGGTATATAATCCCTGCAGATCATGTAGATATATGGCATTAAGCAAGATTTTAATGAATTGCTTTGGGTAATGCCACCAGTCTAGCTGTAATAGCATAAAGCTTCATACAGTTGCAAAATTAGTTGAGAAATGGGGTAAAAAATTAGGCACTTCATTCCTGCTAAGTTTTGTCTTGCTGTTACTGCTAGGTGGTGATACTTGAAACATCTGAGCTGTATCTGCAAAAGCTGCAGTACCTATAATGTAGGCTGACTTAGAAAAAGTGGACTCTAGTTAAGACACTTATTTAAAAATTGTTATCATTCTTCACCTCCTTAATTATTTAATACCTGTAATTTCTCCCTTTCTTTTTACATCACAAACTCAGGAATCATTAGTGATAACGGTATCATGCATGGTGGATTAAGTCATGCACTCTGACACCTTTGTTAGATTTTCTACAGAACTATTTATAGTCTCTCCCTGTAAGTGCATTTCATTCTGCTGTTGTTCTTCTGTGCTCTCAGAAAAGTAACTTACCAGCCCAATAAAAGGATTATTTCTGGACAGAGGCCAGCTGTGGTTTCTCTTGAGAACTTTACAACAGCCAGGATGGAAGAGGAACTCTGTTAGATTCCTCTAGTCCTGTTGCAGTCAGGAAAGCCAAAGGGTATACATCACATCACGTGTGGCTTGTTCTGTTTGCTTTTGCACTTGGTGGGTTTCTAAGACTCAGGAATGTACATCCTTCAAAACTATCTATACAGTGTGAGCAATTGCAATCGTTACATCTGATTAGGAAGCATGAAAAGAAACACATATGTGGTTGATTCTGCTTCTCTGATGTCTGTGGCTTTTTGCTGACAGGAAGGAAATCCTTTCTAAAACTTTTTTTTTGTTTTTTTGTTTAAAGAGTTCAAACAGATTTCAAGCTATGTGAGCCAAAACTTACTCTCAGTTACACCCGTGCGCTCCTATCAACTAGACCGTGAGAGAGCAAGCATCTCTCCAAAGAGAACCAGCTTTAACTTGCTTTTCTGAAGCCTTTCTTTTTCAAAGCCAAACTTAAAATAAAATATCCAGATTAAGTTTCCACACAGAACCTCCACTCCTCCATTGTCCACATGGTTTTGCTGAATGTAAATCCCAAATGTATTAGCTGCACAAGGATAACCAGAGATAAACTCCTCCAGGGACTATTACAATCTTGAGAATTTTTGTTGAATATTCTTTCTTTGAACTAGCTCTTGAGTTGATGTCATCCATATCAGGTAGAAAAGAACAGAAGATGCACCTGGGTAAGCATCTTTGCAGTTTATATATGATTTACAAGGTGAAGAAAAGTGCCAGTTATGCTATTGGTAAGGCTGCACTACTTCAGGCTTTATGCATAATAAACTTACCATGTCAGCAAATATAGAGCTGCAGTATTGCAACCTTACCGTTTATAATCCCTGAGCTGGCTTATTGTTTTCCATTACTGAAATCTCATTGCAGTCACAGGCAAGAGGTAAACATGTCCAATAGTTTGAAAACACCTGCTGTGTCCCCTCTATGGGACTTGAACAAGTTTAGGTAGAATGCTGGCCAGTTCAAAAATCTTGAATTACTTGGCAGCAAACAAGACACAGGCTTTCTAAAACTCTGTTTCCACTGACACTTAGACCTAGATCTATTAAATGCAAATTTAGGCATTTTATTAAGATAGCTAGGTAAGCTAAACAAACTGTTTTCTGTTCTTCTGGAAATAGTGTTTTCTTTCCATTAGCTGCAGAGGAAGTGCTAGGTGATTACATTCCTGGGTNGCCTTTGAAACTCCCTATAAAATCCAGCCTTGGTGCCGAAAAGCTCTTACAAAAAAATATTGCATGACCAGTGATAGATCGTGTCATTTTATACAGAGTTGGAACCTTGTCCATTAAATATTCCCTAATCATCTTGCATTTGTATCTGTTAGGTAGCATTTTGGGCTTTATCCAGGTTACCCTGGTTGAGAATGTTGATAATTTTCCATTAAACATTACCATAAGGTTTCTTCATAACATGCATATCTGTCTTAGGTTATAGCTAGAAATAATAGAAAACATGAGAGTGTTTTTCTGCTAGTTTTCTGTCCATTGAACTTAGTATTGCAACAAGATTTCTCTATTGTGTCAAGATTTGGTATACATTAATAGAACAAAATTGCTCGTTAATGTTTAGATTCAGTAACAGCAATTACCAAGTGTGGTACTCATGTAGGGTGATATAATTATAGCTAGAAATAGCTTGATGAAGTCAAGAAGGGAATCCAGGTATTAGGAGAACAATCACAGAATCACAGAATGTTAGAGTTTGGAAGGGACCTCAAAAGATCATCTAGTCCAATCCCCCCGCCAGAGCAGGATCACTTAGAGTAGGTCACACAGGAACATATCCAGGCAGGTTTTGAATGTCTCCAGAAGCTGCCTCTGTGGGCAGCCTGTTCCAGTGCTTTGTCATCCTTATCTTCATGTGGAACCTCTTATACTTGCACTCATATGCCCCCTGTGTATCACTGGACATTACTAGGAAGAGCCTGACTCTGTCCTCTCAACACTCACCCTTCACATATTTATATATATGAATGAGCTTACTCCTCAATATCGTCTTCTCCAAGATAAAGAGACCAATCCCCTCAGCCTTTCCTCATAAGGGAGTTGTTCCACCCACTTCATCATCTTTGTGGCTGTGTGCTGGACTCTTTCAAGGTCCTTCTCAAACAGAAGGGCCTAGAATTGGACACAGTATTCCAGATGTGCCTAACTAGAGCAGAACAGAAAGGGAGCCACAACCTTTCTGACACACCTGAGGATGCAGTTGCCTTTCTCAGCCACAAGGGCACATTGATGGCTCATGGTCATCCTTATGCCCATCAGGACCCCCAGATCCCTTTCCCTTGTGCTGCTCTCCAACAGGTGAGTCGCCAACCTACGGTGGTACATGTGGTTGTTCTCTCCCAGGTGCAAGACTCTACACTTGGCCTTCTTGTAATTCATGACATTTCTCCCCATTCAACACTCCAGCATGTCTAGGTCTTTCATCCAGTTGTGACAGTCATTAAATACATTTGTACTCAATTTGTCTTAATACAGGAAAAAAAAATCTAATTCTACTACACAATTATTACATAGTCTGAAACAAATAAATTGTCAGAACTTAAAGATAAGTCACCAAATTACACTGTGTACATTGCAGGCATACACTTTTATCATAGCACAATATAGATACCATATGTGCATGGCAATATTAAAGTAGAACTGGAAACTGCTCCTACTAGAGAAAAATTTTAACAAGGCAAGAAGAACGGTTGGCATGGAATTTGACTATCTGAAATTTCACACACTGATCTATATTTTTGCAGGACTGCATGTTCTGTCAAACCTGTTTCATTAACTAGAATCATAGAATCAGTCAGGGTTAGAAGGGACCACAAGGATCATCTAGTTCCAACCCCTCTGCCATGCCCAGAGACACCCTACCTTAGATCAGGCTGGCCACAGCCTCATCCTGCCTGGCCTTAAACAATTCCAGGGATGTAGCCCCTACCACCCCGCTGAGCAACCCATTCCAGGGGCTCACCACTCTCATGGTGAAGAATTTACTCCTTGTGTTGGTTTGAACTAATTGGAGAATTTGAGTGAGAAATTAGACTATTGGCTGAGAAATGAAAATACATGGTGTCACTTCACTCAGAGCTCTACTGAGAAAGAAAAAAAAAATGTTTTAAGAGTTGTAACCCAAATATAGATAAGGCAGAGAGCTTCAGGCCTCTCTGGGCTGTGGCTGCTTCCCTTACATGGTTCCTTTGTCTCTGCCTTTGTAGCTAATTCTCAATAATTCTACAAACTTCTTTCCTACTGCTAATCCCCCTGGCCGATCTACCTCCACCTATCTGCTGCATCAACAGATGGTGAGATAAGATTGGGGAAGGGGGGAAAAGGTGGTAGGGGTGGATAAAAACCCCTCTTAGGGATGTTTTTTATCTCCGGGAGGGGTGTGGNGCAAAACCACCACACTCCTCATGTCAAATCTGAATCTCCTCACTTCCAGCTTTGCTCCATTCCCCCCTAGTCCTGTCACTACCTGATAGCCTAAAAAGTCTCTCCTCAGCACTTTTTGTAGGTCCCCTTCAGATACTGGAAGGCCACAATAAGGTCACCTGGGAGCCTCCTCTTCTCCAGACTGAACAGCCCCAACTTTTTCAGTCTGTCCACATATGTGCACACCCTTGGTCCCAACCTTGTGGTTTATATGTTGTTACTTGTTAGATATTCATGACAGTTCCTGGGAAAGTTTATGCATATACAAAGTACTTCCGAGAGGTGTTTTGCATCTGCCTGCCCACAGTCTTTTCTTTTACACGGGTGAATGCTACCCTGGTGGTGTTCTCTGGGGTCCTAGGGATGGAGTTGTCAGCCTTGCTTGCACTGCCTTCTTGGCTGCAAAATGTGCTGAGCGGTATTTTAAGGAAATGTCCATTTTCACACTAAGAAGAATGTTTTTTATTTTCTTATGAAATCCATTGTTTTTTATTAAAAGGTCTTTATTCCTTCACTTGTAAGCAGATTGTATTTTTCTTCTGAATTCTCTCAATTTCACTAGCAAGATCGTCTTGGCTTTAAAAGAAACATCCCTAAGTAAGTGAAGTTCATCAAGAGATTTCAAAGCTGTGTGATTTGAGTTGCTTTGCATGTTGCTGCAAATATTTTGCACCTGACTTACCTCATTTCACAGCAATTTTATTTGATTTCTGAGGAAAGGAGAATAATGAATGACACACAACAGCCCAATTCCCTTATGTCACATTATCCACCAAAGAGCTTAAGTTTGGGCACACAATAAAACTCGCCATGTGCTGTGACTAGTAAGTATTTGTGACAGAGCAAACTGATGATGCATTTCCCACCATCACTGAAATTTTACTGGCCTTGATGACTGTGTAGTCATCATTATTAACATATCATACCCTACACACTGTTGAGTCTCAGAAAGATGCTAAGCAGCTGGAAGCTTCTGCTGACTGCCAGAAAGGAAACAGGCTCCCACACACAGAGCTTAATGTAACAACAATCCTTAGTTATTGGCAAGAAAGTGTGTGTGCCTCTCTGTGTGTGTGTAATGACAGTTTAAGAAACTATAAATCTTTCTCATCTCATGTCAAAAATGTCACTCAGACTGAAGGCAAAGAGGTAGCTCCAGTGCCAGGCTCTGACTTCTGGGGACTTGATTTGGTGAAAGGACCACACTCTTTGCATGTCCTTTCTCTCCTTCTTCATGCTGTGCATCATTTCAGCTGACAGATTTATACAGGAAACCTGGCTCAGCAAGGCTTGCCGTAGTTGGTGGCAAACAAGAATATGAGGGAATTAACTTCTGGCCTGCTGACAGTGGCTAAATCTGCCAAAGCAGAGCTGGGTAATTTGGTTTCTTTCTTTTGTTGATTTTGTGCCAGCCCACAAGAGAGGATTAAGCAGCTAAATTCTGCATGGAGAACTCTACCCCTTTTGCTCAAATCCTATTGTCTTGATAGAATGACAGTAGCTGGTTGTGCCAATCTTTAACATCTTGCTGGCATTTCCCCAGAACATATCAGCTTTTAGTCCCTGAAAAGAGGGATTTGTTAAAGAACTAACTGCAAAAAGAAATAAAAAAGGGACAGAAGAGGATGAGAAGCCATGAAGTTAAAGTTTTGCCTTGTACTAATTAAAGGAACAAAGTTCTGTAATCCTGATGGAGACTCCACAATGAAACATGGGTAAGTCCTTAGCTCTACTATCATTCCATTACATTAAGAGTGCTTGTTCCCTGTTAGCCACAGTGTTTAGTTCAGGAGCTATTCCATACTTGCTTCTGAGAAGCTCTGCATTCATTTCACTCATTAACTTTGTGTCTTCATTTCACTGTTGATATTTGTGTCAGAAATAGTCTAAGGATTAAACTTCTGGGTTTTACTCAAGGCATTGAACCTTCTTTCTTAAGTGCTAAGAAGACATGCAAATCTCAAATTCAGCATTCTCTAGAAAGACTTGAGTCTAGCATACTTTCAGACTTCAACCATCAAGACTAATAAGACCATCTCATGTGACTTCCTGTGAGGCACAGGCCGGAAGACTTCATCCTGTGATTCCTGCCAAAAGCCTTTCAGGGAGTAGAGAAAACCTTCCAGAAAGACACAGCCTCAGGATGTGGCCTTTGGTGGATTCAAGAGTCTTGACATCAGGATTAGATATCCTTCTGAAGCACAGGAAAAACTGATTTTACTCATATTACAGTCCAGGAATTTGTACATTTGAGCACAATATTTTGAAGATGTTTAGATACTATAATGTAATGCTCCAGTGTTTTTTGCAGCTTATTTTTTAAAGTACCTCACAGCTTCTCAATGGAGACTCCAATGTGAGAAGTAGGGAAGTTGATGATACTTTGGAATACATGACACCCATGTTAAAACAAACAAAAACAACAAACAAACAAAAATCGCCTCATTATTTCTTTTCAAATCACTATAGAATCATAGAATCATAAAATGGTTTAGGTTGGAAGGGACCTCAAAGATCATCCAGTTCCAACCCCATGCCATAGGCAGGGACATCTCCCACTAGAACAGATCACTCAAGGCATCATCCAGACTGGCCTTGAACACTTCCAGGGAGGGAGCAGACACAAACTCCCTGGGCAACCAGTTCCAGTGTCTCACCACCCTCACTGGAAAGAACTTCCTCCTAACATCCTCTTTAAATCTCCCGTCTGCCAGTATAAACCCATTACTCCTCATCCTGTCATTACAAGACCTTGTGAATAGTTCCTCCCCAGCCTTCCTGTAGGCCCCCTTCAGATATTGGAAGGTTACTATAAGGTCTTCTCAAAGCCTTCTCTTCTCCAGGCTGAAAAGCCCCAACTCTCTCAGCCTGACCTCATAGCAGAGGTGCTCCAGCCCTCTGATCATCTTTGTGGCCCTCCTCTGGACCCTCTCCAACAGTTCCATGTCCTTCTTGTGCTGGGGGCTCCAGAACTGCACACAGTACTCCAGGTGTGGTGTGAGGAGAGCAGAGTAAAGGGGCAGAATCCCCTCCCTTGCCCTGCTGTAATGCTTCTCTTAATGCAGCCCAGGACACAACTGCTGTCTGTGCCACATGTGCACACTGCTGGTTCATGTTGAGCTTTTCATCAACCCAGACCCCCAGGTCGTTTTCCTCAGGGCTGCTCTCCAGACATTTGCCACCCAGCCTGTATTTGTGCTTGGGATTGCCCCGACCCAGGTGCAGGACCTTACACTTGGCTTCATTGAATTTCATGAGGTTGGCCTGGGCCCACCTCTCCATCCTGTCCAGGTCCCTCTGGATGCCATCCCTGCCCTCTAGTCAACTGTGCCACACAGCTTGGTGTCATCTGCAGACTTGCTGAGGGTGCACTCGATTCCTCTGTCCATATTGTTGACAAAGATGTTAAACAGCACTGGGCCCAGCACTGACCCCTGAGGGATGCCACTTGGCACAGGTCTCCAGGTTCTCAGTAAGTCTTCTACAAAGCATTACGATTTCTACAAAATTTAGTCTCATATTTCCTTTGCTGCACATAAAAAGCAGGAATATAATGGCATGACTCTCAGACTAGCTATTTAAGGTGAGACTACAACAAGCCAAATCATTATCTTTAGGAAATAAAAATGCCAATCTTTGAGAAAATGTTCTTTAATAACAATAATTAATAGGTCTTTAAAGTTGATATTTTGCTCTATTTAATTTCCTCTTCTTATTTAATAGTGTTGCTTATCAATTCTAACACCAAAATTTGGATTAAGTCAAATTAAGTATGTCTAAATGTAGATTTCATTAACTTTCTCCATGTTATAAATGCAGGTCTTATTGAATTGTGTTCTATATATGCACACATATTTATATTATTCAGATTTCTAATGTTAGTGTTTAAGAATGGCTTATACAGGATTTTGAGTTATTACTATATTTTTCTGAGAGAAGAAAGAAAGTAGTTGAAGAAAGTTGGAGCAAGGTGGTGAGGTGAACTAATTTAACATTGACAAAGTTCTGGTCCAAATTCTTTTCTTCAGTTTGAGTGTTGGTTCTCATCTGTCCTAGTATATGTGTCCCTTCTTTTGGAATTATATTCTTTTTCAACATTAACCAGTACCAGCACCTCAGAGACTGATGCTCCACAATGGTAAAAGATCATGCCAAACCAGAATATTAATAATGACTTTTAATTTGTTTGGAAAACCTGAGCATTTTTACCAATCTTTTCCCCTAACTCTCCATTAGTATCTCAGGAGGATATAGAACATACTTCAGTCATGATGACACTTTGGTACATTTTCTAGGTGTTAATCTGTGTGTGACCTCTTACTTTTATTGAAAACAGTAAGTCAGAGGCTGAATAAAGTTCTGCTGAGCCAGCACTGAGTGTGAAGAATGGCTTTTTGACCAGGTTTCAGGAATAATTTAACTGTTAAGTACAGAGCTTAAAAACATTTTTAAAAAACCTTTTTTATATATTGACTTGAAAATAACCCTATTTTTAATTTCACCAGTCAACTTTTGAAAGTATTGTAATTTTTTTTCCCTGAAAATAAGGTCATTACTCTCAGCAGATCCTCATCTGGGAAAGGTTTCTTATATTCACATGCTATTATTACATTACTCATGTGAATTAGTTAAGACATTATAAAAATCTTGAAATGTGTAAGATAATGTATTTCAGCATTTTTAAGTTATTACACACAATCTTATGATTCTGTGCTGATTGATAAAATTGACTGAATATTTATTAACTATATTTTAGCTGAAGGTAATTTATAAAAAAAAAATGTTTGGTATAAGTCTAAAAGGTATAAGTCTTATGTAAAAAAGAGTCTTTCTTCTTCCTGATAGGAAAATGTCATTCTGGAATATTTATCTGCAATTACTGCAATTGCACCAATTCCACTCAATATAATATTTTATATTAAAGCTTTTTAAAATTGCCTGTCAATTTTGGAATCAATATTCACCTGGTCCTTCATATGAACATATATAAGTAGAGGTAATTGTGAAATACCTATCACAGTCTGTAGGAAGCAGGTAATTCTGACACACTATAGATACAAATCCAACAGGAATGGAAGGACTATGTGGGAACTATAAATAGGCAGAAGACTTGAGGACCTCATGTAGAAGTCTTATTTCAATCATTTTTTATTTGTTCCTAATCTAGTAGGTCTGATTTCATGTCAGCAGAAGAAGAATCAAGGAACCTGCAGCCAGGTAGTACATTGACTTCACAAGGATATTATGAGTGTGAGCAGAATTTGTGAATTGGCCTCAAATGGAATAGCAGAAGGCAGTAGAAGACTTAGGACGCTTTATCTTGCAGACCTGTGCAAAGAGTGGATGATCTGAGAGGTCTCAGGTATAGCAAAAACCACAGGATGAAGGTAGTCAGATTTAACTACCAGCCTCTATGTTACTGAATTGAACGTACATTCTAAGGTTTAGGAACAGCTTGTGATTTTCTACGTTGTTCTTTATGGTAGCATATTTATAGTTTTGATCCTTACTATATTAAGACAACTAAAATATGTGGCAAAACAAAACAAGTCAAAACAACACTTATTCCCCCTTCCCCCAATTTCAGAATCTGCTATTTGATTCTGAAAATATGAATGTACTTTTACCTCTGTAGTCTGTATTGGAGNAAATTTAAAAAAAAAAAAAAAAAAAAAAGTCTGGGAACCCTGCTGTGATATATCACCTTATCAGGATATGGGTGGAAATTCAATTGCTTTGAAGAATTAAATGGATCATTAAACTATCCGTTATGGAGACGTGAATGGATTGACACCTTGCAATGGCATTTGAATTACCCACTTTGCTGTTTCTGGC
>VWZI01020322.1:30342-72390 GCA_013396835.1 Psilopogon haemacephalus | reverse complement strand
TTTGGTGACCTAGCCTTAGGCTGATAAGAAAAGATAACATGAACTTAAGAGCCATGGCAAATTAGTTTATCATCACTACTAACACTATCCTCAAACAGTCCAGGAAGCCTTCCAGCAAGGATTAACAGTATAATACAGTTGCGTCTAACATTTCTTATGTTCATTTATCTAGAATGTTTTCTGGCAATATTGAGTGTATTTTATTAAAGGTATCTGCACAATTACCTTGAAGGAATGGAGTTTAAGCCTATTAAATTACTAAACATCCAACTTCCGTGGTGAATTTAAGAGGCTTGTTTCTGTTTGGATGGATACTTGCATGGGTTACCAGCTGCTTAGATTATAAACTCACTATACCATTGTGTTATTGCTCATTCATGTAAGATCTGGTTTGAATAATCATGCCTAACTTCAAAAAACCTATCACAAACTCTCTGTATCTGAAAATGTGAACAAGAAACCTGTGAGAATGGTATCTAGAGGGCTTCCTGTCACAGCTGAACTGTAAGGAAAAGGAGTATGATCATTTTCTTTCTTCATGGAATAGTAATAATACACAGAAAAATATATCGTTCAGATTGGGATCTTTTTTTATGCAATTGTTTCATTTTTTTGTTAGTCAATATCTTCTGCGATCCTCGTACAGCATTTTAGATACACTCCTCTGAACAAGTACATACATTTAGCGCCTGCATTTTAGAGAAGGGTAATATTGAAGCAATAATATCAAATGTAAATTTCAAGGCATTTCAAGGAAATACCAGAGACATGAGACCCTTGTTTAAGCTTTGTGCTTCTTTTAATTTATTTATTGCAGCTGACTTCATGGTTTATATCATTAGAAGGAGTGGTTTGTTTTTTGCCTAAAGCATTTTCTTGTTCATGTTTAAAAAGTTGCTAAAATACTATTATTTGTCAAATGTAGACAGACATACTGAGTTTGCTTCTGCAAAAGATGATATTTCTACTGACTTCTTGGAATTAAGCCCTATTTCAGTAGAAGCAATATGTAATTAATATTTTGCCAACTCAAATCACAACCTTTCTTTTTCTATTCATCCTCTATCATTTACTGTCACGAAAAGTAAAAAAAAAAAATGTTTACTTCATTCCTTAGGGGAAACAAAAACTACTTAAGAAGCACTAATCACAGAATCATAGATCAATAGAATAGTTTAAGTTGGAAGGGACTTCAAAGATCATCCAGTTCCAACCCACTGCCATAGGCAGGGACATCTCCCACTAGAACAGATTGCTCAAGGCCTCATCCAGACTGGCCTTGAACACTTCCAGGAAGGAAGCAGCCACAACCTTCCTGGGCAACCTGTTTGTGTCTCACCTCCCTCACTGTGAAGAGCTTCCTCCTAACATCCTCTTTAAATCTCCCGTCTGCCAGTTTAAACCCATTCCCCCTCATCCTCTCATTACATGACCTTGTGAATAGTCTCTCCCCAGCCCTCCTGTAGGGCCCCTTCAGATACTGGTAGGCTGCTATAAGGTCTTCTGGAAGCCTTCTCTTCTCCAGGCTGAAAAGCCTCAACTCTCTCAGCCTGTCCTCATAGCAGAGCTGCTCCAGCCCTCTGATCATCTTTGTGGCCCTCCTCTGGACTCTCTCCAACATTTCCAAGTCGTTCTTGTGGTGGGGGTTCCAGAACTGCACACAGTACTCCAGGTGTGGTGTGAGGAGAGCAAAGGGGGAGAATCACCTCCCTTGCCCTGCCACACTTCTCTTAATGCAGCCCAGGACGTGGTTGGCTGTCTGAGCTGCGTGTGCACACTGTCGGCTCAGGTTGAGCTTTCCATCAACCCAGGTCCCCAGCTCCCTTTCCTTAGGGTTGTTCTCCCAGCCTTTATTTGTGCTTGGGATTGCACTGCAGACATAATTTAAAGCATTATTGTAAGAGAAATGGTGTAGGCAATAACAACATTATAGAAAGCTGGTATCTCTGTACTATTTATGATGAGTGGGAAATATGGTCTGTTTCTTAGATGGTAGTTCATATGAAAGCTCAATGGAAAGACACTGTTTCCTGTGGAAAATGTCAAATACTCAAGAATAAAAGGAGACTGTCCTTTCCAGTGTTCATGTGCTGAGTGTAGTCATGCTAGTTTTCCCAGGAAATTGTGAGTGGTCCTCAGGCATCTTGTTCATATTTGCTGCCTCCACTTCTCCTAACACTTTGGTCACAGTATGTCAATGAGCTCTCTCTAGGTTAGCAGGCATGTTGGCAAAGGTGCTCTTGCTCCTTTTGTTTGATGGAGCTGCTCTTTTTATAGGTTCTCAAGGAGGACACACTTCAAGTTGAGATGGAGGAATCATGTATTCAAAAGCCTGGTAATTCAATTTTGATAGTTCTAAAATTAACACACTGTTTAACTATTCAATTCAATTTGGGGGTTTAGCCTTAACCACTACCTAAGCAGAGTATCTTTGTCTTATGTAATAATAATAAAAAATAATTGGATATTACTATATATAACCATTGATACAGATGGCAAACTTTCCATTTTGCCATTCTGAGTAGTAGATACTATAAAACAAGCAAATATTTTTTATGCAATTATTCCTAATATCTTCAAGATAAGCAAAGACGGAATAAGATTGGAATTTCGAGCACAGAATGGGATGGTGTTCTACAAACACACTTTTCCTTGTAGCTCTCAATAGTACATACCATATTCTCAAAGCTGAAACAAATACTTAAATTCTGGGTTTTTTCTGTTTCCTGGGGAAGTGTATCCAGACATCTTGCTAGTTACACATTAGTCTTAAAGTTGTGGAGTCTCCATGGAGTATTAAACTTTAGGGCTCCATGCCTTCACATCCATTAGCATATCTTCAAGTTATGAGTCAGGTTATACTGGTAAACAGAAGACTCCTTCATAAGAAATATTCAGAGGACATTTTGACAAGACTGCATTTCCATTTCTACTTGGAAATGATGACATCTGAAAGTCTTTTGGACTAATCTTTGGGAACTTCCTTTCCTTTTATGCAGGTAAATCAGGGATAATTTAAAAGTAAAGCACCTTTAGAAAATGCAAGTCAGATGCTTTCATCCTCATGACCTCATAATTAACTTTCCATTGTGAGATCTCCTCAGGTTATGGCTACTGATTAAAAGGTGAAAGGTTGAGGAGAAAGTGAAGGTCAGGGAATTACATGCTCCCTTTCCTTTTAAAGGCACTTCCTTTACAGCAGGTATGAAAAATACCAGCCTTTATTCATGTTACAGGCCTGAATTGGTGCCATATGATGATGAATTCCTATATAAAGACAAGGCAGGACCTTATTAAGAGTTAAAAAAAAAATGTGACTACAGATGGAGAGACAGAACTTGAAATGGAAAGATTGCGGGGACAGCTGACAGCACTATGTTTTTAGTGAAGAGGGGGAAGAAATATTTGGGGAATAAAACAGAGAGAAAACTGTTCTTTTAGTCCCCTAACACCCACATTTCAATCTGGAGGGGAAAAAAAAAAAAAAGGAAGAAGAAAGAAGGCTTCATTGCATCCAGTTATATGTAATATAAAAGAGACAGATGAATCACATGCAGGAAGCTGTTTTGACTTCCAGTATGTCAAAACAAAGTTCATTCTTTCACTTTCCTTTGCAGGAGATATAGTTTGTAAACACTACATATGCACATACATCCCCTCAAAATATTTTGTTATTTCAAAACTCATCTGAACCTGTATGAGAGCTTTCTTAGGTAAATTTTGAGGGTTCAAATCTAGTGTGACATCCATGTGAAACTGCTAACAGACTCATATTTACTCAGACACAGCCTTAAGCAAGGATTACTGTAGAAATTTTCCTGTAGAAGTTCTTCTAGCCCAAAGGTAAACTAGATTTTAACAAAGCTCTGTCTCACCCTTGCAATTCAATGCTTTTCCTGTTTTGTTTTGTAGTGGGATTTGTTGTTGTCATGGAGGATAGCATTCTAATCTTGATAGAAGCAGAAAATTAAAATTTCTGGCATGTTCTCAAGATTGTCTCTTAATTGGACAGTAAGGAGCTGGATTAAAGGGTCTTCCATAAAATGAAATAAGAATTAGCTTTTAAAAACAGAGTTACACAAGGAAGTAAATGAACACATGGTCATCATCTACCTTTGTGAACCTAGGTCCAGAGTCTCTACAGAATAGTTTAGGAATTGTTCCAGTGATGTACCACCATGTGATTCTAGACAGATAGGTAGTCTACTGAAGCAATTCAGACATACTAAGTAATTATGTTTAAAAATAAACAAGGAATTATTTGAGTATCTTAACAGGTAGGTGACAGAAAAAGGTGGAGCAGAAGTCACCCAGTTAAACTCATGCAACTTTTCAGTTGCTGTCTACTCTTTATTTTATATGGTTAAGGAAAATCATAATGTACATGAAGTTTCACTCCTCCCAAAAATAATTTTTATTTCACTTAAATATATTGTATATTAAACAAATATTTCAATTGCCTGCAATGCCTGATACATCAACATTCTTCAGAGAGCATTTCAGTCGAATTAGTCAATTTCAGGGGCGGGGTTGATTTTGTTTGCTTCTTTCTTTCTAATAGTCCTCTACCATTTCATTCCCTGCTGTTTTATGCTGTGGCACTGTAATCAATATACATGAATAAAAGAACAACCATAAAGATGATTAAAGGTATTGATTCAGGAACTGAATATGCAGCTGATGACAATATTAATAGAGCCACAAAAATGACAGCAAACAGTGGCATTTGTTGTTAGATGTATAGTATCAGTGACAAGATATCCTTCATGAATGACAATCAAAAAACCATACTTTACCAATAGTTCTGATAACAAAGGGTTTACTACAGGTGTTTTTTTATTTGTCGATTAATACTATTGTGCTATAGGCCTTTCATTTATATCTTCTTCATTGTATAATGTTTGTGGCTCAAATGACATACAACAGACAATACATCTGAATGGCTTTAAGAACCTATTATAAAATTATTGTTTATAAATTTTGCCTTGAAGTGCTAGGATCAGACTTTGAGGAAATCTGATGGCCTTAGTGTAGTTAGTCCCTTCTTAATTCAAACACATTTTAATTTATTTGGAAGTAGTCCAATGAATTCACCACCAGTAGCTGGTGAATTAGACTAGAGAATTAGGTACTTTCTGTCAACAGGACTTTCAACCTATTTTGCAATGCTGATACTCTGATTCAGCACAGTGAAATAATTAATCTGATTATGGTTTGGTTTACAGTGATTGTTCTCCACCTATAGTTCGTTTTTGCTGTAAAATTGGCTCTTTAAATCCTATTTTCTTTCTTAGCCCTCTATACAGTCACACATAGCCCATGGCTGCTGCCAGGATGGAATGCCGGCATTGCCAAGGAATGCACCACCTTCTCGTCTTTGTTGACTGACACAGAAGACACCATGTGAAACAGATCACAGGATCACAGCATCCTACATAGCTTAGGGGGAAACTGGGAATCTATGTACTTTTGCATATTTCTGGTGAAAGAGAGTAGATATTCAACGGCTGTTGCTTCCGCAAGCAACTGTTTATGAGCATAAAGTGGGAGAGGAATTTAAAACCATGCCCCCTTTTTATCTTATCAACAATTTCACAGTAAGAGTGAACTAAAATAAATAATAATTAAAAACCCCACTACGTTTTGGACAATTAAGACAAGGGAAATCTTAACTCTAAATTGTATTATAGCTTTGCCGCAGTGTTGCTTGGGAAAGATAAAGAGTCACTCAGGTAGAGCAATGAATAGGAAGCAAAGCTAGGTGGAAAAAGTATGTTTGTATGTATGTATTATATGTAGATAAATAGACAGACAGATAGACAGATATGTAAGATTTCACAGGAACTGGTTGTAAAGATTTATTTTAGATTTTCATGGAATGTCTGAATTAAATGTACTCATACATATATCACACTGCCTTAGATATGCTCTCAATGCAATTGTGCACTTGAAATTCTTTTGTGTTACATTTGGGAGAGAAATATTCACACAGCCTTATTAAAAAAAATCTCCACTGGAGTCCTAGAGTGGAGCTACAATTTTTTTTTAAGGCTCCAATGTCTAAACAAATTGCTCCAGGAATGAACAATTTTTGGCATCTTCCTAATTAAGTTAAAAGTTAATAAATTCCCTTAGTTGCTCCTTTCTTCAGGAAGCATGCAAAAAATGCATTGAAGTAAGGAAGTTCAAGGTTTCAGTATCTGCTGCCCTTGGTCTTTCTCAGGAATTCTTTAGCTGATTACATGCTTCTGCTTTCAACAACATAAGCTTTGTATCCTATGTTTTGTAAAGGATCATTTCCCCAACCACCCTCTCTAAGGCCACTTTTGGTCAGTTAGAAAAGTTAGCATCTGGATGTGAGTACTTTTACCCATGCACTTAAAATGCCCAAGGGAATAAATTTTCCTTTGATTTCTTTTTAACAGAAGTAATCTTTATAGACATCCTTAGGAGGTTACAAACGCTTTTTCTTCTGTACAAGATTTAAAATTCTTTCAAATTTCAGTGTTTTTCCTTTGTAATTTTTTCTTTATTTTCTGAATTAATGCACTTTTTCCTTTTTGTTAGCAATGACAGCCAATGAATAGCAAACACTTCATATAGTTGAACAATAGTTACCTTCAAGATGGGTTTACTTTTACTCTGGCATATTTAGAATGATGTACTTCATAAGATACAAGATCTAGGTTTATCCTTGTCAGCTCTACACTGGAGCAAATCCATTAATTTTGATTAAATTATGCCTTATGCCTAATTTAAGTCACTGTAATTGAGGAGGATTAGAGCTTAATTATAATTATACATAATTATCTGTGATTGTAATAAATGCCAACATTAAGTCAAAATAGTAAGGCTAAACTGTTAGAGATACAAACTGAGGTGATGAGTCATAGTACTTAGAGATGTCAAGCACCTGCAGTACACACTTGCAGATAAAATGGAAACCTAGCCCTATATGTTGTGTTTCAGAATTGGTGCAAAATTTTGACTATGCAAAGGCCACAAAACCATTTCTTGATTAATAATTTGCACCCTCAAAAGGTACAACGGTTCAGGTTAGCTTTGCAAAGCCCTGGAGCAGGTGGGAACATTTACCCAATGCTAAATTCCAACACCGAATCTTCTAAACACTTCCTAATTTTTTTGCCTATGCTTTCTTTTTGTCTGATTTGGAAACTGTTCCAAAGGTCTTTCACAATTCCTCTGTCTAAGGATCCTTGTCTTGACTTGATATTGAGCTTGCAAATACTTAGTGTTACTTCTGTATTTGATACTCCTAAAGGTTAATTGTGTTTCAAAACTAATAGATCCATTCAAATGCCTGAAAAAGTCATCTTACAGTTGAAGGATGGAATAGTTAATTTCTTTTAACCACTATTTTATAATATTCTATTATAAAAGAATAATTAAAATCAAACCTGGCCTCAAGAAGAGAGTTTTTTTAGAGGCAAAACTAACAGATTAATTGCATTATGGCAACAATTGAAAGACAAAGAAAAGGTAAAAGTATGCAAACTGAGGAGGTAAGTCAAGTCTGACAAGTCAAAGCATGACTGAAGTCTAGTGATTTGTTGCTATTTTCAGAAAAAAATCTTGACTTTCTTCTTTCACCACCAAGACAGAATACAACACATTGACTTTACCCCTAGAGATTTTCCTAGAAAAGAACTTAAGAATTCCAATCTTTATCAGTTTATCTGTTTTTAGAACATTTTCAGTCTGAAAATTCCACTAAACTTTTCTTGTTCTTTGGTATTTGATGTTCATTGCATCAATTATTTCACCTTTACAGCCAAATTGCTTAATATACCATGTAAACACTGTTGATCTGAATTCTCTTGCTTTAAATTTCAGCTCTGCCTCAATATATTTAAATTATTTTCATAAATTCTTCTCCCTGATATTTATGTATAGGTGTATATTCCCTAATACTATCAATTTTTATATATGTATATTTATATATTTTTTTTTTCTTCTTTTTTAGAAAGGCAAATTGCAGACATTTCTACCAGACTTCTGAATTAAGGTACTGCTGTTCCTTGCTTCCATTGCTATGGTCTCTGCAGCGCTCACATTAATTAAGATACTCATTCCCAGAATGATTCTTTATGACATGAGATTCTAAGAGGATCCTGCAAATCGCTGGAGTGATCAATGAATGTTTGAGTAAAGGATATCCTTAATACATCACCTTCCTTAGCAAAAGAAATTGTAATGCAGAGTGGTTGTTGGTTGTGCTGCTTATGTAAATTAACTATAGCAGGATCTGTCTAGTGAACATGTCCCTTCTCAGGACATTTATTACTTGTCACCCTCTTCAAAGTCCTGAATTGTAACTTAGGAACCAATTGTCCTAGGACCAGCTCTTCCTAAGGAGTATGTAACCTCCTGCACAGTTACATTGAGGAGTCTGAGGGTATTCTCCTGTGACTGATCCAGAAAACAAACAAACAAAACCCACCTTGTTCCTTATATGTGCTTCTAGGTGAAAAATTATGCTGATTGAGACCTAGATATTTAATAGTTTCCTTGAATTTAGGGCAGATGAACATGGAAGCAGCTCTCTGGGCAAAAGCCACAAAAATAGCTTCTGATGAAAATAAGCACTGAACCTGAGTCCTCCAATTCATAGACAAAAGAGTCTATCTTTAGGCTACCCATCCTGATTATTTTTTTTCCCACAAATGTATTTGCCTTGGTCCAAGAAAAAAAAGCAAAACCTCACAAAAGCTAGTGGGTACAGGATGAATTTTGATTCATTCATCTGCAACTATTATACTTTTTGTCTGACTTTTGTGACAATTCCAACCTTGAAAGATTAAGCTTTAAATTAAAAAATAACCAAAATAACAACAAAAAAACCCTAACAACAACAAGAAAACCACCACAACTGAATGACAACATTCTATTTTTATTGTTTTATTCTTTAATTTTTTTTTCAAGCTTCTGTATAAAGTTCTAGTTTAAAAGAAAATGCCGTTTTAACAGTAATATGTTCCCTTGGAAAATTCCAAGTCAGCCTATATGAAATATTTTGCTAATTAATATATGAAATTTACATTTCTTCCATGGCTTTGGAAGCTCAATTAAATATGTTACCTGTGAAGCCCTGGTACCTCTTTTCATATAAACTCATTTGCATTTGAATGCTCTTTGGGGGGAGAAATACTACCAAGTTACAGAGTTGGTTTTTTTTTTAATTATTATTTTATAGTATTATTTACTGTTGCAGGGCTGCATAAACAGTAATGAAAATACAAAAAAAGCATGGTCATTTCATAGAAAATTGTAGCTCATTTCTAGCAGCAGTGAAAAGATCAGCCTTCTAGTAAATTAGGTGGATAACAAGGGAAGCTGATTAGTAAAAAGAGGAGCTCAGCCACTGACCTTACAATGCCTATCTTTTACATTCATCTTCCAGGCTCAGTCCAACACTGTAACATAAAGCCAAAGCTTTGGTTCATCTATTTTATCTCGATATGGCGTGGAAGGGATACTTAATGTTGCACGAGTGGGATGCTCATTATGAGAAAGTCACCACATCTCAATGAGGTACTGTCCTTGGTTTTCTCTTGTCACCCTCATTTTTTCATAGCTTTTTGAGTGTATTCTCTTAGCCCATGTCAGTAAAGCCAGATGGATTTTGAATCTGCTGCTTTGGGATAGAAAACTAAAAAAAATAACTTTTTTAGTAATATGTCATCACTTTCTTACACCCTGTTTTCCTCAGTTTGCTTTAGTAGGCAGAATAAAGGAACTGTCGCCACTTGCTCTCTGCATTATTCAGCAATAATCTGCACTTGTTTCCCCATTCTCAGAAGAGAGAAAGTATAAAATTGTTGTACTTGTGATCTCAGCAGCTCTGTTTATTGTGCCATTTACATTTTACTAACCGCTAGTTAGCTCAGTGGGATGCTCACAACCCATCACAGTCATAAACTGAATGCTGTTTGCATGCAAACTCAGCAGTTGTCAATATCCTGCACAGCTATTATTCTTTACTTAGGAAAAGCAACAGAATTAAAAAGAGCAGGAAAGCAGGAGTATAAGATTATTAAAAAAAGACAAACAAACCACAAATTCAGCTTTTATTTTATAGTTTGCCTTCATGGTAGATGGCCTTATTTTGTTTCTTGTTCCTTTGACTTAACATTCAGAATTGTTCATTAACACCATCCTTCTCTTCCCCTTAGCTCTTCTACCTTGAATTGTAAAGTGCACAATTATTATTTAGATGTGTATTTTAGAACATGAAAGGACTATTTTTTTTTTTTTTAACAGGATACTATGACTGAGTGGGATCTCTGAGCAATGTTGTAATATTAATTAATGGTAGTGAAAATCCTGATAAACAGAGTGAGGCTTAGTCAGCAGAAATTGCATCTGCTCAATGCCAGGCCATTAATGAGCAGAATTTTCACGATAAAATAATCTCTCTTATGTACCAAAGCAGGACATAAATATCTGAACGTACTGAAGCTCTAAACCGAAGTTGCACATGAAAATTAATGAAATAAAAATCATTCTTCCTTGAATTGCAGTGATTTTTCAGTTCCTCTAAAGTAGTTAACATATTGTCTTCCTTCTGTATCTGAGGAACACTGGCATGAGGTGATTTCAATTAAACAATATTTGCCAAATATATGTTCAGTCCAGATCTTGCACATGGTGTTCTCAGCATGTGTTTGACATAACCCACCAAGACCCGGGACAGAAACCAACGCTATCTGTGTATAAAGATCAGCACCGAGTTATTTTTTCAGAAGATATCTCAATCAGCAGGGGACTCTGCTAACTTTTTTTTTTTTTTTTTCACAATGTGTCCCCATTGCCTGTGTGTTTGAATAATCAGACATTTGAGTGATCCTTTCATCTCTTCCAGGGGGTTTGCAGGGACCCTCTGAACTAGGATGACAGGATTTGGAACCTGAGATTTGGTGCTCTTTGTTTGTTGTGCCCTATCATCAGTCAAATCCAGCGTGTAGGTTAATAAGGCTTAAACTTTAAGGGAACGGTGAGCACCTGATTGACAAGCCTGTGAATAAAAGTGCAGTGGGAAGTTTTGTGTTTGTGAAGTTAGTATGCACAGAGACACAACTGAAGTTTAGAATGAATTACAATCAGCTATATTAATGGAGGGAATCTCATTTAATAGTTTAACATAGTTTTCTGGACTTAAAAATAAAATGCTTAAAATATTTCATAGATTTTGTATTTGGGTGCTGATTTGTCTNAAAAAAAAAAATCCTGCAGTTGCTTACAAGTTTAAGCCTCAAGCTTTCCTAAACATGTGTCTCAGACACCTTTTATTTTTAACAAGTAATAGGGAGTAAGTATATTCTGTGCCTGAGACACTTTCAAGATTTTTCAAAGGATCCTCTGGGAGCATGGTACCCAAATCATAGTAACTTCCAATAGGATCCATGTGGTTTTCATTTCCACTAGTGCTTTGCAAATCACAGTCATAGTTGTCTTTTCCTTTATATAGAAGTTAAAAAATTTTGAGCTAAGATGATTTGCACCAGGAAATGCAAATCCATAAAAACCAAGATATTTGTAAGGAATCTGGCAATGCTGGCCTTTTTTTTTTTTTAAATTAAGAAAGTCCTTTGATTTTTATTTGATAATGTTAATACAACATCACAGGTATAAAATAAACCAGTTTATATAGAGATAAATATTAAGCATTCATTATTTAATATTTCATATTACAGTAATTCAATGTACTGAGGCAACAATTGTGCTGATTTTTTCCCCAGACTTTATAAAATTACTTGATTTTTTTCATTTTGCATGGAAATTATGAAAGATAACATGGAATAGCATGAACATTTTCTCTTGAAAGCATGTTCCTCCTGTAGTTCAAAGTAATATCTATAACATTTGCACTGAAAAAGTCCAGTGCTCCACAGATAAGAGAATACAAAATGACTTTGTAAAGAAGTAAAGGGGATGATTTGGGTGCATCCTACCGAAATGATTGTCAAAATGTGAATTTCACATATGCCATTTTGACAACATTTTCAATCAGACAGGTTTCTCAGACTTGTAATTGATTGTCAAAACCAGAAAAAAATCTACTTAGTGCATATGCAATACTGAGTTCCAGAGACAAAAATTAAGAAATGGATCTGATTTCAAAGTATTTCCTTGACTTTATGGCAAGCTACTTCTGAACAAATAGCAACTACAGTGTTTTCTTTGTTCTCATTGAGCACAACTGAGCTCAAGAAAGCTTATGGACAAGCTGCTTTATAAAACTAGAGCACTACAACTGTTGTGGACTGCATCTTCTTGCATATATTGTCTTCTCAGAGGAGGAAGCAGAGACAGAGGAAACCAGGTTATTTTCTTTTTTTGGGGTGACTGGAGAGTCCATTAAACTCAGTGTCTCTGTAAACTCACTAATTTTATCCTGTGGTACAGAGATGAAACCTGAGCACCGATGTACTAATTTCCAGGGTTTTGTAACAAACCATTTTAATAATGATTTGAGTAGCCTCTAGTTCGTGCTGTAAAGTGTGTATGCATCATTTCTATCCAGGACACATTTAAGACACCTGCCAGTGTCTTACTCATTAAAGAAGACATGAAGTCTGTCTGATCCAGAATATTAAAGGGTTGAGATAAAGCATTTTTAAAATAATATAGGAGTTATGGAGTCAAATTTCAAAATAGGACAGAGTCAGGACTTCTACTTCCTGAATAGGTAATTTAAGCAGCTTGCTGCTATGGAAAGAGTTAAGGAAACACTGGTCAGGAATATGATTGAATTGAACTCCATTAATACAACGTCCTCAGTCCTACTGTTTGGGATCAACAATTTGAATGAGAGATTGGTTGTGCTGTGGAATCGGGCAATCAGTTTTCCCACAGGGACATCCCTATGCAGAGCATGCTAGGAAGAGAAGTCTCTTGTTTCAGTAAGGCAGAGATCACCTGTTGCAGTGAACCATTTAACATTTTGTAGATGAAACATGATGCTAAATTAATTAAGCTCCTTGTGTTTGTCCAAAGCTGCAAAGTTACATTCATGCTCCTCTTTATAATCACAAAAATGTCATTCAAAATCTGGATCATCACTTTGCCTTTTGGCTATGCCTTTAAGAGAATGAGAAATGTTTATTTATACACTTCTAAGCAGAAAGCGATTCAACAAGTGAGTGAACACAGGCATATAATTTTCATCCCAGTCCAGGAATTTCATCAACAGAGAGTGACAGAAGCTCAGACGTGGATCCACTGCTAAAGTTTAATCCCATGCTGCCATTAGCTCCATTCTGCATGTAGGATATTTGATCATATTTTGTGGGTGTCTTATTTCTCTGGAGCAGCCTAGTAGCAAGTGTTGAGTGTCAGTTGCTTACTACTGAAGGTCATAGAATCATAGAGTGGTTTGGATTTGAAGGGACCTTAAAGATCTTGTTCAAATACCCATACCAATGTCAGAGAGACCTTCTTCTAGATCGAGCTGCTCAAGGACCCATCCAGCCTGTATTTGAACACTTCTAGGGTTGAAGCCTCCACAACTTCTCTGGGCAGTCTGTTCCAATGCCTAACCACCATTGTGTTGAAGAACTTCCTAATGTTTAATCTAAATCTAGCTGTTGCCAATTTGAAGCCATTACCCCTCATCCTATCACTATGTGCCTTTGTAAAATGTTCCTCTCCTGCTGTTCTATAGGCCCCTTCACTTACTGGAATACACAGACTCATATACAGTTCTCAGTGCCTTCTGTTCTTCAGGCTGATCAACCCCAACTCTCTCAGTCTGTCTTCATAGGAGAGGCACTCCAGCCCCACCACCATGTTTGTGACCTTTCTGTGGACTCTTTAATAATTCTGTGTCCTTGTGCTGGGGGCTCGACACAGTACTCTGGGTGGAGGCCTCATAACACTGAGTAGAGTGGCAGAATGACCTCCCTTGGTCTGCTATGTAAGATTTTTTTTTATGTAGCCCAGGATACAGTTGGCTTCTGGACTGCAGTTGCGCATTGCTGGCTCATGTTGAGCTTCTCATCAACTAGCACTCTCTAGTCTTTCTCCTCAGGACTGCTCTATATTAATTCTCTACACATCCTGTGTTTGTGCTTGAAGTTTCCCCTTGCATTTGGCTTCGTTGAATTTCATGAGGTAGGCATAGGCCCACTTCTCAACTGTCGTGGTCCCTCTAGATGCCATCTGTACCCTCCAGCAAGACAACCAAAACACACAGGTTGGTGTCATCTTCAAACATGCTGA
The DNA here is from genome assembly GCA_013396835.1 of Psilopogon haemacephalus. NCBI lineage: Eukaryota > Metazoa > Chordata > Aves > Piciformes > Megalaimidae > Psilopogon > Psilopogon haemacephalus. The sequence continues at coordinate 58,149 of VWZI01020322.1, read as the reverse complement.
GGGTGCACTCAATCCCACTGTTCAAGGCACTGACAAAGATGTTAAACAGCACCAGTACTGAGCCCTGAGGAATACTCCTTGTCACTTCAGACATTAAGCCATTGACCATCACTCTTTGAGTGTGATAGTTAAGCCAATTCCTTATACACTAAGTGGCTCACCCATGAAATTCATGTCTTTCCAATTTAGAGACCAGGATGTCATGAGGGACAGTGCCAAATACATTGCAGAGGTCTATCAGTTGCTTTTCCCTTGTTCAGGAACACTTTTACCCCATCGCAGAAGGCCAACAAATTTTTCAGGCACAATTTGCCCTTTGTGAAACCATGTTGGCTGCCACCCATCATGTCTTTGTTTTTTGTGTGCCTTAGCAGAGTTTTCAGGAGGATCTGCCCTATGATCTTGCTGGGTATAAAGGTGAGATTGACTGGCTTGTAGTTTCCCCACGTCTTCCTGGTTTGAAAATAGGGGGTTTGTTTCCTCTTTTCTACTCAGTGGAAACTTCACTATGTTACTGGAAAATGGCCTGGCATCTTCATCCACTAGTTCCCTTAATACCCACAGATGGATCCCATTGGTTCCCTCAGATTTGTGTATCTTCAGATTCTTTATGTGGTCTCAAACCTGATCTTCACTTACAGTGGGTGGTTTTACATTTCCCCAGTTCCTTCTTTTACCCTCTGTGACTTGGGTGGTCTGGTTAGAGTCCTGGCCAGTTTAGAATGAGGATTAAAAGTCATAGAGTACCTCAGCCTTATCCTGGATGACCAAGTCCCCTGTTTCCTCCCAGGGGCAGCCTATGCCTTCTCTAGTGTTTATCACTGACATACCTAAAGAAGCATTTCTTGTTGCCCTTGATGTCTCTGGCCAGACTGAATTCTGTCTGGGCTTTAGCTTTCCAGACCTGGTCCCTAGCTACTCAGACAACTTCTTTGCATTTCTCCCAGGATACCTGTCCTTGCTTCTACTCTCTGTAGGTCTCTTTGTGTCAGACAATGTCCATAAGCACATTGTTCCTCCACATAGGCCACCTGGTGTTTTTGTCTGCCTTCATTTTTGTTGAGACACATGACTTCTGGCCTTGAAGAAGGTAATTCTTGAGTATTAACAAACTTTCTTGGGCCCCTCCCCCCTCCACAGCTTTAGCCCATGGTAATCCCCACAGAAGAGACCAAAGTTAACTCTTTAAGCACAGGATAGTGAGCTTGCTGCTCATTCTCCTTGTATCCCTGAACTCTACCTTTTAATGGCCATTGCAGTTGAGGCTATCCTTGAATTTCACATTCCCTATCAGCCCCTCCTTATTGGTAAGAATAGGGTCCAACATAGCACCTCCCCTTACTGGCTCCTTGACCACTTGGAGAAGGACATTTTTGACAATGCATTCCAGGAACTTCCTGAATTTCTTGTGCTTTGCTGTGTTGTCTGTGCAAGAGATATTAGGGTAGCTGAATTCCCCCAAGAGGACAAGGTCATGCTAATGGAAAGTCACTCCTATCTATCTACAGAGGGCCTCACTCTCTCTCTTCCTGATCAGGTGGCCTGTAGCAGGCCCCCCACTATATTATCACCTGTCCCTGCTCTGCCTTTAATTCTGACCCACAAGCTCTCAGCTATCTCCTCATCCAGATGGAGCTCCATGGAATCCAGCTGGACATTGATGTAAGGGTGACATTCCCTCCATGCCTTCCCCACCTTTCCTTCCTAATGGCACTGGTCTCAAATTAGTAGTGGTGGAAGGGATTGAAGATCCCTTTCCCCAGCAACTTTAATTTAAATCCTTCTTCACTAATTAGTCAAGTCTTTGGCCAAAGGTCCTCTGACCCTTCCCTGAGAGTTAGACTCTCTACGAAAGACTGGGTTGGTCAAACAATTCACATGGCGTAAGCAGCCGAAACCCAGGCTATGACACCACTCCCATAACCATTTGTTGATTTGCCCAGTTCAAGTGACCCATTCAATTCCTTTCCCTTTGACCAGGGGGGCAGATGAAAAGACTACCTGCACTCCAGAGTCCTTTGCCTCTGCTCCCAAAAGTGCTGTAGTCCTGCCACAGAATTATTTAACAGCCCTCATAATGTCTCTAATCTCTCCATGTGTTATAGAAACATTTTAATTCTACTTGACCTGCTTGCAAAGCATGTGATTTTACATCCAGAATTTCTTCTTCTAGTGCTGTTTTTTTCCATCTCCCTATATTTTAGGAAAAAAAACCACACAAGGTAACACCAGTTGGGGCTGTGGATGTGGTCTACCTGGATGTCAGTAAGGTCTTTGACACTGTCTGCCAAAGCAAACTCCTGGCCAAGATGGCAGCCTATGGCTTGGATAGGGGCACTCTGTGCCAGGTTAAGAACTGGCTGATAGCTGGGCCCAGAGAGTGGTGGTGAATGGTGCCACATCCACTTGGCGTCCAGTCACTAAAGGGATTAGTGCTGGGCCTGACCCGGTACAATATCTTTATTGATGATCTGGACAAGCGGATTGAGTCCATCATCATTAAGTCCGTAGGCAACACCAAGTTGAGAGCATGTGTTGATCTGTTGGAGGGCAGGAGGGCTCTGCAGAGGCACCTGGAGAGGCTGGACAGATGGGCATAGTACAGTGCCATGAGTTTTAACAAGTCCAAGTGCTGGGTTCTGCATTTTGGTCACAATCACCCCATGCAGTGCTACAGGCTGGGGACAGAGTGGCTGGAGAACAGCAATGCGGAGAGGGACCTGGGGGTACTGGTCAACAGCTGACTGAATATGAGGCAGCAGTGTGCCCAGGTAGCCAAGAAGGCCAATGGCATTCTGGCCTGTATCAGGAGCAGTGTGGCCAGCAGGACCAGGGAAGTCATTCTGCCCCTGTACTCAGCACTGGTCAGGCCACACCTTCATTACTGTGTCCAGTTCTGGGCTCATCAATTTTAGAAAGATATTGAGGTGCTCGAACATGTCCAGAGAAGGGCACCATGGCTGGTGAGGGGGCTGGAGCACAGCCCTATGAGGAGCAACTGAGGGAGCTGGGATTGTTCAGTCTGGAGAAGAGGAGGCTCAGGGGAGACCTTATTGCTCTCTACAACTACTTGAAAGGAGGCTGTAGCCAGATGGGGTTTGGTCTCTTCTCCTAGGCACCCAGTGACAGAACAAGAGGACACAGTCTCAAACTGTGCCAGGGCAGGTTTAGGCTGGACATTAGGAAGAAATTCTACACAAAAAGAGTGATTGCCTATTGGAATGGGCTTCTGGGGAAGGTAGTGGAGTCACCATCCCTCGAGTTGTTTAAAAGGATTCTGGATGAGGCACTTAGTGCCATGGTTTAGCTTCTTAGAAGGCTTAAGTGATAGGTTGGACTCAATGATCCTAGAGGTCTTTTCCAATATGGTTAATTCTGTGATTTGGTAATTCAGTTATCCATAGAAAATGGTGCCATTTTTCCCCCTGCTTTTTCTTATTTGGGAAGCGAGACAACATCATATCCTAACTTCTTCCTTTAACATCTGTAGATTGAAATAAAACTCTTGGAGCTGTGGAATACTTAAAATTGATAACGTTGTTTTCCTTTGAAGCCATGGGATTAGTCAGGGGCATTCCTTTCACCCTAAATTGGCACAGGCTAGGTTATCTGCCCAAACGCTGGCACTTGTGATTGAGAGTCAGCGCTTTGATTCATGAAGCTTTGGCTTTGATACAAGCATCCCTGTTACCTCTTGCACTGGGTATCTGCCACAACCCCTGTTGGTACTTCCATGAGGACATACAATGTTCCAAGCCTCCCCCACCGTGTAGACAATTCCTTAGATGGGCAGGCTTTCCAAACACATTGTTTCAAAGAAATGAATCACTCATTCGTAAAAAATGAAAAAAAAAGAGCACAAATACCATCAAAGCAAATTCAGGGGTTTGCCGCCCACATCACTGACATCATGCTGCCAGCTAGAGAGAGCTGAATAGGACTCCTTACAGAGTCCATCAATGCCACTCTTTAAATGGCAATTGCCTGAAGGGGCTGCTGGTTTGTGATATGAGGTCCTTCTTCCTTAGAAGAGAAAGGCAGCAGAGGCTGGGGTTTCAGTATGTCCCATCGAATGGCAACAAAATACGTGGTTGCTTGGCTTGTCAGGATGTCTCTTTCTCTAAGGACTCTGCTCCAGTTTCAGATGGCAATTAAATTATACAAGGATTTTTTTTATTTTTTTTTTTTTTTTAAGGAAAAGATGTGTCTGATCATCATCAGAAAGAACTTTCTTTATTCAAATGAAGAGTAGGGAAAGAGAAGCAATGAGGGGTTCTTATCATTTATGCACCAATTAAAGCAGACTCAAGCGAGGTCTATCCAAGCTAATCCCAGGGGTGGTGTGCTGGGGCTGTGTGATACAAAGATGCACTGAGATGCCTGGACCTGAGCCAGTTCACACCTGATATGGTGCTCCCACATCAGGCAGAGCTGTGCCCAACCTAATAACCTTGCTGAGAAGATGTAGTGGCAGGTCAGTGTGGCAGAGTGCTGTGTAACATGTAAGTTCAGATGTGGATCAGGACTTCATGGCATGATTTCCACCAGTTGTGGGATTTCTACCACAGATCCATTTTATGGCACAGACAATTTTTCGGTAATTCTATATTTTGAGGTCTTTCACATCTCTGCATATTTCTATTCCGTAATGCCTTTCCACTGATTTTCCTGTGATGCTCTGCCTCGTTTACTTCTCAGACAAATGACTCAGGTTTATCTGCGATGGTTCTTCTTTCTGGAACATCTTTCTTAGGGAACTAGGTCTGCTGTGCTGCCTGTGAAACTTCAGTCACTTAAGATGATCTGCTAAGCAAACCAGGATAGTTGGGTTGTAATAAAATAACAAAAGTGAAGCAGGAAAAGGTTAAGAATTTGTGGCCTCTGCATTAACTGTAGTGTCATTTTTGTTTCAGTTCCTGCTTGCCTCTGATTATATCTGCACATTAACTGCTCTGCATTTTCAAAGCAAGCAACACTTACCTTGATGTATAATGCACAGAACAAGAGGACACTGACCCACATGGGGATTTGGGGAACTACAGCATTGCAAATAATTGAAAAATAGAAATTGAGACTGTCAAGAATGATCTTTTGCTGGCCCAGATTGGATGGATAACATGATCAGTGATGTCTTTCCCTCCTGTGATGTCTGGCAGAGAGTTCAGATTTATAATCAGTACAGGAAAAGGGCCACACATCATAACCATATGGCACAGAGAATACATATTATTGTACAGTAGCACTGCACTAATTAAAGGTCTGTCACCACTTCAATTATGGTCCTCTGTTTCCAGCAATAAGAAACTCTCACACAGGCACTTATTCCAAGCTGAATATGATTTCCACCAGTACATGTCATAGATCTATAGATACTTTAAACAATGTTTTCTTAAAATAACTTGGATATTTTGTCATTAAATAAGTTAACAAGAGGTTTCTACTTTTCCCCCCTCATTCTTCAAAATCCATTTTACTTAAGATATTTTTGGGAATCGCTAGGCATATTCTATGTGCTATGGGCAACTTTTCTGATTGAGAGCACTCATGAGGCATCTAATGGATTTAAATATACAGTATGGCTGTGTGTGTTTTTATTTATTTATTTATTTAACATCAAAAAATCGTAATGAAAAATCAAGTCATATCTCTTTCTATGCTAATCAAAGCTTTTGGGCCTTTATCCTGTGTAAGTCTGGTCACACTACATGATCTTGTAAGAATGAAAATACTTTTTATTCTCCACCTGGATCAAAGGCTGTGTCTTTTTTTTTTTTTTTTTTTACACCTTATTTCCACCAGTCAGTAGAGCTGATATGTTTCTATCAAATCAGAAGCAGCTTTCTGGCACTGTAAATTCAGGACAAAATTGACAGTGGATCTACAAAGGCCCTACAACCCATTATAGGCATCATGCACAGTGCAAACCTGGCATAATCTCCTGAGGGAAAGGACTTCTCTGCTTTCCATTTTGGGTAAACTCTTCATGACTGAGATAAGCATTTCTTATCCACTACATACTCAACAGATTCAGTGCTGATGTGAGAATAGCTGTCACTCAGAAAGGCCATAATGAGAATAATTACACCCAATTAACAGTGAGTTGATGGAAAAATTTTCTCCTGAATGTTCAAGTGACCAAATCCTCTTTTGATTCCCAGTGGCGCAGAAGCTGCTACAACAGAACTTAGGAGAGCTTCACAGGTATCTCCCTTGAAAGGATCAGGAGGAGAAAAGTGTTCAGCCCTAGGTGCATTTCATAGAAAGTGGCTGCTGTTGTCATCGTGGGAGAGGACTATGTCTCTTTTCTGATCTTCTCAGATCAGTCTGAGAAGCGGTCAAAGCAGTATCTGGAAAAGAATAAGAAGAAGGCAGGTGTATCTGACCATCCTCTTCCCTGCTCTCTAAGCTTCCAACTACTTTCAGTCCAGTGTTTTCCTCAATGGGATATGTCTTTTACGTACTCACTAATTCTCAGTGGATTTCAGTTCCATCAACTTGCAGAGGATCTCCTTTAATTCATAGAAGATGTTAGCATCCAGAGTCATTCCCTTGCTCTGGAATACATCACAGTTTTGTTAGTAGCTAGCACAGTGGGTGCTGGTCCATGACTTCAGTGTGCCTCAGCGATACAAACAAAAACAATGATAGCATTACTTAGCAATAATTTTCCATGTCCCTGAGATTATTTGTTCTGATGGTCAGGGTCATTTTCCTCCCAGTCAAAACTTTATCCCCATGAGGCAGCTGCCTGATTCTTTGTGACCCTTTTTTCCACCAAAGGAAAGAAAAAAACTTACATCAAATTGTAGTGTCTTTCTCATCAGAGAACACTGGGGAATTGTCCATATGACCCCAAGCCTATGCAGAGATACCCTTGGGCTATATTCAAGAGTCAGTAGAGTAGATCAATAGAAGTGAATCTGTCAGAGAGAGACATTTGGTGTTGAGGCCCTACATCTTGACCCTGCAGCCCTGGGGAAGGGGAGAGAAGGATCCTGTGTCCTGACTCCCCCTTGTAGCTACAGTGCACTGGGTGAGCTGCTGGATTATGTCAGGCCATTTACTGTCATCCAGCATCTGCATCCAAGACTACTCCAAAATGCAGCACAAGGCACAGAAAATGGGAGTAATTAAGATATTTCCTCCAAAAAGCTCCCTCATGGCCCTAAACTAAACAGTGATGCAGACTCATTCACACAGATGAGGGGAACAGCATGACTGAGGGAGTCTAAACAGACAAGGTACTCAGGCTGCTTCACCTGAGCCAAATCACAGGGATCCAACCCTCTACCACACACACCACACTCCACTGCACAGATTCACACAGTGCGACACTGGCTTTGCTCTCTTTCTCTTCTGCTGTTAAAGAAGGTGATTGCACCACCTCATCTGTCAAAACTTGGCCAAATCTCAAAGTCCACAGTACCTACCTGGGCTGAAATAGATATGGTTTTATTCAATTAAAGGGAACATCTGAAAGGGTACAAGAAAGGATGGTCCATAGGATTATTCCAGTTTGTGTTGTTGACTCTCCTGGTGAAGTAGTAGAGTTAAGGAAGCAGGAGATTTTAATATAATCAGCACTGAAGAAACAGAGACATAAAATGTTCACCTATACAACTACAGGATTTGAATATAAATCAGGAACTAAATTCTGTGCTTCAATTTAACTCTGCTGAACACTTCCCCACAGCGCTGTTGTGATAGTTTGATTTATCTCTCTGTCTTGCTTTTAAAAAGTGACCCAAAACAGTGTAAGTTATCAAAGATGCAAACCTGACCTCCTGTGACTATACTACAATGTAGCACCACCTTCTGGCTACTGAGAAATTCTCAGTGGCTACTTTACCTTTTAATGGGCATCTGTTTCTTAATTTCTTTGTTGCAATTTAAAATGAGAAGATGATGATTAGTTTTCACAACTAGAGATGTTTTCAATAACAGCTGCTATTTTTTTTTTTCAAGTAGAAGAGGGATTTCTAACAAGAAGCAGTTGGAATCGTACATCTCAGCCTTTAGTGAAGGAACAATGTGTATGTTCATTTTTTTATGATCTGCAATCACATGCTGATCCTGGGAAATATGCCACAAGGGCCCACATATGTAAGTAGTGGCAGCTGAAAGTGCATAATTCATGAGGGAAACATCAGGATCAGAGGAAATTGAATAAATAGCTGATTGACTTGACACATCTTATAGTTTTTTCCAGGATTTATTTCCTTTTAAATATGTGAGCTACTTTTTTTTTTTTTTTTTTTTTTTTTGGGTTTTTTTTAAGAAAAGAAATGTGTAGACTGCCAAGTCATAAGGTTCTCTACGTCACTTACTTGTTTCTCTGAAAGCAAAGGCATTCTTGGGTTTTCATTCTGATTTAATTAGAATAGCTTTTTTACAGTATGTGGTCTTTGTTCTTCCAGGTCTCTACTCCTTCACAGTTTTATTCAACCCTATTGTAGGTCCACTTTGAAACAGAAAGGGCAGTCGAAACAACTTCATCTCAGAAGGAGATCCTGTAAATACTGTAAATGATGTGGAGTTCAATCTGGTTCCTTAACCTTTGATTCAGTTTGGGTAGGTCCAAGGGCACAAAAGAAACAAATAGGCTATATCAGCTAAATGTGTCATTTGGCAGAAAACTGGACAAGGCTTAATGATAAAGGAAATGTTTAAAATGGAGATACATTAAATGCTGCCCAAATCTCAGCTTGAAGAAAGAAAAAAAAAATCCCAGAATTACAAAGGCAAATTTAGTCACATCCAGTCTCTAAGTACATTTTGTAGAAATATCACAAACAACAGCATTCTCAGGGTATTTCTACTGGAAATAATGTGAGAAAGAATATTCTCACATTACTTCCAGTCAAAATGCTATAAAAATGCACAGTTGATAGCAAGCATTCTCATAGCATTTTAACAGAAAAGACCTCGAGAAAACATTTTCTCATGACATTTCCTCTGGAAGAGGGTGGAGCAGGAGAGCACTGCCCTCCTCCACTCCCACCAGCATGGGAATGTCTCAGGGGTGAGCTCTCCAGTGAGAGCTGCAGTGGAAGGATTGCAGAAGACACGGAGAGGCAGGAAATCTGACTGGGTTCCCTCCACGATGAAAGCAGTTGCAAGGAAGGAAAGACTGCTCCATCCAAAAGGAAGCCCTAGAAAAAAATGTCACAGATAATTCATAACTTAGAGTAACTGAAGGATGAAATTATTTATACATTCCCTATTAAAGTGTGCATGTGAGATAAAAATCTTGCAGATTTTCCCCACACTTATTACTAAGCTGACAGGTTTTCTAGAACACACAGGAGAAAATGCAAATGAGACGCTGACCTGTGAATTTTCTCTAGGTATGCCTTAAGTCATGAGATACTGACCTGTGAATTTTCTCCAGGTAGGTCTTAAGTCACGTGACCAGAGTTAGTTCACCAAAGATTCTTTTTTTTCCCCTTTTTTTTATTAACTCAAGATTTTCCATATTGTCCATAGATGATTCTCTAAACTGTTTTTCCTCTTTTCTTGTTTCACTTCTCTGAAACCACTCTGTGTGCAGTGAGTAGAGAGCAATGTCTGTTGCTTTTTTGTTCAGATGTGGAAGTGAAAGTACTCTGCCCTTGGCAGCTCCATGCTGCTCTTGAAAAGGAGGAGCACAGGCTGAGGTGGATGAAGACTGACCCCTGTAAGTGTCAGACCAGGTTAATGAGGTAGCAGAATTCAGTTTAGAAAGGCATCGTAAACTTATTTACTTAACATGCTAGATGGCTTGTACATGTTTTTTAGGTCAATAGAAAAATACCTATTCAATTTAAAATTCTCCTAATATAACAAAATAGTAGGCATATCTTCTCTAGTATCCTAGCTGACATTAGCTACAAATGTGCTCATCACATAAAAGTAAGGAGCTGCTGTAGTTGTCAGATGAAGTTAATCTTTGTGCAAAATCTTACTCTAATGCCTGAGACTGGTTGATATAAAAAATAGAAGAACGGGAACTCCATGAACTAGATGAACCACTTTTCTGTATGAAAAGACCTTTGAGATCAAACATTAAAGATTAATCCATTATATACATTTATAGACACATACATACATCAACTGATATTTAGAATGCTCTATGATAAAGAAATCATTAATAGCATAATGTACTCAGCTCCGGTGAGGCTACACCTCAAGTATTGTATTCAGTTTTGGGCACCCCGATACAAGAGGGATGTTGAGGTGCTGGAGTGAGTGCAGAGGAGGCCAACAAAGCTGGGAAAGGGCCTGCAGAATAAATCTTATGAAGAGCAACTGAAGGAGATGGGGCTGTTTAGTTTGAATGAGAGGGGACACCTCATTGCTGTCTACAGCTATCTGAAAAGATGTTATGGGGAGGTTAGTGCTGGTTTCTTCTCACAGGTAAATAGTAATAGAACAAGAGAGAATGGCCTCAAGATGCAACTAGGTAGGTTTGGTCTGGATATTAGGAAAACGTTTTTTCAGGGAAAGAGTGTTCAGGCATTGGAATGGGCTGCACAAGGAGATGATTGAGTCACCAAACCTGGATATGTTTAAAAGTCATTTGAATGTGGTGTTTGGGAATATGGTGTAGGGCGAACCTTGTAGAGTAGGAATAACAGTTGGAATTGCTGATTCTGAGGGTCTTTTCCAACCTGGATGTTTCTGTGATTCTGTGATAATCATGATCTAAAATGTTAGCATGTCATACACATATTGTATCAATTTTCTTTATTTTAGGAGTTGTTTGCTCAGGCTGCAAAGAATATTTAATATAAAAAATTTGCAGCAACTCTTTGAACTTGAAATAAGTGGCATTCAATGTTATGAACAATGTAGAATTTCTCCATAAGTAATGGATTCACACAAAAACAGGTCACTGCATCACTATCAGAACTTATATTTCTTTAATCTTTTAGATTCACAGCTACTAAAAATTGTCCACCCCAAGTTGTTTTAGAAGTAATAGCATTTAACTTATTTGTTACATAAACAAAATTCAACTGAGAGTAGAAGTACACTGTATTTATACTATGTATAGGATGAGGCAGCCCCTGACCTCTCTAATTTACCGTCTAGACAGCAAACCGTGACTGCCAAAAGAAACTGAACTGTTTTAGTTTTACAGATGGGGTAGGGCTGGGGGGAAATATAAGTATATATACACACACATCACTGAGCTGAGATGTCTCATTAAATCTAATGGAGATTCAGGGATCTGCAATTTGTCCTGCAAAACAATGGGCCAAGGGTAGCTTTTCTTCCAAGAAAGTGTTTTCTTTCAATGTGTGTGTGTGTCTTATTAAAAAAAAAAAGGGGGGGGGGGGGGGGGAGCATATATGGTATTCAATGACCTGAAGTGTCTTTATTTGAAAGTATTTGAAGCCTTGGCAAAACACAAACAGATAAACAAACTCCCTTTTTACCTCACTTGTCTCTCTCATTTAGATACTTCTTTCATATTCTCATATTGAAGTGTGAACAAACCAATAGTAATCTTTCTTTCTTTGTGCAGAGAGTATAGGATTAAAGTCTTTCCTAAGGTTTCAAAATTGTCAAAATGTCTTTTGAACTCAGATTTTGTTTATTTACTTTTTCTGTTTGTTTGTTTGTTTGTTTTTAGTAAATCCTTTTGCAATTCCACAAAGTTTTTCCCTGCTACATGAAGTGGGAGAAATTTTTTTAAATAATTTTTTTTAAAAAAGTAATTTCTGATGGTTTTTCATCTTTGGTTCAGTAGATGCCAGACACTTCTTAGGCACAGTCCTTCAGTTTATAATTCAAGCTCATTTTGCACAGAAAAAAAGTGGTCGTAGACAATTAAAAAAAAAAAAAAGGGCATACATTGCCTCTAGAACATTTCAACAAAAGGTTCTCTGCCTTTATAATAAGGCAATTAACCCCATGGCTTTTCCAGAATCCCATTTGACTTTAGGAGGCTTTTGTACAGTGCTATCTGCATGGGTTTTTAAGGACAGCATCCTAAAATCATCCACAAGGTGTCCGAGATACCTCATACTACTTTAAAAGGCCAAGGTCACTCCCATTCAGTCTACCTACATATTATTAAAGAGAACTGACTTCTGGAAATGCCATTATTAAAATATGAATTCAATAAAACTTGACAAAAAAATTCTTCAGCAACACTTTCCTCAAATGTAAACCCCCAGATACATCTTGGTAATGTTGATAATAAGTATCTAGCAGTCTGTAGAAATTCTTATTTGACAGCATACAGGTAGCTCAAGAAGAGTTCAGCCTTGTTCTGTAATGCTACTTTAGGTGCTGCTCCACAGAATGGCTGGTAATTTGAAATAATTAAATGGCTGAGATTAAAAAAGAACATTTGTGAGCGCATTCTAATTACATTAATAAGAAATAGAAAGACATAAGGAAGCTATTTGGAATTTAAACCAAAGTTCTTGAATTCTATTTCTGCAGTAACTGATGAGCTCAGTGAAATTATCAAATGGAAAAAATCCATCTGGAAATTATGACTGTGGTCTTAGAGATGATTCTCTCAAGAATATTTTGTCTCCATATTTCCAGGCACAGCAAAGCTGTGAATGTGCAGGCAAGTGATCTATCTGTTGGGGAATTCTTTTCTTCTAATTTAATTACCTAGATCATCTAGGCACACTATTTAGTATTTCAATTACTGGTCTTCATGTCTTCCTTTGCTGGTCACTGAAAAACTGGTTTGTACAACATCCTATGCTCCTTTCCTGCTGGACTCATTATTGTAGTGAGGATAATTCTTCATGAAATTTTTTTGCAAGTCTAAATTTTCACTCACCCATTAGTTCACTGACAGCAGAGGGACAGTTCATGGGAACATTTTCTCAGCAGTGTGCGGGAAGGGTCTGTATCCTGGCACTGCAGATAGCTTGTCAGGATGCGGCTGTTCTGACATGATTAATACAAGCTCATGTTGCTGAGCAACCTTAATGAAGCTAAGGATAATCATCCCACCACTTGCACAGATCTCTGGACTTGTACTTCCCCATGTGTTTTCTGTCATCCAAATCCTATGCTGTGCGAAAGTACCTGAATTAGCCCAAGAATGTGGCATAAAGGAGCCGACAGAGAAAGTTGGAAAAACTGATTAAAGGATTTAAGATTTCAAAGGCCACGATCTATCTGGATTGGTTGTTGAAGAGGGTGAGGGTGTTCAGAGATGGCAAAAGAAGGATCCCCGACCCTCCTGACCCTTTAGTGAAAAGAGGGGATGAGAAGGCAAATGTTGTGTTCATTTGTTTATTTTTCTTTGTGTGATTTAGACAAGGAGAAGGGAATAAAGCTCTCTGGGTGGTCCTGAAGCTGTTTTCCTCATGAAACTGGGAGAAGGTTCTCCTTTTAAGCATAGTTGTGACTGTGGTGGTGGGAGGGAGGGAGTTGGGGGAGATTAGAGAATAAGGTTTTCCTGTCTTTGTAAAACAAACAATATTCCTCTATCTTTCTTCTTGGATGCTTCATGGATCTGCTAAAATTTCTTCAGATAATTTAGGAATGAACTTGCTGGACAAAATTCCTCATTCCCTATTTGTCTGGGATAAGAGACTTATCACTGAAAGAAAAGGAAGAGCTGTAATTGCTGGGCTTTTGTCATTTTGACCAGGTATGCGTGTGGTGCTGTGTCTGAGTATCAACTGAATCCTAAAAAGCTTTCAGCTTTGTTGACAGACAAACAAAACACGGGCAAACAAAAAGATGGACAAGGTTAATTTCCCCTTCCTGTGATAGGTTTTTTTCCCATTCACAAAATGACTGCTGCCTGCCTATGCCTCACTCATCAGAGAGTCAGGAGTGCCCAGAATCTTTTCCAGGCCAGCCTGAGCTCTCTTTTGCAGTGTTTTCTCCCTTACAGGGTTCTCAGAGGAATCAACAGCTTCTTGCCTTGGAGTTCAGGAAGCACTGCTAGGAGCGTGGCAGCCCAGGGGTGGACACACTGTGCTTGGTTGCATGCAGAAGGGAAAGGAAGAATGCCTGCCTCTCACAGGTGAAGCCAGGAACTGCAGATGTTAGTGGGATGGTGAGGACCAAGTGGGGCATGTAACTACTCAGTGAGTAGCCTGCAGTATTTAAATGGACAGAGCCTGGCTCAAACCTGGCAGATTTTCAAGGGCAAAGATATTCCCCATTAAACCTGTGGGAAAATATCCATGTGACTTAATGTTTTGATTCCTAGGGGTTCTCACTGTAACTATTCAAATTCTTTGAGAAGGAAATTTTGGTCCAAATGTGGATGTGTGATAGATATAGCAGCATGTTTCCTTGGGAAATGTGTGCTGTGATCCCAAGAAGACAGACAAATGGCCCCATATATTCCACTTCTCCTTGGGCTTGGAGTTCTGTTAAACACTGGGAAAACAAAAACATTCTGTGTTACTTCAGCTCTCAAATGTTTTGGAGTGGAAAACCATGATATGCTATGAAGTCTTTTTTATATGTGGGAATATTATGTATCCCACTACTCAGTGTTCATATTGTAACACAGGACTTTTTGTAGTGAAACACAGTTGTTGAGATTTGAATTGTGAAATTTAAAGACTGAGATCTTCATCCGGGGTGTCCTCCAGAAACAGTCTGGGATAACAGAGATTTCAGAACACCCATTGTGTGCCACAGTGGCAGCATTCTGTGGCACATTAAGATACATTCATCATTTATTAAATCCCACTGACTCTAGTAAAACATCACCAATTTACAGGAGGAACCATTTCAAGCAGCTGTGTTAAATGGGTTCCAAAATAGCAAGAAAAGAATTTCCTGAAGAGGCATTGTGCTTGTGGCTGTATAAACACAAGACATCTATATGTCACTGTTATGCTACACAGTGAAAATCTTGAGCATATAGATAGTGTGAAAGAGCATAGCAGCATTTGTTGTCTTGGTAGATGAGTCAATGTTGAGTTGTTCATTCCCTTCTGCTGCTGGATAAAATATTTTCTCAGAAATATAAATAGCACATGGATACACATAAAGATTATGAAATTAAGAATTTTTAAGTTACTCTGTTTAACAGGAAAGAAGGATTTTTAAAAATGCATTTGTAGACCATAAAGAAGTTTACCATAGTTTCTTTAATGAAGCTGTTTCATTGGAGAATAAAGGTAAACCTTTCATATTACCTCCTCCCCGAGTAAGAGAAATCAAACATCATGTTTAAAGCTAGGGAATGTGTGAGCAGCAGAACTGAGAAGGGAGTGCAAGTATCACAGGGATGGCAGCCTGTTGCACAGTGTTGCATAAGTACTGAGAACAAATTTGTAAGTTCTATTTAATTTACAGTTCAGATGAGTCATGAACACTGGGTCCTCACTTCCTAAATTCTAGAAGCAAAAATAAAAGCTCATTTGAGGTCATCCTTTAAAAGTAGCCTCAGACATAGTAGCTATAGCTAACTGTAAAATGACTCTTTTATTTATTGACAGTTTGCATAGTTCAGAGAAGAATTACTATTAACACAGACCTTTTAACCAGAAACAAGCATGCTCAAGGAAGACAGCTGTTTTCAGAGTGTCAGCTGGGAAAAATGTCCCAACCACTCTTATGTGATGAATAAACATATTTTCTTGATTGTCTACACTCATGCCCATCTGTCAAGATGGCATGATGCCCAGGCAGAAGCTGGCCAAAACTTTTGCCTTGGGCATTGACACTGAGCAACAATAGGTTTAGATGGGCAGTATGCGTAACACTGCACATGAAATGTCTAAACCCTCTTTTTTCTGCCAAGTATGGCACTGAAGCTTAAAAACAAATGTATCCTCATATATAAATTGGCATTACTGAGTCCCCCAAAAGCAAATATTACCTAAAAGAATCCGTGTTCTGTCAACACTACACCACATACAAGTTGGTGTTGGGCTCAAAGTGATTATCTCGTTAAAGAAGAATACTGTGACTGATGCGCACTGTGTGACAAGACGGTCATAGCCACTACTTGCAAAGACAAATGGTAACTATACAGCAGGGAAATCCACTTTAGAAGCACTGAGCCAGCTGCTGTCTCAGGCAAATGGTTCTCATTTCCTGGAAAATGTATGGTCTATGAGAGGCTCAGAACCTGGTTAGCCAGCAGCTGAAGGGATGTGAAAATATGGAAAGACAGTAATGTGTGACATTTTGAAAAATGCCACACTGACATGAGAAATATCTAGAAGGCAAAAAAAACAAAAAAACAAAAAAACAAACAAAACAAAACACTTGTGCCATTACATAGAATATCTTTGAAGATAGCTTTGGTAGGAATAAGTTAAAAGCAGTTAATACAAAAAGAAGAGTATATGTACTGCTTTTAAGATGGAACTATGAAGTCTGTTTCAACAAACTCATGGGGCAGGGCTGCTACATTTAAAAATTAGTT
Source organism: Psilopogon haemacephalus (assembly GCA_013396835.1). Taxonomy (NCBI): domain Eukaryota; kingdom Metazoa; phylum Chordata; class Aves; order Piciformes; family Megalaimidae; genus Psilopogon; species Psilopogon haemacephalus. The sequence goes on along the minus strand of VWZI01020322.1, from coordinate 41,786 downwards.
TAATGAAATCTAGAAATACTTTCAAAATAGACAAATAGACTCACATTGAGTAAGACAGAGTGAGCTCTTCTCTGCAACTGTGCTCTCAGTTTACTGACATCCAGCATTTTCCTGAGACACTGCAAACACTCCAGAGAGGAGCTTCAGCAGTTTCATTCTTGCCACAGCCTTCTCCATGCCTGACTGTCCTCACTTTATGCGTCTCAGCAGTGCCTTAATCGTACAAACTTTTCATTCCTGGCAAGCAGTCACTGGCTTTATTCCCATCACCACATATTCTCTAGAAGTTTTTTCTAGATTGTACTAATGAGACTCAGCTTTAGTAGTCTATGCACAACCAGTGACTTTTAAATGAGATGTAATCTTTTTCCTTTCCCCACAGAGTAACAAAAGGCACTCTACAACAGCCATAAAGAGGCTAACCACAGAATCATAGAATGGTAGGGGTTGGAAGAGACCTCTGAGTATCACCTGGTCCAATTGCCTTGCTAAAGCAGATTCACCTAGAGCAGGCTTCATAGGATTGATTTTATATGGTGACAGGCTCAACATAATGTTCTGAATATTACTTTAAGAAGCTAAGTATTCTACTTCATTATGTACACATTCTTATATTACACTTCAGTTTCTACTGTCTCCTGTATCTAGTACAAAATGTGACAGTGTTGGCCACGTGCAGTCCTGTCCCAAAAAGTAATCACATGCATAGTCAGTAATTTCCTCTGATATATAATGCTGATCTCTTAGTTTTATATATAAACAAAGTATTTTTTTGTTTGTTTCACAGATTTGACTGCCATGTGGTTATCCATGGCAAAATGTTCTTTTTTTTTTTTCTTTAATACTCTGAGCAGTATTGTGACAAAAATCATAGAACAGTAATTTGGCAGCACCTTGATCATAAACCTCTGCTGGATCCTGTTAGATATGAGCAGTGCTGCTCTTGCAGATCTGTAGGCAATGAGATGAACCCAGAACATTTTAAATGGCTTGCCTTTGACCTTCAACTGACACAAAATAGGAGCCAACAATGTGGGCTCTTCTGAGACAGATATGACTCTTTCAGAGGTGATTTGTTATGAGCAATTTGTGTACAGGCAGATTTTTTTACTTCATGGGGATATTGGATGCCAAGGTACTCAATAACTTCTTTGTCTCAGTCTTAGGCAGTAGAACCAGCTGTTCCCTGGAAGATAGGGATGGGGAGCAGAAAAAAGAGCCTGTAACCTAAGAGGAGATGACTACTGACTCACTGAGTCACTTAGACATGCACAAGTAAATGGAGCTGGATGGCATACACCTTTGGGTACTGAGAGAGATGGCAGAAGTGCTTACCAGGCTACCTTCTGTCATTTACCATCAGTTCTAACTGTGGAGATTCCAGTTTCAGACTGGACACTGGCAAATGTGACACCCATCTACAAAAAGGCTCTGAAAGATTCAGAGAACTACAGACCTGTCAGTCTGACCTTGGTGCAAGTCATCAAGCAGATCATATGCAGTATACGCAGGGCAACCAGATGATCAGGCCCAGTCAGCATGGGTTCATGAAGGGCATGGCCTATTTGAGGTATCTGATCTCCTTTTATGACAAGGTGACCTGCTTAGTGGATGAGGGAAGGGTTGTGGATGTTTTTTTTGTTTGATAGTGTCTCCCCATAGCATCCTCCTGGAGAAACTGGCTGTTCATGACTTGGATGGGCATGTGTTCTGCTGGGAAAAGCTTGCCTGGATGGTTGGGTCCAAAGAGTGGTGGTGAATCAAGTCAACTCCAGTAGGTGTATGGTCACAAGTGGTGTTAACGGGACCTCAGTATTACAGCCAGTTCTCTTTAATATCTTTGTCAATGGTTGATACAAGGGAATTGAAGGCACCTCAGTAAGTTTGCAAATGACATTTACCTGTGAAGGTGTATTGGGTTTGGCTGGGCTGGAGTTAATTCTCCTCAAAGCATCTTTGTAGTGCTGTGTTTTGCAGTGCTGTGCTGGGTGTTGATAAAACAACAGTGTTTTGGCTACTGCTGGACAAGCACCCAGCCTGTGCTTTTCCAACATTTTCCCACTCCGAGAGTATGCTGAGGGGTGGGCAAGATCTTGGAAGAGGACACAACCAGGCCAGCTGGCCCAAACTGGCCAAAGGGATATTCCATGCCATATGACATCAGCTCAGATATAAGAATTAAGTGAAAGAAAGAAGTGTGGGGACATTTGTCCATGGTGTCTGTCCTACAGAGAAACTGTTATGTGTAAAGCCCTGCTTCCCAGGACCAAAGATTGCTGATGGGAAGTAGAAAAAACATTTCTCTTTCCTTTTGCTTCTTTGCATGACTTTTGCTCATGCTTAGCATTATTAAATTGCTTCTACCTTATTATTGGCCTTTTGTTATGTTATTGCCTCTCCCCTGTCCACCTAAGAGGGGGAGTGATAGAGCAGCTTTGGTGGGCATTTGGCCCAAACCACCATAGAAGGACTGCTAATCTGCCTGAGGGTAGGAAGGCTCTGCAGAGTGACCTGGACAGGCTGGATTAATAGGCTGAGACCAATAATATGAGGTTCAATCAGGCCAGGTGCCAGATCCTGCTCTGGTATCACAACAACTCCATGCAGTGCTACAGGCTTGCAGAGCAGTGTCTGGAAAGCTGCCCAGTAAAGAAAGACCTAGATAATGGTGATCTTAAAGGTCTTTTCCAACTGAAATGATTCTACAATTCTATGAGGCCTTAAACTTAGAAGTTCTTGATAAATTTTTGCTTATTTTCATGTTTTTGCAAACATGAATAATGAAGCCAAGTTCTCTCTGAAGTCAAGAAATACAGGCTTCTTCTATCAGCACTGAGATATGCATTTCTGCACACATAGTCCTCATACATTTTCTGTTATTCCTGACAACAAGTTAACTCATCTTTTATCATTATGTAATGCATATATATGTAGAAAAGAGATAATTTATTTCCGGCCCCTTAATAGGTCTCATGAGCTTCTTTTAAAAACAGATGTTCTTCAACTGGCTTCATTCTCAGCCTCGTGTGATAATCCAATAAATTGTTACAAAGCCAAATAATATGCTTTGGATTTATCTTTCTTTAATGTTCTTCCTCCCTTTTAGTTTCTTTCTTTCTGTTTTGTTATATTTTGGGTCCCTTTTTTTTTTTTCTTTCTTTCTTTCCTCACATACATGAACAGCAAGCACAAACAAATGGCAGTATTTTGTACCATTTATGTAGTGACCTCCTACCTGATTCCAGCATCCCACAATAGGGAAGCAGATCCAGGGAATACTATTAAGATATAAGTAAAATCTTCTTAATTTTTTTTTTTTTAATGCTTTACAGATAAATTAATTGCATGGGCACTCAGATTTGTTTATACAGAGACATGCAATGAAGACATTTCTAGCAGACAGTGGTTAAATTGGAGTACATCTTCAGGGCACATTTGGTTCCAGAATATTTGGACAAAATGATGAATTAGTAGTTGCTGTTCAGTATAGAAGACAATAAAATTATTTTGGTTGGAGAATGCATTTATTAATATAGAAATAAATCTTGTCCTGTAGCTGTAGAAACAAACAAAAAGGTGTGATGTCTTGAAACTAGACTACTGACTACGTAATATCCCTGTTGTAACAGCAATGCTATTTCAGAGGCTATTAAGAAGAGCCACTCATTAATATCAGCAATTTATTGCATTTTTCATCAAATACAATAATATCCTTTTCTTGAAAAAATGAATATGAGACACATAGATGTCAGCTGCATCTCTGAATGGTGGATTTGGATCTGTGGGTCTGAGAGGCAGAACCTACAGACCCAAGCAGCTTTACACTCCACTCTAGGACCTTTCATTTTCAACTGTTCAGCTTACCCCTTTCAGGACTCTCAGTTCTCCACATACATTGCCCCTAAAAGTAGATCGCCCAAATTACTTGATGGAGATTTTGAGTAGATAACTCTGCTTATTGATACTTAGTTGGATTTTAGTGTTAAGAAATTGTGTTTTGAGTCTTATGGTGGGCTTAATGTATTAATTATCATCATTAACACAATTTAACTGAGGGAAAACAGATAGCTATTTTAAAACTCCAATAGGATACAGACAGAAAGTGAACAATTAAGTACCACATCAATGAAAATTGTAGCTGACAGCATTCTAAAGAAAATAACTCAATAACTCTCCACCAGTATCTCTGTGTGTGTATTTGTGTGCGTGCATAGAGATGATACCATACCTCATACAGGACTGCCATTGTCTATTCATTCATTAAAGGTAATTATTTTTAATTTTTGTCCCCACTGACCTGTAGGCAGATGGTTAGCATGAATACCATTTTTATCTGGACACCAGATCTGGCCAGACTGCAATCTGTTGGGTTTGATCACTAAACTGGCAGCTGCATTACAGACCTGCTCTTTTCTCTTTTTGTCTCTGGGGACTGCAGATTGGATGCACTGAATGTGAACTTCTGCAAAACATGAGGCTTTTTGTCATTTTCACTTTACTTTCTTTTTATGACCATCCGGTAAATGTCAGTACAGCTAAAAGCTGATAGAATCAAACTGTACCAAATAATAAGAAATTTTATTTATAAAATTATTTTTCTCTTCTATAAAAAAGCAAGAAAGTAAATGAGGCTTTAAAGAGCAAACATACATGTGGATGACAATATGGAAAGGTAATTAAATTAATTTTAAGTTGGAGTAAAAAACGCAGCAGCTATATATGTACACTATTCTTATCATCTTAAGATCCAGGAGAGCATGTTGCAGCACAAGTTTCCAAAAGATATCAAAGGACACAGACTTTTTTGGTCTGATTTGTGAGTGGAAAACTTGTATGAACATTAATACCAAGAATTTCTTGGTATTAATACCAAAAATAGCCAGATTTTGTCTCAAACTTTTGTCCTTGCTTTCAGAGAGACTTGAGAATGTGCATGACTTCAAACACATGAGCAATATCTTTATGTTAAGCACATTGTGTACAATGTAATTATTACTTTTTTTTCCTGAGCACGCATGCAAATCTCAGTTGCATCAGAAGTATTTTTGCCCTTTTTTGCTAGTCCTTAGTTTGGCAAAACTATCTAAAACATAATGGAAGTTCTGCCTGAGTAGACTGAAATGTTCTGTTTGCTCTCTAACCAGATGAAGTAAAAGAAAAAAAATCTGTTTTAAACATACTGATTACTATGGTCCATTTACAAGTGTCAAAATAATTTAAATAATTTGTAGCTTAACATAAAATGTATCTACTGATTGGAGCAAACAGTTGTCCTCCCTTTATAAGATGACAGTGATGTTAGCCCCAAATTTCCTCTGCTGTGGCTGTCTGATGTTTATCATAGGACAGGGAGGTATGTAAATACTTCTCACAACCCAATGAGTTTCCAGCAGGCTGTGCCATGAGTAGAATTCAGAAACAAGGTCTATAATCTTATAATGCATCTTTCCTTATCATTTATACTTAGGCCACATTTAACTTTTATCAAACTGCCATTTACCTCGCCCACTTTTAAAATTTACTTCTGGGTTCCAGTGTTGGTTTAGTATAGGGAGACATGAATTAAATAAAATCACATGTAGTTAAATGCCATGAGAGAGAATAACACTTCATTTCCACATTGGTGAGTATTTAACTGTCACCCCAACAAACTTATCACAGAATCACTGGATGTTAGGGCTTGGAAGGCACCCAAGGATATCATCGAATACAAACCCCCTGCAGGAGCAGGACCATACAATCTAGCACAGATCGCAGAGGAACACATCCAGACAGGCCTTGAAAGTCTCCAGAGAAGGAGACTCCACAATCTGGGGAGCCTGTTCCAGTGCTCTGTGACCCTTGCAATAAAGAAGTTCCCCTTTGTGTTGAGGCAGAACCTCTCGTGCTGCAACTTACATCCATGGCTCCTTGTCCTATCACAGGGAGCAAGTGAGAAGAGCCCATTCCTCCCACTCCTGACTAGCCCTCTAATGGTTCCTCTAATATGACCTTGAAAAAATCCTCACACATTTTTAATGTCACAGATTAAAATGTATAAGCAGAATAAAGAACAGTGCCCCACAACCTTTTTTTCCCATGCTACAAGCAGATGCACTTTGACTTGGTGCTCTTCCTTGATGTTTTTTTTTTGACAGTTGGACAGCTTTAGTAGAAGAAGCAGAGAAGACTCCAAATGCAGAATTTTCACTTCCTAGACAATCAGTGTACTTCATAAAGAAAAGTTGCTTTTTTCATCCTGTTAAACACCTGCCTTTGATGGAGGAATCACTTTGAGGTAGGCCTGTGAATAAATAGCTAACAGGAAAACAATGAGCTTTGTCTTAATTTGTTATTTCTGTCATTTTTAGAAAAGGTAGTTGCCAGAATTACTTCCTTTATTGAAATGGAAAGAAACAGGTATTTTTAAAAGGTGGTTTATATTTCTTTACTCTCAGTTCTGCAAATCCAATTCTCTCTGGTTCTATAGCATATGAGAGAATTAAAGATTCAGCAGTGAGATTTCCCCATCCTCACTAACAATCCACTGCAGATTGCTGTGTTGCATTGGAAAGTGTGTGTGAAATAAGATAGGCAAAAATAGATGACACAAAGGAATTTAAGGCTCCATTAAGCATCGTTGTGGTGATTACACATGGGGATGTGTGTGACAATGATTAATCCTGATGAAAATATTCTCCCCACGATGGAAGAAATAGATCCATATGAAAGGTTATTCACGGAGTAGTCAACACAGCACACACTCATTAAGCCCTGGACACATGAACTAGTCCTGTGCTTCCCGTGTGTTTTTTTAAGGTGGAAAGTCAGCTTCAACAACACATTTCAAGTGCTAGGAATATCTAAGACAGACTTGTTTATGAAAGCAGCATATGTTATGTTTCCAAAGATAAGCTTGAAGGCCAGGAGCTCATGCAGGTAGTGTCAGAGCAGTGTGGGTGGACTCTCCCAGCCAGGTAAAGCAGTACACACAGACAGCAGAAGATGTGAAGATACGAACTGCCAAACAGATTATAGTCACCTATATTCTGCTTAGACAGCTGGGCACTGAGAGTCAGCAGTCTTTTCCAATGTTTCAGCAAATCCACCAGTCCTGCCAAATTTTAAAATTCACAAGTGGACCCTGTGTCCTCATCTGATGTTTCCTAGACACAGAGCAACACCTATCAACTCTGATACACACACGTTGGATTTGCTGTGCAAATGCAGATAAGCTAATCAGTGTGTGGACTGCATGTTTGCATGTGCTTTGATATGTCAGAGTGACTTCGCAAGTGAGACAGGAGATCTCTGTGCTTGCACACCAGCCTGATGCATAGGATTCATAGACGTTTAGTAGGTGGGGAGAACACATGCAACTGTAATAGTGTTGGCAAGAACACAACCATGTAGCAGATCACACATCAGAAGCTTTCTGAGTATTTCTGGNTTTTGCGGGGTGGGGGGGAAGAAAATGGCATTTCTTGAAAAATAGAGTTTCATCTTCATATAAGATCATAAATTCTTTGAAAGTTTTTGACCCTAAATGTCTCTAACCAAAATAAATTCACCTTAGATACGACCCTTGTTTTCAACAGATTTTTAACGTGAGAAGCTGTATTTTCACAACGTTTGAAGTCATTTCAGGCAACGAGAGGGAAGACAGAATTGCATTCACTCTTCAGAGAGGGTCTATGACATAGTCTTCACCCTTTTTCTTTTATGCTTCTTTGCTATTTACAGCTAAATGCCCTGAAGCCACACTTTCAAACACCAGAGGTTGACCTGTAATCTGGCTTCTTTTTAGCAGCTCTTTAACTGCTCTGACACTGATTACTCCCACACCATGCTGATTATTGATCACTTTCAAAGTGATCTTGCCTTCTGCAAGGCATCATAACGCCTTCATTCTCAGCCCCTTCTTCTTACTTGTCCCAGGACATCTCCTGAATTGCAAAAATATTGGCAGGACCGTTCCGTTAAGCTGAATCCCTGCTGGCATCGGAAGGCTCATGCCATTTGTACCACACACCTCTGCAGGCTGACAGGCAGCAACTTCTAGTCAGAGAAGCACACAACTGACCTCACCTCCCGGTCTGCTTGCTTGGACCCCACATGCCAGGGGAGCCAGTCATTGGCCTTTCCGGCCTGACAGTCTTCCATACAACTCCTATTTTGCAACAGCTGGTAAAGTTCAACTTGCTGTCACATGAAAGGAAGCATGCAGAAGAGAGAGGGGGCAACAAACCAAAATGTGACGGTACTCAGGAGAAAGAGGGAAAAGAAAGAAGTAATTAATTAAATAAAAATCTGGCTGTTGCAACATCTTTTAGTACATTAGCCCAGCATGGGGCATGAATCTGTGGTGTGTCCTCTGTTGCTTCATTACTGTTTTATTGATTTCAGAGTGGAATATCAATCCAGGGCAGCCTGCCTGCCTTAGCAAAATACAGGGTTGTCAAAGCTAATGTGCTAAAAGGAGGGAAATTTTGGAATCAAAACTGAGTGAAAATGAGTCTAGAATGTAACGTAGATTGTCTAAAAGCCAAAAAGGCTCATTTCCATTTTAAATTACTCTACACTAACGTTTTTGCCTTTTCAAGGGAAAAAAAAAAAAAAAAGCCTAGAGAATGTAGAGAAGGCACAATATAAAGCTTCCTTTAAAGACAGAAAGCAACAGCTTGAAACTGATGTGATTGCATAGTTTCCCTAAAAAAACACAGTTTGTTACCTCAAAAATCACTTAACACTTGAGGAGTTTATTCTTAGCACTCAAACCAAGTATCAGTAGAGTGCAGAACTCCTCCAGATGAAGGATTATAAACTGGTATTGTACAATGAGTTAGTATTATAAATTGGACAATTTCAGACGGCTTGTTGCCCATTTGGGGGTGCTGCCGATACAGAGAGGATTTTTGCCAGCTCCTTCCCCTTGCACCGCTCCCACATTGAACTGAGAACCAAATTCCTATGGTGCTCACTAAGCAGTTCATCATTTCTGTAGTCATTTGTCCTACTCCTAGATACACAAAACCCTCAACATGCAGATTTCTAAAAGACAGTGAAGGAGGTCTGGCTTTTGACACCACAAGCTGATAGTTTGTGAACATGTGCATGAGTTTTTCTGTGGGAAGGAATGCAGAATTAGAGGAGTCTTTGTGGCTACTGAACTAGAGGTAAGTATGGTATTTTCCACCAGTCGTTAACCTCTTTACCCTTTGCCTTTGCTCCAGATGTTTCCTTTCCCTCCTCAAAATTCTAAACGAAGTAGCAGCATTCGAGAAACCCTGCAACAGGGGAAACTGAAGGAACCCAGCATGCAAACACTGTGCTATTTTAGGGACAATGCTCACATCTCAGCAAATACAAATATATGAAATCCTATGTATTTATTTAGAAGTGGAATATAGGCATAGTACCCACCCCAGATGGTTATGGCAGCACATCTCTCTACTTCAGGACTAAATTTGTTGTTCAAAACCCTGGAGCCAGTGTATATGAAATAAAAAAATCTTTAATGACATCTCAATTTGTCTTTTCACAGGTTTAAGACTCAAATGTTTAAAACTGCCTTGGAATAATTAGTTTTTCTTAATTGACGTTCTGGCAGTCTTATAAATGTACATTTTATTTTTTTTTTTTTTAACCTTACTGTTGTTTACTTCCTACGTTCCACTATTTCATCACAAATCTTCAAAGGAAAACATTTATCTGCTTCTTTTCTGAATTGTGTATATTTTATACCTTCTTGTTCTAATTCCAGTAAACAGAAGAAAAGTTCCTGTTCATCGTCCCTGGACTTTTCTTTGTCTTCAGACCATTCTAATTTTCAGATCACATAATTTTATGTTGCCCACTGAGTTTTTGTCTATTAAAAATACTCACCCTTGTTTTTTATAAGAATTTTTAAAGTTCTTTACCATTAGTTTGATTTTCTTTATACTCCCATGATTTTGCTGAGTAGAACAAGAGAAGAGAGAACAGCTTTTGAATTGCTCCTTGGAGTACTCTCGTTCTCCATTGACTATGTAGCAAACTATATTGACATCTTATGAGATTTCTTCCCTACAGCTGTACATGAACAGAGGTTTGTTTTGAGCTGTGTAACATGATGCCCCCACAAACAATACAGACAGAAGATAAAAAAAACAGAAAAACTTTCTAAAAATGGCAGGCTGTGTTAACTAGGCTCTGCCTAGTGTTGTGCATCAATAAACTTGAAATAAAACTAATTAAATGTATGTGTATGAATTCCTCATTGCATATTATATAATTTCAAAGAGCAGTTAAAATAAAATTTAAATGTGCATAATATGTGTCAATAAAAGACAATTTAATTTTTAAAGTCTATAAATATTCAACAAGCCTTGTGCAGTTTGTATTAAGATAGATGAAAATTGCATAGCAAGTAAAAAGAAAAAAAAGTTGTTTCCATAAAAATATCACAAGAGATTGAAAATACAGATTAGTGTAGCATGTCATTATTGTTCTGTTCCTCATTAGTACATTGTGTGATATAACAATAAAAAAAAAAAAAATCCATTTGCTTTATCCAGAGAATATATCTAGTAGTTTTTAAATCCTGCCATATTATCCAGTGATGGCTGTAAAAAAGATTAAAAGTATTCAAACTTTTTAAAAGTTTTTAAAAGCTCAGAAGGTAAGGGTCTGTAGGAAGACATCCTCTCAAATATGTCATCATGTTCTTTCTTTAATCTTACTCATTTTCTTACATCTCTTCCCTCTAAATTTTGAACACAAATTGCCTATCCTGAGATTTCATTACTTTCAGGAAGTTAATATAAGCTGAATTTTTCAAAGATATTCACCAAGGAGCCAACTCAACTATAAATGAAACACCTAATTGGTTTGGAAAGTGTAATTCTGAAAATTAGCTCACAAACCTTAAATACATTAATACATACAAATCTGAGTAAAGAAAAAGCTACTGGAAGCCCAAAGGAATTAAAACTGCTTAGCTAAGTTGGGAAGCAAAAATATATTTTCAATTTTTTATTGATTTCCTAAATATGTATTTTACTTGTTTACAACATACTTAGTTGTTTTGGTTGAGTTCTGATCTTTTCCTATCTCTGCATAAGAACATCATCATCTAATAAAGCAGATGGAAATGAAACCTACATGAAACCCATGGAAACGATCAGATACAAATGTAAAAAGCCAGTGTTTGAAGGCTGTATGTGCCCAACAAGTTCTATTTCCTGGCTAATTACACGAAAAACCACACACAATGGCGCTCTCCTGTGTAACTCACACAACACTGCAATTCATCATCATGGGCACTGGACATGCATTTGACACTTCCTAGTATGAACTGTGGTATCAGAGACCCAAAAGAGAAAGCGGGCGAATGTAAAATTAAAACAGGTGAAACATCCCTCCCCAGATTTGCACCAAGCTGTGAATCAGGAGCAGGCTACAATCACATGCACATATAATTACAA
>VWZI01020322.1:13787-30277 GCA_013396835.1 Psilopogon haemacephalus | reverse complement strand
GACATTCTTTATATTTTCATAAGTTTTCTCTTCCTTTTCCACCGGGAATCATGTCAGCAACTCAAGCCTCAGAGTGAAGCCTATAAACTGCTGGTGTTTAGTGACCATCTGCACCAGTAGTTCCATTATCTGAGGCTGGAGATTGATTTTCCTTTTCCTTGCATGTTCACTTACCCTAATGCCCCAGAGTCTGCAATGGAGCCAGCAGCATATAATGCAAAGACAGCTTTTAAGACATCAAAAGTGAAAGCATCAGGAGTATCATTATATTCTGAATCTTTTGTAGTGGATTTTTGTCTAATCCTATTGTAACAAAAATCCACTGATGGTGGCTAGGCCCCTCCTTTATGAAGCATTAGTGCAGAGCTCAGAGGAGCTTTGCTTTTCTCAGAGGAAGGTGCATAGGTCCATCCTATATAAGCAAATGGCTCTGTTATGAACCAGGATCAGTATTATGCACATTGATTTTATAGAGGACCAGTAACTCAGCAGGGGATGATCATTCAGATTTGGAGGCTGGAAACCATCAGTACATTATCTAACATAGTACCAGATCTCAATAAATATATTTAGTCGAATGAATAGTGCGTTCAAACTTGGGTCAAGTAGTATTGTTGTTCCTAAGTCCTTGCCAGTGATTACTATAACTCCTCTTAGGAAATGTTTCTTTTCTCTGTCATCGATGTCTCAAAGGCCCACACAAATATCAGGAGAAATGAACTGTGTAATTGACAATGTAGGAGGAGAACTAAAACTACCAGACACAAAGGCCAGGTTCTGAGAAGGGCTTGATGCAGCAGTTGCTATTTTTCTCACCAAAGTGTTCTTAGTGGACTTGCCAGATGCCAAGATTTTTAAGAATCTGGCCACTTATTTAGGTGCCTAAATGAGATCTGAATCCTGTAAATATGTCTTTGTATCTAGTCAGTTTAACTATTTAGACATTTCCTCTTTTGCCCTGCTCAGGAAAAATCCCACAAAATAAAAACATGTGGATAGAGGAGAAGCTTTTCGAAACCTTAGGTAATGGTCCTAAGATCCTAGTAAGAAAGCCGATAGTGCCAAAGGGTACCTGGAGCAGAACTAGAGAGCACCTTCTACAGGAGGGCTTGGGAGGGACTATTCACAAAGTCTTGTAATGACAGGACAAGGAGTAATGGGTTCAAACTGGCAGAGGGGAGATTTAAACGGGATGTTAGGAGGAAGTTCTTCACAGTCAGGGTGGCGAGGCATGGGAACGGGTTGTCCAGGGAGGTTGTGGCTGCTCCCTCCCTGGATGTGTTCAAGGCAAGGCTGGATGAGGTCTTGAGTGACCTGATCTAGTGGGAGGTGTCCCTGCCTATAGCAGGGGGTTGGAACTGGATGATCTTTGAGGTCTCTTTCAACCTAAACCATTCTATGATTCTACAGAATGGATACTCAAACTGCTTTTGTTCTCACCACTTGCAAGTTTATAAGGACACTTGTGTGCATATAAACACTATACATATAAAAATACAAAATAAATTAGATACTATTATTACCCCATTTGTTATACTGTATATTCAAAATACACTCTTCATCCATGGTCTGCTACTCTGTAAGAGAATCATCTATCAGACATATGCGTTACTGTACCTTCATTCTAACGCTATAGGCTAGATCACAGAATCACAGAATGTTAGGGGCTGAAAGAGACCTTGAATGATTATCTAGTCCAACTCCCACTGCCAGAGCAGGATCACCTATACCAGATCACACTGGAAGGCCATATCTGCCCCTTTTCCACTCCACTCCACTCCACCCTCTTCCCCGCCCAGATCTCAGAGCACTTGAGCTCTGTTGAAGTCTCTTCCCACCTCAGGTATGACCACTTTGCCCTCCTGCCCACTCCCCTTTTTAATCAGCCCTAGGAAAGGCAGAAGCCTCAAGCTGTGCCCAACTGGGCAGAGGGATCCTCCTCTCATCATCACTGGTGAATCCGCATGGTGCACATTGGGTGAATGGTGATGGGGACAAAGGCTGGGGGGCCTGGTGGCCCCCCAGCCAGGTAGGAATAGTCTTGATGGCTGGTGACATCATCCATGGATTCTGACTGTGTGCCCTTGGTGGGTCTGAGCTCCTTTGTGTGTTATTTTAACTTCTTGAAGGTCTTGCCTCAGGCTCTGAGATGGGTGCAAAAATGGTAGTGGTGGAGCAGGAGCTGTTTAGGCAGAGTGAAGGGGGAGGGGAGGGAGCTGGAGTTGCTCTGGAAAGGTGAAATAGGGGAGCAGGAGCTGCTTGGGGAGGCAAGGGGTGGGGAGGGGGGGTTGTGTGGGGAAGAAGTCCCTCACCAGATTTCCTTCAGATGCTGGAAGGCTGCAATAAGGTCTCCTTGGAAATTTCCCTTTCCCAGGCTGAACAACCCCAGCTCTCTGTCTATCTTCACAGGAGAGGTGTTCTATCCCTCTGATCATGCTCATGGCCTTTCTCTGGACACATTTCCACGTGTCTAGAGCTTTCTTGTAATAAGGGTTCCAAAGAACACTGCTATCTACACCTGAAATTCATATAATTAGGCCAGAAGAAGAGGAGTGATCATAGTATTCAAAACACCCAAAATGTTAGTGGGGACCAATGCTTCTGGTCCAGTGAAAGGCCAAAGCCTACAAATTCAGGAACAAACTGAATCCAGGAACAAACTGAATCCAGGCCTACCACTATTTGCCTTTACTAGCAATATATTTTCTCTGTCTCCTTTCCTACACCATAAGAGCAAAAGGGGAGTGCATGTAGATGGAAAAGTAACCTTATTTTGTTGATTTTTAGGAAATATGGGTTTCCTTTGAAAGTGATTGTCCCAAGATATTAAATTTTGGAACATATAGGACTTTTAAGGATATTAAACATCTGAATGGTAAACAGGATTATCACAGATCTATCAGACAAGATAAGTGTCATGGCTTGAGTTAAATCTGCTGATAACTATTCAACATCATGCTGACACCACACCAACTTTAAAATGAAAGTTCTGGTTGCAGCAAAGTATAATGCAACTTGAAGTTCAGATTGTAACATGAGAGGGTTCCTACTTCTGATTGTGATTTCTATTTTCTGGGTCAGGGTGTTAGTGTTTTCCACTGGGCTGGCTGCTCTGTGATTGGGTGGGGGGAACGATTTCGTTGCTGGCTTCTGCTGCTGCTTCTTCTATTGCTAAGGTCACTGCAGTGTATCATCTCAAACTCCTTGCCTGATGCATTAAGCATTGGTCACCATCAGAAAAGCAGATGCTGGTTTAAGTGGACTTCAATAAATTTGGTCATTACTTTAGCAATGACACAGCAAGTAAAGTGAACAAGATTTTTCATTAAAAATAGCTACTTCTACAGCAAAGAAAGACAGCAGCTACACAATGTTTAAGTCAATACAATGAAACTCTATAGGCTAGTGAACTAAAATATTTTGATTTTGTTATGAAATATTTTGTAACAGGTGAAGGTCAGAAACAGTTTTCATATATTGAGCTTCCAAATTTTTTCCTGGAAGAAAATCAGGAACTTTCAAAAAGTAATAAAGTTATCTTAGTTGGAGTAGGTCTGAGTGCTTTAAGTACAATCTCAGTTTCTTCTGTGAGAGCTCTTCTCGTTCCATAAATATTTAAATGTTGGCATATATCAGTGAAATATTTCTGATAAATCTCATTGGAAAAAAAACAAAACAGAACAAAGAACTCTTAGATTACATTACAAATAATTATTTTAATTTAAAAAATAAATTTAGTACCAATTACTTAATGACCATCAATGAATTTATTATTTTTTGTTTTAATTGTATTCTATGCTTTTTCTATTTTGCCCCTTTTAATGTTTGCTGAAACTGGCACTATTCTACAATGCACTTCTTGCAAAAGCATTACATCCCTTTGGAAAAAGCCTAACAAATTATATTGGTACACAGAATATACCAGTATACCATGCATAGAATTAATATGTAGGATGAAGTTTATAAAAGAAAAACAGAAGTGTTTCCTTTTCTCTGTTCATATCCTGATTTGCTGTATTCATTCATTTTAAGAATATGAGGCAATCAAATTGTGATGGTTTGGGAAGCTATCCACCCACCCCCACCCACACATTTGAAATTACCCAGACTAAACTTGGTCAGATGGAATTTAATGAATGAAGCTTTATATTTACAGCTTTCCACAATATACAAGCAGATATTTACAATATGTAACAGATATATACCATGCAAAGGTAATACAGAAACACCACACCCCTCCCAGAGATCAAAATCCCTAAGAGGGGTAACTAACCACCTCTACCACCTTCCCGCTTTTCCCAATCTTATCTCACCAAGAGGGGTTCCCAACCATCCTACCACTTTCCCCTGAATACCTAGTCTTATCCCAGTATGTGTCTTATGTGCCAGGTAAGTGAGGAAGATTGGCCGGAGAGGTTAGATGCAGGAATTGATTAGCTGGGTTAGACAGATTCAGCTAGAAGCCAGAGGGAGAGATCAGCAGTCGGAGCAACCCAAGCAGTTCTGCCTTATCTATGTTTGGGTTCTTACTTTTGTACATTTCAGTAAATGTGTGTGTGAAGGAGACCTCATTATGTCTTCCTTTGTCAACCTATAATCTAATTTCTCATTAAAATCCTCCAATTAGCCTCAAACCACTACACAAATGACCTCATTGAATAATATTTTCTAGTTATTACTGTAGAGGTCAACAACTTGTATCTGAATGAAGCACATCTTTTGACAAGGTTTACAGCTTTTATCTGAAGAGTTCAGGAGACACGGCATTTACTGGCAGCTTGTTTCAGTGATTAACCATCATGTAAAAAATGCACTTTCTTTCTTGTGTGTAAAGTGCTAACAGAGAGAACTGAGACCGCCGAGTTCCAGAGTTTGCAATAATAACAGGCTACTTAGAAATTGAGCTTTTTAGGCATGTAAAAATATGTCTGCATGCGGTCTCCTAAAAATGTTGAATATATAAGAACGCATGGCAATTTTTTCTTATGAAAGTCTTTTACAGCAGAAATATGATTAATGAATTAACAACAAGCAGATGGATCATGTGGCTGATGAGGTCTCAGAAGTGCAAGTAAAACCACCTGACTCATACATATCTACTCTCTACAATTTCAGTGTTTTAGAAACTGGTGCATGGCAGATATAGGTGAAGGTCTCTATAAGGTAAGCTCATATGTAGGCTTTCATTAACTTGGGGAAAGTATCAAACACATTTCACATCAGAGTCTTCCCTCAAACACAAGGCCCTGAGAAAAACAAGGTGCTTACAATAATCAGCCTACCAGAAGGATTCTTTTTTTTGTTTGTTTGCATGACAGGATAGAGTGAATGGGAAAACAATTAATTCTGCAATAGCTACAACAAATGTCATAATGTAACTACTTGACTCTTGTTCTCATTTACACCTATTATTAAGAAGAAACATTGACAAGACCAAAGTTAGTTATATTTGCACTCAGATCTCTCCCACTTGCCAGGCTATGGTGAAGTCGTCACAGTGTAAATGTCAGTTTTGTGGTTTGATTTCATAGCCTGCTGTCCCACAATGACATAAAAATAAATATGCATGTTATGAAGAGCTGCACTTTGCCCTTTGCAACTTCTGCAAATGCTTCTTAGCTGGTTTTCTAACCCTGTGGCTGTGTTTTTTTTTTTTTTTTTTTAGATTCAGAGGAAAGTGTTTTTGAGTCTCTTATGGCTTCACCTTACATATAATAGGCTGGGGATGCCTTGACTCAGTCACCCACTAGGATCATGAAGAACTTACAGTAATAGCAAATTGTTCTTTGTTGCAGCAGATGACAGTGTGTAGTGAGCTTGCATTTCACAGCACCCTTGACTCTTCATTGTAAATGTTTTTGCTATCTCAGCTCTGAGAGGTATGCAAGCAGCTGTCTGTTGATAAATACATGAACTAAAAGTTATCCAGAACAATTTACTGGATGCCCTGTGACTTTGCCCTCAGAACAAAAAGTAAACGTGATGAAGATAGTGTGGCTTATCTTGCTGGCCAGGGAAGAATCGTTCTGCACTGAGATGGCAATAGCTGGGATAGTTAGAAAATGTGATGTGTCTGGGCTGACAAAAATCTACCTCAATACAACTCAACAAGTAATTACAGGTTCAACTTACACATCTATCATAAGTGTCTAAAACCCAGAGTACCCCAATATTTCCCCAGGTACAGGACAGAGATCTGGTTGAGACTGAAAATGTGACTTATGCAGAATGTCTGTGAATCTAAAGAAGAGAAAGATCCCTTTTCGTTTTAAGACCATGTGTTTCTACAGCTTCTCTGAGGAACACACAGCTGTTTGGCTACATTACCATTTTGCCTGATGAGCATTCAACTGTCTGCCAAACCCTGTGGGCTGAGGCCAAATTCTGCTGCCTGTACTGGTGTTTACTGTATCCTTTCTAAACTCCTTTTATGAACTATTTTACTCTGTAAGCTGTAATACTCTATTCTCCTTGAAAGATTCCAGGAGCTTTCTTTTGCTTCCCCATCTTCCTAATATGAGGAATGCCAGTAGTAAATGGCACACAGCCTTTCCCCTTTAATCTCCTGCTAAATAAAGTATAGGAAGAAACAGGAGAGTTAAGGAAACAAGAAGACAGAAAGGGGGAAATGCAAAGGAGAAAAAACCCCAACAATAACAAAAAAAAAAATATTAAAGAAATCTGAAAAGTAATAAATACAGAAAGGACAGAAAGAAGGTTAAAATGGTGAGGGGGAAAAAATTGCTTGTCTGTTTAAATTTTAAAATTGCTCCACAGCCTCATAATAGGATTAATAAGTTTCAAAGGACTAATAATCACTACTATGACTGAATGCCTTTTAACTGGCTCTGCTTAGTCAACCTAGGAGGACTTTCTGCTCCCCTGATTGCCATACACACGATCCCTTTCTTTGTGAGCTCTAACCTTTCATGGGTCATTTTTCTTCATGCTTTTCTCTTTGCTTTTCCTTCTCTGTACTCTAAGGCTTCTCCTTTCTTACTCTCCATGCTCTGAAGTCTCTTTCCTTCACTTTCTGCTCCAATTCCCCCTTCTCTCTGATACAGAGACATAAATGTGCTGCCTGAACGCTTTACAGGGGTACTACTGAAAACTTCCCTAAGGAGGCATTGGTATATTTCAGAACAAAGAATAAACTTTACAAGTGTCAAAACAAACTTTTACAGTTTTTTCAACTGTAGCCCAGCTTGCTTCATTGAGGTGCTGATCTTTTATGCCACTGTTGGTCGTTTGCCTTTGGCACAAATTGTAATAGATGGATGAGGCAGAGAAATTCAGCTGCTTCTGAAATCCTTCTGCCTCCCAATTAAATACAAGCTCTTATTGAATTCCTCATACACCACTGGATTTGGTAGCTTTCTTATCTCTAGCAACCACTTAAAAAAAACTTTGATAAGAAATCCTGAAGTTAAATCACACATTTTACATGCCAAAAATCACACAGAGTTCAGTACTTTTAAACAAGTTTTGTTGACTGCTCATAGCTCTTCCCTCTTCTGGCATTCACAGATTTTCAGGAAGCCTGAGCAGTCGTAACTGAATGCTTGATGACCAACCTGGACAGACAGGAAAATAGCAGGTGTATGGAATAAGCACTTCAGGACCAGAGTTCAAGAATGTACATGGGAGAAGCAGCAAATGTATCCCACCTTTTACTGCACTGGCTGGAGTATCAGCACCTTTTAATTTTCTTTCCCAACTCACCAAACTTTCAAAAACATTTTTATTTTGTAGCTGCAGTCATTATTTTTCTTAATAACAAGTGTTTGGATTCAGCTAAAGCCTCAAGTCTTCAGTACCTTTTACACTTCTGTTTGTTTGTTTTGTGACTTTTTTTTTTTCTCTCCATTTTCCACAGTCTTCCAGTCTCTGATGACCTGGTCTCCTTTTGCTGGTCTTAAGATTCCTTAAATGCAAACATAGCAGGTTTATCGAGACTCTCTAGAAGAAGGTAGCAAGTAGATGGTAAGTTCACATAGCAGCAACTTACACAGTTCTGCTTCACCTGACATGAAATTAAACAGAGAACATGGAAGTTAACATTTCACGGGGTCTTGAAACTGAGCTGACAGTTCTTCATGTGAGAAATGAGCTGTTACACACATACACCCAGCTCAGGAAGCTCATGAGTTGTGGAGGATGGGAGAATATGTGGATGACAAATTACACTGCCCAGTCCTCATCTACTTGTTCTCTAGTAGGTACAGCACTGAGCTAAGTGAACTTTTGACCTGAACCACTGCAATGCCACTTACATTCTGAAGTTTTGTGCTGTGCAGTACTCCCCTACAGACGGGAAACCTTTACCTGTGTTTCAACCAACCTCCATTAACTTGGTATTGATGAGGATGCTCAGGGAGACTGGAAAGCATTTGAATTAGTTTTCCTAGTGTTGCTTGCACCTATGGATCTATGTACAGTTCTTAAATGTACTTTCTAGGAACGTTTGTTAATAAGAACATTTGTTTATTGATTCACTTATCAGGAGGCTGCCATAGCAAATGTAATAAATTTTTATACATTTGAACAATAAAAAAAAACCAACAAAACAACAGATGTCTTTAAGAGTAATTCTCATATACATTAGATATCCTTTACACCAAATTGATTTCTAGATATTATCTGTAAGATAGTAACATAGTCTGACATGCCACTTCCTCAGTGATACTTGTTTCCCTTACCCTGTGTAACAGAGTAGTAATTTCCCTTTTTTAAAAAGTTGACAAATTTCTGACTGGACTTAAACTAGAATAGTTTTCTAGCTACTCAATCATTATTTTTCTGTCTGAGCAAACTGTGTGCTTCTGTAGAATCTTAGCTTAAAAAAAAAAAAAATTAAACTTCCCTATGATATTCTTAAGGGCAGAGATGTTTCTATGCCTTTCTGTAGTTAATTTCCATCCCAAGTCCAAATCCAAAAGGACACTACTATATAAGTGCACAGAAACCATTTTTAAAAATCAAGCTTTTTGATACATATGGAAATTATAAATTCTATCCTAGAAGCTGTCAAAAGACTCAAAGATCACTGATAGCACTGAAGGCATTAAAGGCAGCACATCCTTGCTATACACCAGCAAGATTTTCCCTGCTGGGTGACCTACCTCAACTAACTGTCAAAAAGAATTAGTCTCAAGGGAATGTTTTGCTTATAGATTTATAAATGTTGACAATAATCCTAAATGGATGTTAGGGGAATTGACAAATCTCAGCATTTTTCTTGATGTATGAGTGCCTGGGGGAACTTTGCAGGCCCCAGCATTCATTAAAAAGAAGCAAGCCATTGACAGCTGACAGAGAAAGACAGGTAGCATAGCTAGAAAAGTAGAAGCTATTTGTTGACACAAATTGTGGAGTATAACCTAATAATCTAGTATTCTTTTCCACTGTTGTTTCTGAGCTCGCTCAAAGTGTAGTGGCTGTAGAGCACAGTGTGCTTAGTGCAACAATAAAACTGCTTACTCTAGAAATTACTATATTGTAGAAGTTTGAATGCTCAGGAAAATAATGTGAGTCAGATTAAAGCTGGAATTGGTGCTTTAGTAAGGATCTGAGAGTAGCTGGGGTGTGTATTGTTCTTTTCCTCTGTGTGCACATGTGAGCTTTTTTCCCTGGACGTCAATGCACATGTTAAAACAGCGTCCTCTGGAATAAAAGTTCTGAGTTTAACTCTATCTTCTTGACCTTAGTGAAAGGAGGAGAAAGACGGCGAACAAGAAAGCTCAGAAGTTTGATTCCAAGTTTATGTTTGATTGCTACACAGCTCCACCTAGAAATCTGTAACAGGGCCACTGAAAGGTAAAGCTTGCATGATTCATCCAAGGTCTTCAATGAGTTTTCATAGAATCATAGAATGGCTTAGTTTGGAAGTGACCTCAAAGATCATCCAGTTCCAACCCTCTGCCATAGGCAGAAACACCTCCCACTGGGGGTTTGGACTCAGTGATCTCCTTGGGTACCTTCTGATCCCTAACATCCTGTGATTCTGTGAAC
This sequence comes from Psilopogon haemacephalus, assembly GCA_013396835.1. Lineage (NCBI taxonomy): Eukaryota > Metazoa > Chordata > Aves > Piciformes > Megalaimidae > Psilopogon > Psilopogon haemacephalus. The sequence goes on along the minus strand of VWZI01020322.1, from coordinate 20,266 downwards.
AGGTCACTCAAGGCCTCATCCAACCTGGCTTTCAACACATCCAGGGGGGGAGCAGCCACAACCTCCCTGGGCAACCTGTTACAGTATCTCACCACCCTCACTGTAAAGAACTTCCTCCTAACATCTAGTTTAAATCTCTCCTCTGCCAGTTAAAACCCATTACCCCTTGTCCTGTCATTACAAGACCTTGTATATAAGTCCATCCCCAGCCTTTCTGTAGGCCCCTTTCACATACTGGAAGGCTACTATAAGGTGTCCTGGAAGCCTTCTCCTCTCCAGGCTGAAGAGCCCCAACTCATAGCCTCTCCTCATAGCAGAGGTGCTCCAGCCCTCTGATCATCTTCGTGGCCCTCCTCTGGACTCTCTCCGACAGTTTCATGTCCTTCTTGTGTTGGGGGCTCCAGAACTGCACACAGGACTGCAGGTGGGGTCTGAGGAGATCAGAGTAAATGGGGAGAATCCCCTCCCTTGCCCTGCTGGCCACACCTGCTCTTGATGCAGCCCTGGACACAGTTGCTGTCTGGGCAGCACATGCACACTGGTGGCTCATGTTGAGCTTTTCATCAACCTAGAACTCCAGGTCCTTTTCCTCAGTGCTGCTCTCCAGCCCTGATATCATTGATAGCATATTAATTACAACCAGCTTTTCTACATAGCAGACCTCAGTTTAAATATTACTAGATAGTAAATGAAAACCAGAAAAACCTGATGACCTGACTTGTCATGTATGGATTTCTTTTCATAGTAAAATGAAAAAAAGAAAACATTCAATAGAAGGGCAGTTATTTCTGTCCCATTGAGAAATATACTTCTGAATTGCTTTACAAAACACTTGCATAGATTCACTGCTAGCACCCTACCCTCCATATTTCTGGTAGTGCGTTTGTGAGTGCATGTTTAAAGAGCACGAAAGACTTACATGGTTATGCATAGCATAGCTATGATGGAAATATTGTGTAATTCATCATTTCCTACTACTAAAGAGCTCTTAACAGTCAATTTCTCAGTATTTCTTTAAGTCCAGTTTTAAACAAAGCTAGCAACAAGTCCTCGGCACTGTTGAGGGCTGCAAGAACATATTTGTTTCCTCTGTTCTATATTTCCCAATGTCTTAAATAATAGTAGAAATTCTAGCAGCTCTGTACACCAGACGGTCTAGCAGACTGTACATAGAGACTGATCATGCTTATGATCTTAACACACAAAATTGAAGACAATATCATAGCTAAAGGAAGGAGTCCGAGAAAGAGAGTATTGGTGATTCTGGCCAATATCATACAGAAAGGCTGTGCAAATCTGAGAAGTAATTCAGATCTCTAAATTTCTCCTTTGACATACTTTCCTTGTGTTACTCCCTTCTTATTTGTATTTCTGAGAAATATTACTAGAGTTTCAATACTGACTCCTCTGTAACTAGGCTGACTCTCTACCTAGGCTGCCCACAGTTTTGCAATTGATAGTCAGTGAGGTTATCCTTTCACAGTCACAGGATCAGAGGATGTTAGGATTTGGAGGGGACCCAAAGAGATCATCAGAGCAGGACCATACAATGTAGCTCAGGTCACAGAGGAAGACATCCAGACAGGCCTTGAAAGTCTCCAGAGAAGGAGACTCCACAACCTCTGGGGAGCTTATTCCAGTACTTCATGACTCTTAGAGTTCTTCCTCATGTTGAAGTGGAACTTCCTGTGCTGAAGCTTGCACCCATTGCTCCTTGTCCTGTCACAGGGCACAACTGACACCCAGCCTTCAGATCTTTATAAACATTTATTAGATCACCTCTAGTTTTTCTCTTCACCAGAACAAAAAGTCCTGGGTCTCTCAGCCTCTCCTCATAGGGCACATGCTCCAGCCCCTTAATCATCTTCGTAGCCCTCCATTGGACTCTCTTGAGTAGATCCCTGTTCCTCCTGAACCAGGGAGGCCAAAACTGAACACAATATTCCAGGTGAGTTCTCACCAGGGCAGAGCAGAGAGCAAGGAGAATGTCCCTCAGTCAGTCAATGCATGTCTGAAAGAAAGTATGTATCAAGCTGGGTTTTGTTCTGTTTTGTTTGTTTGCTTGTTTTCTTTTTTCTGATAGATTCTCCTCTATCACAATAATATCTGTGCTGTTTACTTGATTTTGTCTGTTAATTATGTGTCAATAATTAAAAGCAGTATTTCAAGAAAAGTCTTACCAAATCCTGACCTTTTTTTTTTTTTTTTTTTTTTTTNGTTTGTCTTTTTTTTTTTTTTTTTTTTTTTTGTGAGGCAAAAATGTGCTTCTAAATGGAGCACCAGACAACAATCTTTTTAGGATGTGCTGTAAGCTTATGTTTAATTTCCTGTCTACTACTAGGCTTAGTCTATCACTATTTCCCTTACTTTCATAAACTTCTATATGGCATAGAGTATCTATATTTTCGTATTGTTTTCCTCAAGAAGTAATAGCTTCTGTTTTACAAGCTGACATTCAGCATACTGCAACACATATTTGCAACTTTTTTGTTTATTCTATATTATTTTCCTAGTTTCAGATTTTTTTAAAAATTTCCTTTGTTATGAGTGTAGATGTGAAGACTGGTTGTAAAGAAATGGACATGAGTCAAACCCCAAGTTTCAGATAGTAAAGTACTTTATTTCTGGCATGACTGAACTACCCATCTCTAAATAGTGAGTTCAGAAGCACTCAAGTGCAGTCTGTTTCAGCTGCATATCCAGTTTGACGGAACTTAAGGAGTTCTCAGACTGATGTGTTTTCATTAAATTCCTGACCTTAGGATGAAAATGTATTTTTTAAGAAAAACAAATGAAACAAACCAACCAACAACAACAAAACATAGTAACATAATAGAAAGGTTAGTGTGTGTATATGTTAATGAAGGATTCATAATGAGGCTTTATGCTTCACCTATCATGTTAAGTTGGGAAGTCCTCACTGATTTGTGTTTCCCAGTTACTGCATCTGACGGATTTAATTCATGAGCAATTACTACAGCCTCTTCCACAAGATAGAATTTATCTCACCCTTCAAAGTTAGGCTTCTAATTTAAGACAGTCAAGTACACTTGCTTCATAACTTGTAGAGGACAAAAAATACCTCCATTTGAAAGCACCTTTAGTAGAGTGAATGGTCTGAGGTGTCTGCCAACACCCAATAGTTGTAGGAAACAGCTATAACAGTACGAGATGCCTACCACCAAAACAAATGTTTTTAAGCAAAATATTTTTTCTTCTCACCAATCTCGTTTTGCTTTAGAGTTGTTTAGGTGTGCCTCTGATGAGAGGCTGTGTTCAGGCATTGGAGCCCATTGTGAACTAGTGATAATGCAACTCCCTTGCTTTCATTAAGTTCATTTCAGGTGATGTATAGCAACATAACAATAAAAAAACCCAAAACTTCATTATGAATGAAATTTATCATGAGACCACTAACTCAAGTATCTCTGTGTTCCTTCATGTCTCACATGGGCCAATACAGTAGGACTTCACTTGGGGTGAAGGGATGTCTGAATACCTGTGTGAGAACAATGCAAGTATATCTGTACATGAAACAGTGAATCTGCAGCAGCTCTCAAGCCCCATACGTTTTGAATCTTAGACGTAGCCCTTTACCTCTGCTTTCACTGTGAGGAAAATTTTGGATATAAATGCATGGAGTCTTTTTTTTTTTTTTTTGTGAAGTCATCCATAGTAAAAGTATCATTTTAGGAGACAGCAGCACATTGCAGAGGACAAACATTTTCTGCTCTCTGATCCAGCACTTAATTTCTTTCCTTTTATTTCCTACCTATGATGTCTTGGTAACTTTTTCTTAGTAACTCCTTCTGCTTCAGGACTTATGTTTTCCTCCTTCACACACTATTTCTACTGTCTCTCAAAATGTGCTAGGAAATGAGCTGCAACTGTGCCCTGCCAGCTAGCTGCTGCGGGCCAGCTCTTTCCATGTCCTGCCTCGAAAGAGCCAACGCACCCCTGGGCCCTGGGGTGAGGAATGCATCCGGGGAGATTTCCTGCTGATTACAAAAGGTGACTGATGGAAATGAGGGAACATTATAAACTACCCCAGGAAACAGATACCATTATCTTTCCTAGTTTCCCACAATAACAACAGTTTACCTGGAGCACACCAGATATTTGCCTTCATGTAGCAGCTAATTAGCAGAGACCATTGGTACAAATTTCAGTGTTCCTAATGCTAATAGCAGCTGCTGTTTATGCCTAGATTATCTTTGGCTTGTGTTCTTTCCACCCACTGGCTCTCTTAAAGACCTGGTTTATAACTCAGGTTATATGACTTCAAAAAGTCCTGTATCATCCAGCTTCAACATACCGAACTATGAGCAACGGATTTACATTGAGATGGAAGAGAAAACAGCTGAGACCTGAAAGTTCAAAGGAAATATTTTTGGCTTCTTAGAAAATCATTCCCTATCTGTTGCCCAGGGGTGCTGCCTGGAAGCACAGACGATTCATTTCTTTACGTATATAAAAGCAGGGTTTTAAAGGTGCACAAAAGATGGTTTTCACATGTCCAGCAGAATTATTCTCAGGTCAACATCTATTGCTACTGAAACCTAAAAGCAGCAGAGTTAATGTTCCATAATTTAACTAATGCAAACACTACACTAACGGAAAGGCTGCTACAAATTCTCAATTTCTTCTCCATGCCTGGGAGTCACATGCTGAACGACTTGCATGAAAGTTTGAAGAAGTAACAAATTCGCAGAAAAAAAAGAACAACAGATGCATAAAAAGGTACTTTTTGGGAGAGCAGTGAGGACGAATGCTGCATTGGCACCATGCTTAACAAAGAATTTTATTTAAATACGTTTTATTTTACACTTTAAGATTTTATTTTATTTATATATTTTAAAATTTTGTTTTACCAATTTTTTTTTCCCCACTATATAACCCGGCATAGAAATGACACACTACTACACAAGGCTTCACAATATCTCCTGCTGAGTTGCCAAAATCTGCCGACATCGTACTGAATGCAGTGACAGAAGAGTGAAACTTCATTTAGTGTGCAATTTCTGCATGCATATATAAGAGTATTGATGTGCATTTATGGCAGAGGCTCTCAAACCACTGCATGTGGGCCAGTCATCACTAATCTGAGGAGCCGCATCATAAACACGCTGTTTCTGCCGAATGCTAAAGATGCGCAGTGGTTTGAACTGGTGACTGACAGTGGTTCAGAGTCCTAACAGTTTGAGGACAACTGTTTAAAAGCCGTCACTGATCAGCTGTGAGCAAGATGCTTCACCTCTGTGTGCCTTTGTTTCCCCTCCAGCACCATCTGTTTTGCTTAATTAATGCAAAAGCTCTTCAGTGTAAAGACCTTCCCTTCACAGGCATTTGTGAAATGCTCTCCACAATGCACCTCTGAATTCATTCAAGACACAGAGCTGCCAAGGCAACACTGATTACTACTATTAACAGTATCTGTTTTAACTTGTCAACTACGACTACTACTGACAACACAAGCAACCAGAAATGCTAAAAGCAAAAAATACCAAGCAATATTTAGTATGAAAGAAACGAATGACTGTGTGTACAGTTTGACGAATTGTGCTTTCAATCAAATATGAAAAGAATCCTTGCTTCCAAAAATGTGTGCTACACTATCATGATCTTCTCCATATCGCTGTGGAGCATAGCAACTCTGGGTGTGCAGGCTATTTCAAAAGCACTTTGCTTCTCAAAGCATCGTTTTCTATGCAGTCATTTGCATGCAGTTTTGCAGCTTTATTTTTCATGGATTTTTCAAAATGCTAATTTTTGCCTGGTATGCTATAATCTAATTAAAGTTTGCGTGGGATCTTACACAAGGGATGCAAGAGGTATACAAGGGATAATATCAGTAAGAAATCAAAGGCAAAGGTTGTTAGCTGCAGAAATAAGGCTGTGTTTCAACGCAACCCTAATTACAGTTTTGTGGTTCTTTGTCGAGCCCTGCTGATAAGTTTTCCTGGTAAACAGCTCTTTATTGTTCTTTCACATTCAGTCACCATGGCAACTAGCATTTTAGGATTTGATCCTGAGAGATGCCAAGCACCTGCTTCTATTGCAGTATCTCTGTGAGAGGAAGATTTGAGACATCCTATAAGATCAGTCTATTCAATGATAACAGATTTGCTAAAGGGAAAGAAAGAAAGAAAAAATAAAGAGAGAGAGGTGGGAATAAAAATAAAATGAAAAAGCTTTTGATGTGCTTATTTGGAAGGAATAGTGGAAAAGAATCACAGGTAAAACCTCTCCCTCGGTATACCTTCCAAACATACAGTATCTGCCACTCCCTGCTCATGAGTGTAGTGCAGGACAAGAAAAAAAGGAAAATGCTCACAAAACCAAAACCCACAAAAAAACTACCCTAAGTATCTGATTCCAAAGGAAATGCCAAGTCCCCAGAGTGCCACAAACAAAATGTTAGGAAGATTAATTCCCTTTCATTCACTAACCAAATCCTACATTGCCTTCTTATTGTTAAA
>VWZI01020322.1:0-13732 GCA_013396835.1 Psilopogon haemacephalus | reverse complement strand
AAAAAAAAGGCTTGACCGGTCAAACCCAGGTGATAAACAGCTGAGCAAATTTTCTGTTTTAGCTTCTGAATAATCCCTGAGGGACCTCTTTTGTCTTTCCTGCTTACATTGACCTCAAACTGTTGGTCAGAGCCTGGAGGAATCATTTAATTTAGCAAAGAGTAGGGGATTTTTGTTGGTTTTTTTTGCTCCCTCCCCCACCCCAGCCTTGTACAGCTCCATTTCCTCTGAATTTATCTTGGTGTCTCAGTAGAATAATAGAAGGTTTGTGTCAGCAGTTAGCAGATAGTTCGGATGTTAGCAGGTGTGAACATACCGATTGCTTGCTTATCTGATCCTGTCTGAACATGCTGGATCTGAGCAGGGAATTACTTTTGCACCCTCTAGGAAATCTCCAGCTGTGTACTCACGCTGCTTCCTCTGACAACGCCTTTACTTACCAAATCTGCAAAAGCCATCTTTTGCAAGACCCACCTAGTCCAATTCTGCTATGATGTGCAGTATCGTTAACCAGGGCTTCGCCGGCTTGAGGAGGTTGGTTCTATTTTCTCTGCTTTAAAACACTGCCCCCGGTTTATTCTACACAAATGCATCCATTTGAGGGGTACAGCTATCCTCATCTGCCTTAATAGGCAAGTCAGCCCTTCTAAAGGGCAGTTGATATCTACAATGGGATGAAGCACCTCGGTTTTCGTTTCTTGTTCAACTCAGAGGAAGTTGGCTATGTCTGATATCTCTGTCAATGATTCACCTAGTTAGAAGGAATCCAGGTCTTGATAGCTGAAACCATTTGTGCTCACACTTGCAAATTAAGGCATATTGTCTTCTACTAGCCTTCACTCAAAAAATCCAACCCAACCAAACCAAAAACAAAATCCCAAAACTGAAAAAAACTCCACCCCCCCCAAAACCAAACCAACCAACCAACCAAAACCTAACCCAACAAAGCATCCTTCTGTCTAAACTAAAGCAGTGTGGTCTGGATGATTAGATAGTGAGGTGGATTGGGAATTAATTGAAGGAAAGAAGCCAGAGAGTTGTGGTCAATGGAATGGACTCTAATTAGAGGCTTGTGATTAGTGGGGTCACACAGGAGTCACTACCAGGACAGATCTGTTCAACATATTCATCAATGACCTGGATGAGGGCACAGAATGCACTGTCAGCAAGCTTGATGACAACACCAAACTGGGTGGAATGGCTGCCACAGCAGAAGACTGTGCTGCCATTCAGAGAGACTTGGACAGGTTGGAGGGTTGGGCAGGGCAAATGAAATTCAACAAGGAGAGTCTTGCACCTGGTAAAGAACAACCCAAGCGATCAGTACAGGTTGGGGACTGATCTGTTGGAAGACAGTGAAGGGGAAAAGGATTTGAGGGCCCTAGTTGATGGGAGGCTGACCATGAGCCATCAATGTGTTCTCACGGCCAGGAGGAGCAATGCCATTCTGGGGTGTATTAGAAGGGGTGTGGCTAGTAGGTCAAGAGAGGTTCTCCTGCTCCTTTACTCTGCCCTGGTGAGGCCACATCTGGAGTACTGTGTCCAGTTCTGGGCCCCCCAGTTTAAGAGGGACATAGAACTGCTTCAGAGAATCCAGCGCACAGTCACAAAGATGATTAAGCGAACAGAACATCTCTGCTACAAGCCTGAGGAAGCTGGGGTTCTTCGGCTTGGAGGAGACTGAGAGGCGACCTCATCAATGTTTATAAATATGTAAAGGGTGAGTGCCAGGAGGATGGAGCCAGCCTCTGCTTGGTGATGCCCGATGACAGGACAAGGGGCAATGAGTGGAAGTTGAAGCATAGGAAGTTTCATGTAAACATGAGGAGGATTTTTTCCCTGTGAGAGTCATAGAACACTGGAATAGGTTGCCCAGGGGAGTTGTGGAGTCTCCCTCTCTGGAGATATTCAAAACCTTTCTGGATGTATTCCTGTGTCATCTGGTATAGGAGAACCTGCTCTGGCAGGGGGTTGGACCGGATGATCTTTTGAGGTACCTTTTAGCCCCTGACATTCTATGACTCTATGATTAAAAAAAAAAAAACAAAAAAAAAAAACCACCTTAAATCATGCTACATAGAAAGAAGTAGATGATTACATGCATACTTCTTGTTCATCTCTGCAAATATGTGGAAAGAACCCAGATCTTCAGATAACAGTTTGGCAACAAATTATCTTTACTCTTTGTATTCCTATTTGTGGTCAGATGTGGTCAACATGAAGTTTTTTATTACTTAGACTTTAATAGGTTTATTTCAGGGCATCAAAAGGATTTAAGTTTTAAAATTTCTTCATCCATCAACAGCCCAGGTGGAACAGCATTTGAAAGGCAAATGAAATATTAATCATTATCAAAATAGAAACAAAAAAATAAGGGTCACATTCCTTTTGATCTGTGCCTACCACCGATGAACATTAGAAAGTATTATCACTTTAAAATGAGCACTTTGTGATAAAGAAATTACAGAATCATTTTGGTTGGAAAAGAGCTGAGATCTAACCATTAACAGTGCCAAGTCCACACTAAGTCACATCCCTAAATGTAACATCTATATGTATTTTAAATGCCTCCAAAGGCAGCCTGTTCCAATACTTGATAATCCTTTCAGTGAAGAACTGTTTCCTAATATCCAATCTAAAACCTCCCCTGGTGCAACTTGAGACCATTTCCCCTCACTACCTTGCACCCAACTCTCTACCACTTCCTCTTATGTAGTTGTAGAGAGCAAGGTCTCTCCTCACCTCTTTTTCTCTAGGCTAAACAACCCCAGTTCCCGCATCTGTCCCTCATAAGACTTGTGACACCCTTCACTATCTTCTTTGTCATTATTTGGGTACCCTCCTCCACCTCAATATCTTCCTTGTAATGAGGAACCCAAAACTGAACACAGTAATTGAGATGTAGACTCACCAGTGTCAAGTATAGGGAGACAATTGCTTCCCTAGTCCTGATGGCCACACTTGTTTCTGAAAGAAGCTAAGATATTGTCCTTCTTGGCCACCTGGGCACACTCTTATTCAGCCAGCTGTTGAGCAATGCTCCCAGGTCCTTTTCTGACAGGCAGCTTTCCCCATGCTTCTTGCTCAAGCCTATGATCAAATTGTAGGACCTGTTAGCTGGCCTTATTGAATCTCATACCACTGGCCTCAGCCAACTGATCCATCCTGTCTCGATGCTTCTGCACAGTCTCCCTCTCTTCCCACAAATCAGTGTTCCCAGCTTAGTGTTGCCTGCAAACTTACTGAGGGTTCTCTCAATCCCTTTGTCCAGCTCATTGATAAAAATATTAAAGAGAACTGACCTCAAAACTGAGCAGTGGAGATCACCACCTGTGACTAACCACCAGCTCCATTCACTACCACTTTTTGGGCCCTGCCATTCAGCCATTTTTTTTACCCAGTAAAATGTGCGTCCATCCAAGTCATGAGCTGCCAGTTTCTGCAGGAGAAAGCTGTGGGAAATAATGTTAAAGGCTTTACTAAAGTCTGGATAGGCAACATCCACAAGCTTTCTCTTAAGTGACACAGTTAACTACTAATCTACAGTGCTGTAGAGTTTTATGAAGAAACAATATCTCCACATATCTCCAGCACAGATAGCTCTCAGTCCTATAAAAGGAACCATGTACAAAAGTCTGTCAAAGAATACATGATGGAATATTTATAATTATCCAGGGTTACCATTGGGGAACTGAGTTAAAGTTTTTTTAAATGTATGGAAAGTCATTGAGGTTTTGGGTAGAAGATTTGCTTTGATAATCCTAGAGGCCTTTCCAACCTTAACAATTCTATGATTCTATGATACCATTCAACACAAAATAAGACATGACTTAAAAGAACTTTTATCTCAGCTTCAGGTAAAAAAATCAATCTTGACTTGAAGGCATGTGTTCATCTTCCACAGGGTAGAACCACCTACCTTATTAATACTCATGTAGCGATGCAACTCTGGTAGAGACTATGTCATCAGTGACATTAATTCAGCTGCAGCACTGCTCTAGGAACAAAGAGGTAGAGATTCATCCATCTATACACAAGACAATCACCTCAGGCTCCCTCTCTATTGATGAAGAGAAATTGTCACTACTATAGTACAATCCATCTTGTATCTAAGTATAAATCTAAAAGAGGTCTGAGAAATGCCCAGAAGATTTGATTCAAACAGAAGCCTAGGAGATGCAGAAATGTATGGCATAAATTCAGGATAAATAACGGTTACCTTCAGTGTCTAGTCAAGGCTACCTACAGTTTGGAAGTAAAAAAATTCCCCTTATTTGGAATTTGTGCAGTATTTAGCAGATCTTAGTTCCAGACTTAACCTAGGACTGGTGTTTCAGATCACTTCAGCAAAACAATATCTCAAATTCAATGCTATTTCTTTTTTAGTAGATTCAGATGGACTTTTGCCTTTGGGCAAAGTTACAATGAGACAATTTGGTAAACTGGCATAATCAGCCAGTATTATCCCTTCACCCTTCCTGCAAAACTCTTTTCCAAGCACAGCTGTTCTTGCTTTCTCACTTCATGGCTGCTATTGATCTACAAGCATTTCTCTAGGAGTATATTTACTTTTATTTAGGATGTTACTTTAGCTTTGTCCAGATTATAACCAAAGGTAAAAGAAACCTCCAGGATTACATTCAAAGGTCATAAAAGAAAAATAGTTGTAGTACAGTGAGTATTAGAAACCTTAAACATAAAAAGATCAACTTCTAGGTTTGTAGTTCTCAGAGCTGTTCAAATTCTTGTGAAGTTATTTCATCCTGTTTATACCTTTTCTGTCTGCATTTTTCTCATGCAGCTGCTGTAGTCAGACAACGTAAAATGATCATTAGCAGTGTATTTGAAAGTATGTGTGTGCATATCTCTTTTTCTCCCACTTTCTCACTAAATATCTGTTCAACTAGATTCCTAGCTGGATGTTTGTATCTACATGTCATGGGAGTGTCTGTATAGAGACCAATTTGATCATCATAAAAAAGTAAATAGCTAACATTTCTACTAACATCCAATGGTGCAGCAGAGCTATATATTGAATCTTTTGGCAACTTTCATAATCAAACTGTAGCAGTAGATTTAATTCTAAGAAGTACTTAATTTTAACTCGATGTAAATCAATCACCAGCTGGATGTATGAGATACAGAATGACATTCCCTTCTTCAAGAATATTACCCAGGACTTGAAGAGGGAAAGAAAGATAAAAAGGAAAGGAGATAGAACTGTCATGCTGCTCTGTACTTGGGGGGAACCTCACACAGCAGGTTGCAATCTGAACTGTCCGATTTCATTATGCCACAGAGGCAGACCCCTGCAGTGCATTAAGGTTTTAAAATAGTTTAGGAAACACAAAGATACGTTGTTATTAAATCATTTCACTACACTTCAAAAACAATATTCTGATGTCCTTTTTTTTTTTTTTTTTACATAATAAAATTGTCTTTCACCAGTGGGGACTGGCAAGTGAATATAGACTGAGTTTCTGGAATAATATGATTAGTATGGAAATGGACTGTAAATAGTACTCAGGATGATCTTTTGTTCAGCCACATCAAGGAATAAAATAAAAGCTTGCTAAGACTGACTTGCATGGTGTACTGAAAACTGGCAGAAGTACTTCCTTAGAAGATTTTGCATGTGTGTGGTCACCATAAAGTGATACCTACAGAAGATTTATTGATGGCATACTTTCAATTTATCTTGTTAATTTTTGTTGAAGTAAAGTGAAAACCTTTTAGACACACATGGAAATTAATGGTTATCAAATAAACATTATCTGGCTATTATAGTGCCATGCAGTCCTTACTTCATCAAAAAAAAAAAGTACATATATGGCAATTTCAGTGAGTCGTATCTATGATCAGACAATACTGCAAAAGTACATGAAAATCTTAGTTGAGAATTCTTGATTAAAATTTACCTGTGGAAATGTCTTTTTCATTTTAAAAAGTAGAACCTAAAAAAGAAAGTTTTTCTTATTTTGCCTTGAAATAGAGGTTTGCCACTTTATAGTTATTATTTTAGTCCACTAATAGGTGACTATATGAATTATTTTTCATAGGATTTCTTTGCAGTAAAAAGTATATTATTTTCATGTTAATTAGATTTAATTTTCTGCAGCACATGTATTTTTCTCATACTACGTATAAGAACCTTCTTTAATTCCTTATCATCGCATACACTTCAGTTATCTACACTTCTTTTTTATGAGTTAGATATAAACTGAAAATGTCTCTAAGTGTGAAGAATAAATCAGGAGAGTCAAGATGTACTTCTAAAGATTGATGAAAAATATGGAAGTGTCATTGGAGCTTAATTTGTGTTTCCACCAAGAAGCTTTGAAGTAATATTAGTAGAAAAAAACTCTTTAAGGGCTTAAGGACTCTCATCACCTTGTTTTCAGGATACTCTGCAGTAAAAAAAGATCTGCATTGAGACCACTTCATGACTAGATGTATTTTGAATTTCAAAGAGCTAGAACTTTGTGTTTTCATCCAGCAAAAGTGGTTTACAGGAGTTGGAAGTTTGGCCTCTACCCAGAAGCTACATGGGTGATGAATTCCTATGAATTACACACAGTCATTTTTACTCAGTTACAAAGAAACAGGCTTGCAAGAACTTCAGTGTAGGTAAGAACAGAATCTAGCTTTTAAAAAAAAAATTACAACAACAACAATAATAATAATTATTAATAATAATAATATTGTTCTCCTATTCTGCATACAACAGATATTTTTTCCAACATTCAACCACACTCATTAAGATTTTCCTTGTATTTGGCCTGACATATCCTTGAGATAATCTGTGATGCAAGTTACTGGAAGCTAAATTTCATGGATGTGTCAACAGTGAATGAGTCATGCACTGCTAGCAGTCTTTTCAAGGCTAGTGTCCTCATGTTGAAGGTCTATCCTTCAGGGATAACTTACCCTTTTGGCTGCCTTCACCTACTGTCTTAAACTGTAAATTAAAAAATAAAAACAAGAATTCTGTTTAATTTCTATTCTTCACATAAAAAAAATAATGAGGAAAGAAAGAAAAACAAGTAAGTTGCAAAAGGGAAAGAAGGTTGAGGAGAGAAAAAAAAGGAAAAATTTGAAAGAAACAAAATGAGGCATAAAGAAAGTGAAAAAAATAGAATTTTAGAACAATTTCAGTTTATTATTTTTGGTTGACAGAAGTGAGAAAAAAATAAAAAAGTACTTTTGATCTTGTAGTAATTAGGGGATGCTATTATTGGAGGAAAACCACAAGGCACAGAATATGTTACACAAATGATTTTTACCAAAATACTTTCTGACAGAGACATTGTAACGTAGAAAGTGTGTTGGGGACCCCAGAGATAGACAGGTGAGGTCTCACCAGAGCAGAATAGAGAGGCAGAATCACCTTTCTCAGTCTGTTGGCTATGCTTCTTTTGATGAAGCCCAGGATGCTATTTGCCTTTTGGCCTACAAGTGTGCATTGTTGATGCATGTCCAGCTTCCATTTGGCTGGACTTGATGATTTCAGAGGTCCTGTCTGGCCTGCATGATTCTGTGATTCTGTTGATTCTTATCCACCAACACCCCCAAGTCTTTTTCTGCAAGGCTGCTTTCAGTGGATGATGATCTGTCTCCTTTTACCGCTTAAACAAAGCGAGGTGAATCCTGTCCCTCATGTGATGTTTCCTTCATCTCTTTTCCCTTTATCATTCAATTCTAATATTGCAGCAAACAATTGCTATATTACAGTCAGTTATGTGGCTGTTCTGTGTAGAATGGATGTTAAAACGAATGGTATGTGCACTTTCTATAAACTCTTTCAGGAAAAAAGGTGTTGATGAAAGATGCAGAGAGCCAGTCCTAACTGTAGGGAAAAAAGAGAAGTGAAGTTAGATATTATGCACAGGAGAAAAATATCATGCACCTAAAAGGCTTTTTGAGCAAAAGAAGGAATATAGCATCCTTTATGCTTATCTCAAGGCAGTTTTTATATTTTTTGCTTTGTTGATGAAATAAATAAGGCCAGAACAGTTTACGGCAGATTTTTTTAAGGCTCTGCCAAGCATTTGAGCTTAGCAAGTCAAATAATGTCAATTATCATTTCTCATTGAGGACCTCAGAGTCCTGGAGATCTGTTACCAGCTGACACCTAAACAACTGACACAATCCCCTAGAGGAAGCCACTGCCTCACCCCTCCTGCCAGCCAAAAACTAATGGTGGCAAAGACATTATTGGCTTCAACAGGCTAAAATGGCAACATGGAAGATTTATAGCTTACTAAAACTCTTATACTCTTTACTGTTAGCTCTACACAAGAGCACCCCAAAAGGATGTCAGCCACGTGATGCTGTGTAACAGAGTTTACAGCTTTGTCTGGTTGCATTACAAACACCATACATATTGAAACACTCTGGCAGCTTCCTAGTGCTCACAGGGAGGAATCCGAACCTTTTGACCTCAAACATCTTATTAAAGCCTATGCTGGACTGTCTCTGTGAGGGAAAAAACAAGAAACTACTGGACTTATTCTCTATAATTCATTCAAGTAAGCCCTTGCTGAGTGGAAGACCTTGCCTTTGATCTTAAAGTCCCCTAATTGGAAGGAAGTGAAGTGTTAGCCTGTCAGGCTATTAGTCTCTCATCAAATGCTTTAAGAGGTATCAGAACACCAAGGTTCTCACACTGGTGCAGAGAGATCACTGAGTGGCCTGGTTTTTGTTAAAATGTTTAAACTTTGCATCTAACAACCTCCCCCAAAATTTAATATACATGGAGTTTTTCCTTGATATTTCTTTCCTTTTATCTCTGCCCTTTTCCTCTCAGAACCTCCTTCTTTCTATTGCCTGCAGCACATCAGTTCCTATTAGTAGGAATGCGGGGCATGACTGGTGTAAGCTATGAAGTCTGAGTCTTCATATTACAACCCTGTTTCAAACTTGGTTATTGCTTACCTAGTTTGACCTACCTCTCTGTTCTTTGATTATGGAACATTTACTTCTGGGGTGATTTTCCTTCCAGGAAAGTGACCTCTTAGAAGAGTGTTCTTACAATAAGCAATATTAAAACCTGATGATTTATGGAGAACAACTTCTTTCTAAAGCCCCAGCCCAGGTCATGGCTTTGTTTTGTGCTTAATTTTTAGTATTTACTTAGATTAAATTAACTGAAAACTAAAAATATGTTATTGTTTCTTAATTAGCAGTGCTTTCTTGCATAGCGTATTAGGTACCCAAACAGCTGGATGGGATGTTTCTTTCTTGGGTAAATCCAGACGGTCCAAAACTTGTTGAGTGGCATTAGTGTCTCATGGGGATGTGACTAAACTTGTTCCAGGATTACACAAACTTAAAATTTGCGTAATTCCTATTCTTCAAGTTGGCAATGGTATCCAAAGTGTCACAGTGAAGAAAATCTGTGAAATGGTACAAAACAGGTACCTGAAAGGAAATTTCTGAATTTGGAATTATGAAGGTAGTTCCACTGTCGCATTTGCTCTCTTTATTTACATGAGCCCAAAGAAGTGCTGTAACACCAGTGTAAATGTTTCCCTTCTACAAAGTTTTGTCCATTTTGATTTGCCTAGAGACAAGCTTATGCAAGCAAATTACCTGTGACATTTCATGCATATCTTCCACAATGCCAAGCATTCCTTTTCTTTTGTAAGATGATGTCTGTATGAAAGCAAATATAATGCATCTCGGCCCTTAATATGCATGACTCTTTCCTATGCATCCACAATTATTTATTTTTCATGAAAGTGTTTAATTGCAAGTCAGCTCTCTCCCTTTACCTCCTGCTTGATCCCGGCAGCATTTACATCTGCTTTAGGATGGGTCATGAATTTTGTCTGTTGCTTCAACTTCCAACAGCTTCCTTACATTTTCCTCCACTGTTTCTTTTCAATGATTGTCCACAAAATACCCTTCTGTAAGTCATTCACACACCTGATTGTACAGTCTTTTAGCATTTTGTCTCAGAGTTCCCTGCTTTTTATAATGGGGAAAATTATTTTTCTTTGCTATTTTCAGTAATCAGCCCCTGCCCCCTGCCCCCCCCCAAAAAAGTTTCTTTTAGTTTATTAAGCTTGTTCACCATTTATATACATAGGCTCTGAAGATATCCTTGGTACTTTATCAAATATGTGTGCTTCTAGGATGAAGGAGCTAATGACCAAACGCATTTTCATTATTCTAAATGAGAAACACAGCTTAATTTGGTTTATTGTTGTTAGTTTTGCTCAGTCTTGACATCAGATATTGATATGGTTTGGAGTTTCATGGAACAGGATCATGAAAACCAAAATACTCTTTTATTCGTACATCTACTTTTTCAAACACGTTTGATTTGTGTTTGAATAAGCAACAAGAAGAATTTTAAGTCACTGCCTATGGTATTTTGAACGTGGAGAGCACATATCATCTTCCCGTCTGTACTCAGAACCCACTCTATATCCCTGATATAGAGATGCTATACCTCTGACGTCTCTGTCATTAGTAAATGTCACTAGAGCAATACAGGTGACTGTGAAAACATTACATTAAGTAGATTTCAGAGTGATCCAAAGAGAACATCACAAATAATCTTAGATAACAATTTTCTTTCCAGGACATCTCTGTCATGAGCTGTCCTTCTGCACTTTGTGTGCACCTTATATATCATCTTCTTCAGTCTAGATTGTATTTATCACATTTTTCAATGCCTTATTGAAATCAAAATATCTTAAACATATGTATTTCTTTTAGGAAAAAAAAAAAAAACAGTCCTGACTTTCTTATCAGAAAAAAGATGAAGTAGATGAGTGATGTGGCTATGCAATATCAAGGTGAAATTTTACTCTGTTTTGTTTATCCATTTATTTTTCCATTCTTGGGCTAAAATATTAACATCTTCTTAGGAGTGACTATTGATAACTAAATACTAGGTAACAAAAGAGAAGACAATTTCCTTGCAACTGTCTTTTACTTCCTTCCAACTTGGGCATTCTTGCTTTCTGCACCCTGCCACAGTGCCAAGTACCCACTATGACTGTGTATATAATTGCAGGAACAAAGGCTTTATAATTCCTGGAGTACGTAACCCTTAAAACAAGCTACTTCATCTGGATACATGCTGACTTAAATCAGCTGAGAACCTCTCCCTTGTTTTCAGATTTACTGCCCATCTGGAAGACACTGAAGCTAGAGCTTATATAAGACTGGGTTGCAACTTAAGCCACATAAAAGAGATCAGAGCAGACATATATAGCAGTCCTTTCAAGGTATCTTTCCTATTAAACTGCAAACAGGTCTAATTTCCAAACCAAAAATAATTCTCAAATATATCTATGAAGCCAGCTGAAAAGATCATTGAACAGGCTAGGAGTTCTACCAGTGCCTATTCAGTGGGAGGGAGCATGTCTTCCTTCCAACCAGAAAGTATGAGCATGGTTATGCATAACTCACATACCTATGAAGGTTTAATCTCAGCTAATTGCATAAAAATCCCATTATAAGAGCCTGAACAAAGCACAATTTCAACACGAGCTTTGCAGTCTCATGGAACCCAGTGCAGATGTATGATGGAGACAATGTGCTCTAGGTCATACCTCTGCAGTCTGGCCTCTGCATTATTGACACTTGAGGATGAAAGCCAGCAGCAACCCAACCTCTTGCTGTAGAGTGGCTGCATCTGGCACACATGCAGTTTGGTGAGTAGTGAGATGCTCACAAAGGGGGACTAAGTCTTCCAAAAAGTTGCCTACAACAGACACTCAGGCATGACCTTCCTCAGAAGAAAGAGCTGTTACAAATCTTTCTACCTTGGCTTTGTTCACGTTTATTTTTGTGGGATAGTAGTAAACACACCTTGTTAGACTGCCAAAAATTCATCCAGAAAAAAAGAGCTACACAGCTTGTGAAAGAAAGTGTTACCAGAAAGTAATGAGGAGAAAACAATTTTGTCTGAAACTTCCCAGAAATGCCCAGCCTGAGAAGGAAACCCTGAATGGAGTAGTTAAGAAAGAATTAATTTGGAAAGTATTTCAAGTCTGATAATAGCTTCTTGTAATGCAGAGTTCGGCAACTTTAATAAAGGCAATGCTGTCAGTTCTACCTGTAATTTACTATTACTAAAAAAAAACAAAAAAAAAAACCCAAAAAAACCCCCAAGACTTTAAATTGTATTAGCTCCATATTGTATAAAAATATATTCTATAATGATAATTTTCAAGACTCTTGGAGAAGGGTGCAAGGTACTACCAAAATCTGCATTTCTTTCTTCTTGCTCCTGCCAAGGTTATGCTAGTGATGTGTGAGCACAGAAGATGGCCAGTCTTCAGTGACCATTTTAATTCTTGCTTGAATCTGAAGATTTTAATAGTGCATGAAAAGTTGCTAATTTGCTAGTCTGGAAACCTTTGTCCTGAAGATCACTGTTCCTCAGTTGTATCATTTAAATGTCTGTTTGATGAAAAAACTTCTACGTTATTTCTACTTTCATTCCCTGTTCTTTCCATTTTATTGCAAATACTATAGAGGATGTTTATATTATGGCTTGATATCTACTCTCTTAAATAGAATTAATTCCATTAGACAGATTCAGTTTCTCTAGATCCAGAGTAAAGGATTCCCATGAAGATTCATTGAATCATAGAATCCTAGAATGTCAGGGGCTGGAAAAGACCTCGATAGGTCATCCAGTCCAACCAGGATCTCCTATACCAGATCACACAGAAATGCATCCAGACAGGTTTTGAATATCTCCAGAGAGGGGGACTCCACAACTCCCCTGGGCAGCCTGTTCCAGTGTTCTGTCACCCTCACAGGGGAAAGAAATCCTCCTCATGTTTACATGAAACTTCCTATGCTTCAGCTTCAACCCACTGCTCATTGTCCTGTCATTGGGCATCACCAAGCAGAGCCTGGCTCCATCATGGTAGCACTCACCCTTTACAAGAACATTACCAAGCCTGGCAGTTTAGAGGCAGTGAGAGTCATGGTCAGCAGCTTGAATTCCAAACTCCCTTCTAAACCTGATGGACTCTATATGTGTACTACATTCCAGCAAAAGCACATGATAGTGATCCGGAGAGTGGAATACACTCATCAGATCATGTAGGAGACCTAAAGTACTAACAGAGTTCTCTTTCCCTTTCCATTAATAGATATTAAAGTCTTTACTGTCAGAACAGCTTTGATGAAAAGTGGAATAAATCAAGCAGAACAAGGAATACAAATAGAAAAAAGCAATACTTGACTTCCATTCACTGTCCTTTAGGTATTACTCTAAATTACTTGAGCTTGTGAATAAGTCAACTTAGCTACACACCATGTCACATTCTTGAGAATATTTAATATTGCTTCAGTAACATGTTACAATTGTAATTTTCTTGTATTCTATTACTCATTTACTCACTTGTTAACAATACAGTGTATTCCAGATGTTAGGACTATGAGTGGCTCACAGACATTTCTAATAAGTGTTGTTTGCTGTGCTGCTCCTTTCAGTGACTATGTGTCCTGGTTTGAGGGTAACTGGAATATTTTAATAACAGAAATTAGATTATAGGCTGAGAAAGGAAAACATGATAATGTCTTCTTCACTCATATATTTGCTGAGATGTACAAAAGCAAAAACCCAGGCAGAGCTGCTTGGGTCACTCTGCTGAAATCCCTCTCCTTACCTTCTAAGTGGATCTGTGTAACCCAACTAATCAATTCCTGCTTCTAACTGTAGTGGGTTTGCAGTGACCTGCCCCCCCCACCTTTTAGA
>VWZI01020321.1:150361-164664 GCA_013396835.1 Psilopogon haemacephalus | reverse complement strand
CCTTTGCTGCTGCCAGAGCTGCTCCAGGCCCCTCAGCAGCTCCCCTGGACTCTCTGCAGCAGTTGCCAATCTCTGCTGAGCTGGAGAGCTCAGAGAAGAGAAAATACTGAAGCCTGGTTTAACCAGTCTCCCTGGCTAACTACTCTATACTCCACTATTATGTGTCCTCTGCTGTTACTGTTATTAGCTCTGACTTTTGGTCCCCGTATAATTAATGAATTAATTTCTTTTGTGAACCAAAGAATCAAAAAGGTAAACCTGGTGGTGATGCGAGGATTGGATCCAAAAGCCATCAGCAGGGTTTGTCTTTTCACAGCCCTAGCATCTCGCTTTTCTCATGGAAATATCCCCATTGACCTCAAAGCAGCAGGTTTGGTCAGGTCTTGAGAAAAGCATGGAAAGGAGCTGGGGCTGAAGCCACACCTGGACACTGATAAGACTGGGACTGGAAAAACTGTGTCAAAGAGACCTGAGAAATTCCACGTCAGGAGAAGAACTCAGGTGGAAGAACTCAGGAAAGAAAACTCAAGGAACAACAACTCCACCAGCTAGAAGACAGACTCCTGCCGAGCGCTACGGAGCATCCCTGGACCACACACACCTCTCTCTCACCCCCCTTCTCAGCCTGGTGGCAATATAATCCCTGCTTTTCTCCCTTCCCTGCTCTTTTCCTCCCCTAATTTCTCTGTTGTTCCCTCTCTCTGTCTCTCTCTCTCTCTCTCTCTCTCTCCCCCACTCCCTCTTTCCCCTCTGTTTTGTCCAACTGTATCCCTTAATAAATAGCTTTGTGGTGATATCTGGTCTGGCTTGCACCTTAATTTCACAGCACAGTAATCTGTAAGAACAGGTCTTGCTCCTCTGGATAGAGATGATGATAGGGACACGAAAATGAGCAGAGGACCACCAGAGGGCACCGTTGGGCTGAGCCGTGGCTGCTTTCTGCTCCCTGCCGGACACAGCACAGGGCTGGAAGGGACCCTCCAAGGGCATCTCCTCCAACCCTTCCAAGGGCATCTCCTCCAACCCCTCCAAGGGCATCTCCTCCAACCCCTCCAAGGGCATCTTCTCCAACCCCTCCGCAGGCAGCAGGGGCACCTCCAACTAGAGCCGGCTGCCCAGGGCCACAGCCAGGCTGGCCGTGAATGTCTCCAGGGATTGGACCTCGACCACCTCCCTGGGCAGCCTGTGCCAGTGTCTCCCCATCCTCACTGTGCACAGCTTCCTCCTGATGTCCAACCCATTCCAGCCTCTCACCACTCTCATGCTGTAGAACTTCCTCCTCACATCCAGCCTCAATCTCCCCACCTCCAGCTTTGCTCCATTCCCCCCACTCCTCTCACTCCCTGACACCCTAAAAAGTCATCGAATCATAGAATCATAGAATGGTTTAGGTTGGAAGAGACCTCAAAGATCATCCAGTTCCAACCCCCCACCAAAGTCCCTCCCCAGCTTTTTTGTAGCCCCCTTCAGATCCTGGAAGGCCACCAGAAGGTCCCCTGGGAGCCTCCTCTTCTGCAGCCTGCACAGCCCCAACTCTTTCAGGCTGTGCTCACAGCAGAGCTGCTGCAGCCCTCTCAGCAGGGAGGGTTGTGGTAGGACTCCTTGGCTGTGCTGTCTTATCGTGGGCTGCTTCTGACTCTGTTTTCACACCACACACAGAAGCTGCTTGATGGAGCTGGTCCCAGTCTGAGGCTGGGCAGTACCTGAGAGGGTTCAGCTCCTGTCCTGCTGCTTGTGGCAAAGGTGCATGAGGCTCCAGGGCTGCCTGGAGCACACAGCTCCCTGCTGCTGACAGCTTCAGCTTGCTGCTTGCCTGCTGCCTCACCTCCCTGTTTGGGGTTAGGTTGTCCTCCAAAGTCCAGGGCTGTGCCCTCCAGCTGCCATTGAGGTGGCAGAGCATCTGACAGGCCTTCTCCTCCTGATCTCTCACCCACCTGAAGTGCAGGAGGAAAGCAGTTGGGGAAAGCTGTAGGGTGGAGTGAGGCCAAGTGAGAGGTGATCAGCTCCTCACCTTCGCAGTTCACGTGGAGCAAGCTCCTCTGTGCCATCAGCCAGCAGCTGGGAGTCCACATTTTTGCCCTGTGAGTGTTGCAGACAGCAGCACCAGCCCTGGCTCCAACAGCCCAGCAGGACCAGCTGGCTGCAACCAGCACTCTCCTGCTTGCCTGGCTGGGGCACAGCCTACTCTCTTCCTCCAAGACTTCTCCTCCTGTTGTGAAATCCTGCTCCTTGAGGCCCTCAAGCACAAGTACAGGCTGGGCAGGGAGTGGCTGGAGAGCACCCTGAGGAGAGGGACTTGGGGGTGCTGGGGGAGGAGAAGCTGAAGCTGAGGCAGCAGTGTGCACTTGCAGGGCAGAAAGGCAAGCAGAGGCTGGGCTGCAGCAGGAGCAGTGTGGGCAGCAGGGCCAGGGAGGGGATTCTGCCCCTCTGCTGTGCTCTGCTGAGAGCCCACCTGGAGTAGTGCATCCAGTGCTGGAGCCCCTGGGACAAGAGGGATGTAGAGATGCTGGAGGTGTGCAGAGAAGGGCCCCGAGGATGCTGAGAGGGCTGCAGCAGCTCTGCTGTGAGCACAGCCTGAAAGAGTTGGGGCTGTGCAGGCTGCAGAAGAGGAGGCTCCCAGGGGANGAGAGGCTGGAATGGGTTGCCCCTGCAGGGAGGTGTTTGGGGCCAGATCCCTGGAGGTGTTTTTGGCCAGGCTGGCAGAGGCTGTGGGCAGCCTGCTCTAGGGTAGGGTGTCCCTGGGCATGGCAGGGGGGTTGGAACTGGCTGATGCTTGCAGTCCCTTCCAACCCTGACTGATTCCATGATTCTGTGATGCTATGATTCTACAATTCTGTGATTCTCTGGTTCTACAGTTCTGTTTCTGTGATTCTCTGATTCTGTCATTCTATGATTCTGTGCTTCTTCATTCCTGACCCACCTCCTTCACCCTGTAGCTGCTCTTCGAGTGCCTTTCACCAGCCCCAGGGGGTCCCATCCCTGTGCCTCTGAAACCCTCCCGGACTGAGGCACTTGGGCTGGGGAAGGAAGAGGACCTTGAGCAGCCATGTCCCAGTCTTGTGTAACCTCTGCAAGTTCTTCTTGGTTTAGGAGGGTGAAGATTAAAGATTAACCCCTTAGAAAGAGCGTTAGGAAGGCTGTGGCAGGCAGGGCAGGAACAGGCTGGCCTGGCTGGGCAGGGAGGGTTACCCTGGCCCTGTGTACCAGGAAACAGGGATCCAGCCCCCGCGAGTCAGCTCTGGCTGCTCCACAGGTCAGGAGGCACAATCCGGGCCAAAGGCTTCTGCTGGGAGCTCGTTTGTGCTGGTTTATGGGCCCAGAGCCTGCCCTGCCCTGTCCTTTTGGGAGCTCAGGACCCTCCTCTCCTCTGCAGACAGCGAGTCAGGGCAGCCCGGGGCAAAGCAGCAGCTGGAGGTTGCTCTGACCTCGGGGGAGCAGGCTGGGGCCACTATCTGCTCCCTCCAGCCGAAGGAGCAGCACAGCTGCAGCTCTCCCTGCCCAAATCCAGGCCAGAAATCCTCTGCAAGGTGCCAGCCCAAGCTGGAGGCAGCTCCTAGAGGTGCCAGCAGCACTGAGCAGGAGGTCAGCAGGCATCCTGGGGGGGGGAGCTGCTTGGACTCTCCCTGGGAGAGCTCCCTGCTTGCCCCCGGGGCTGGCTGGGAGCTCTTAATCACATTTCCTTCGCTGCTCACTTATTCCTCACCCCCCCCTCCACCCACTGTGGTTTCCACTTCTGCAATTTCAACACTCTGGCCATGATTGTGCTGTTGCACACCAGAGGAGGAAGCTGCCCCTGGAGGAGCCATAGCTGAGGAGAGCCCTCAAAGGCAAACTGCCCCCTCCGGGGGTCTACAGCTGACCAGTGGGGACCAAACCTGGGTGCACAGCCCAGAGAAGTGCTTTGCCTTCCCCTGCCCCAGAAGG
This sequence comes from Psilopogon haemacephalus, assembly GCA_013396835.1. Taxonomy (NCBI): domain Eukaryota; kingdom Metazoa; phylum Chordata; class Aves; order Piciformes; family Megalaimidae; genus Psilopogon; species Psilopogon haemacephalus. The sequence goes on along the minus strand of VWZI01020321.1, from coordinate 160,740 downwards.
GAGCAAGCTCAGGCTGCTGTGCCTGGTGCTCCTCCAGAGGGCTCAGAGACCTTACCATATCCAGGGTGGCTCCCAGGAGGATCCAGGAGCAGCATATCCAGGGTGGCTCTCAGGAGGATGGAGGCTCCCTCTGTGCGAGAAGACCCACAGAGAAGAGGGGTGATGGGGACAAGACACTGCTGGCGAGCTTCCCATGGGACTCCAGAAGGAAATGTTTCCCCTCTTTCCCCAGTTGCAGAGGGACAGGGAGCTGCTGGGGAGGGCTGTGAGGATGCTGAGGGGACTGCAGCACTGCCTGGGAAGGAGAGGCTGAGGGACCTGGGGCTGAGAGTCTGCAGAAGAGAAGCCTGAGAGAGGATTTAGTCAATATTTATCAATCTGTGAGGGCTGGGGGTGAGGAGGGGGGGGGACAGACTCTGCTCACTGCTCCCTGCATTAGGCCAAGGAGCAATGGATGGAAGCTGCAGCACAGGAGGTTGCAGCTCAACACAAGAGGCAACTTCTTGCCTGTGTGGGTCCCAGAGCAATGGCCCAGGCTGCCCAGAGAGGTTGTGGAGTCTCCTTGTCTGGAGCCTTTCCAGGCCTGTGTGGATGTGTTGCTGTGTGCCCTGAGCTTGGATGGTCCTGCTCTGGCAGGGGTGCTTGGACTGGATGGAGCAAAGCTGGAATGGAGCAAAGCTGGAGGTGGAGAGATTCAGGCTAGAGGTGAGGAGGAAGTTTTTGAGCATGAGAGTGGTGAGAGCCTGGAATGGGTTGCCCCTGCAGGGAGGTGTTTGGGGCCAGATCCCTGGAGGTGTTTTTGGCCAGGCTGGCAGAGGCTGTGGGCAGCCTGCTCTAGGGTAGGGTGTCCCTGGGCATGGCAGGGGGGTTGGGACTGGCTGATCCTTGTGGTCCCTTCCTGGAATCCCCTCCCTGGCCCTGCTGCCCACACTGCTCCTGCTGCAGCCCAGCCTCTGCTTGCCTTTCTGCCCTGCAAGTGCACACTGCTGCCTCAGCTTCAGCTTCTCCTCCCCCAGCACCCCCAAGTCCCTCTCCTCAGGGCTGCTCTCCAGACACTCCCTGCCCAGCCTGCATTGCTGCTTGCCATTGCCTCCACCCAGCTGCAGGACCTTGCCCTTGGCCTTGTAGAACCTCCTGAGCTTGCCTTGTGCCCACCTCTGCAGCCTGCCCAGCTCCCTCTGGATGCCATCCCTGCCCTCCAGCCTGCCTGCTGCACCACACAGCTTGGCAGGGAGGGTTGAACTGGATGATCTCTGGAGGTCACTTCCAACCTCTAAAGTTCTGTGACTGTGCCTCTGGGTGAGTGGTGGTGGAGCCCCTGCCACAGCAGGTGTCACTGGCAGCATCTGCACAGGGGCTGTGACTGAGCTCAGCTGCCCTGAGTCATCCTGACTGTATCAGCTGATGGGGAAAAAATCTCTGCATGGAAGAACCAGAATGTTCCTCAGGGAGGGCCAGGACCAGGCACCTCACCCCTCTGCTCTGTGCTCAGCCAGCTCACAGCCAGATGCCCTGTAGAGATGGGCTGAGGATGGAGCCTTGAGGAGCCTTGCAGAGAGAATGGAGGAGGCACTAAAGTTAGAGAATCCTAGAATCAGTCAGGGTTGGAAGGGACCACAAGGACCATTCAGCTCCAACCCCCCTGCCATGCCCAGGGACACCCTACCCTAGAGCAGGCTGCCCACAGCCTCTGCCAGCCTGGCCAAAAACACCTCCCTGCAGGGGCAACCCATTCCAGCCTCTCACCACTCTCATGCTCAGGAACTTCCTCCTCACCTCCAGCCTCAATCTCTCCACCTCCAACTTTGCTCCATTCTCCCCCCTCCATGTCATGGGAGGTGTCCACCCTTTCACAGCACATTCCAGAGCTCCAGCTGCTGTCTCACTCAAGTGGAAACTGGGGACAGCCAGGGATGAGGGCAGTCCCTGGGGTGTCCTCATAGCCTGACCCTGCAATGGACTCTCCTCCCTGGCTCTCCCCAGTTTCCACTGGGGACTAAATGTGATGAGCTTTCCCCCATCCTCAGAAGACAAAGGACCCCCAAAGCTGGATTTATTCCCACTGGAAATCCTTTGGGCTCTGAAACCTCCCCCTAAGAGAGCACAGTGCTCAGCTGCCTGTGCTTCATGCCACAGCTGTGCCCCTTCTGCCTTCCTGAGCCATGCCAGGGTCTTTCAGAAGCTGACAATAAACAGAGTACACCAAAGCAGCTCATTTGCAGCTGCTGCAGACCTGCTGCTGGCCTTTAACTTCTGCCCTGCAATTCTAGGGTGAGGCAGAAAGAGGAACTGGTCACTTCCATGTGTCCCACACGGGTTTGCACTGAGTCATAGAATCCTAGAATCAGTCAGGGTTGGAAGGGAGCACAAGGATCAGCCAGTCCCAACCCCCCTGCCATGCCCAGGGACACCCTACCCTAGAGCAGGCTGCCCACAGCCTCTGCCAGCCTGGCCAAAAACACCTCCAGGGATCTGGCCCCAAACACCTCCCTGCAGGGGCAACCCATTCCAGCCTCTCACCACTCTCATGCTCAGGAACTTCCTCCTCACCTCCAGCCTCAATCTCCCCACCTCCACCTTTGCTCCATTCCCCCCAGTCCTGTCACTCCCTTACAGCCTCAAAAGTCCCTCCCCCGGTTTTTTGTAGTCCCCTTCAGATCCTGGAAGGCCACAAGAAGGTCCCCTGGGAGCCTCCTCTTCTGCAGCCTGCTCAGCCCCAACTCTTTCAGGCTGTGCTCACAGCAGAGCTGCTGCAGCCCTCTCAGCATCCTCGGGGCCCTTCTCTGCACACCTCCAGCATCTCCACATCCCACTTGTCCCAGGGGCTCCAGCACTGGATGCACTACTCCAGGTGGGCTCTCAGCAGAGCACAGCAGAGGGGCACAATCACCTCCCTGGCCCTGCTGCCCACACTGCTCCTGCTGCAGCCCAGCCTCAGCTCAGCCCCAACTGAGCTCAGCTCAGCTCAGTTCACCCCGGGATGTGAATTCTGCCAGAGGCAACACATGAAACCAGAGAAGGACACCCCTGAGAGCTCAGCCCAGCCCTAACTCAACTCAGCTCAGCTCAGCTCAGTTCACCCCAGGATGTGAATTCTGCCCAAGGCAACACATGAAACCAGAGAGAAGGACACCCCTGAGAGCTCAGCCCAGCCCTAACTCAGCTCATCTCAGCTCAGTTCACCCCAGGATGCAAATTCTGCCCAAGGCAACACATGAAGCCAGAGAGAAGGGCACCCCTGAGAGCTCAGCCCAGCCCTAACTCAGCTCAGCTCAGCTCAGTTCACCCCAGGATGTGAATTCTGCCCAAGGCAACACATGAAGCCAGAGAGAAGGGTACCTCTGAGAGCTTTGCCCAGCCCCAGCTCAGCTCAGCTTAGCCCCAACTCAGCTCAGCTCAGCTCAGTTCAGCCTGGGATGTGAATTCTGCCCAAGGCAACACATGATGCCAGGGAGAATGGAGCCCCTGAGAGCTCAGCTCAGCCCTAACTCAGCTCAGCTTAGCTCAGCCTCAACTCAGCTCTGCTCAGCTCAGCTCAGTTCACCCTGGGATGTGAATTCTGCCCAAGGCAACACATGATGCCAGAGAGAATGGAGCCCCTGAGAGCTCAGCTCAGCCCAGCCCTAACTGAGCTCAGCTCAGCTCAGTTCACCCTGGGATGTGAATTCTGCCCAAGGCAACACATGATGCCAGAGAGAATGGAGCCCCTGAGAGCTCAGCTCAGCCCAGCCCTAACTCAGCTCAGCTCAGCTCAGTTCACCCCAGGATGTGAATTCTGCCCAGTTGCACAGTTTTGGGGCAGCCCAAGAGGAACAGAAACTCTTCTCTCCCACCTCTGGGGGCTTTTCTGCTTGGCTGGAGCCTTGCTTCCTCCCAACAAGCTGCTGACTCCCGAGGAGGCTCTGAGGCTGCTGGAAGACAGACGCTGCCATCCAAGGCCACCAGACTGGCACAGCCCCGTGGGCAGCTCAGATAAGCAGATGTGTCCTCTGGCCCCACGATTAGCTAAACTGTCCCCTCACTACTGCTGCAATGCTCTGCCTTGTGGGAGAGGAACTGCCTGCAAGAGAGAGCTGAAATCTGGGGAACAGAAACGTGCCTCAGAACAAGAAGGCTTGGCTGACCCAGAGAGACTTGGACAGAGCAGAGCTGGGCACAGAGGAACCAAATGAGGCTCAAGAGTCCTGCACCTGGGGAGGGATAATAAACTGCAGCAGGACAGGCTGGGAGGTGAATGCTGGAGAAGGACCTGGGAGTGCTGGGGGAGAACATCCATGGCACAGCAATGTGCCCTGGGGGTCAACAAGGGGCAGAGGCCACAGGATGCTGCACAAAGGATGCACCACGACTGACACCATGGCCCCTGGGACAGAGGGCACAGGAGAGGGCATATAGGATGTGCCACCCAGAGAGAGCTGCACAGACAGAGCTGGGCACAGAGGAACCAAAGGAGGCTGTGAGGCCATCCAGAGAGAGCTGCACAGACAGAGCTGGGCACAGAGGAACCAAAGGAGGCTGTGAGGCCATCCAGAGAGAGCTGCACAGACACAGCTGGGCACAGAGGAACCAAAGGAGGCTGTGAGGCCATCCAGAGAGAGCTGCACAGACACAGCTGGGCAGAGAGGAACCAAAGGAGGCTGTGAGGCCATCCAGAGAGAGCTGCACAGACAGAGCTGGGTACAGAGGAACCAAAGGAGGCTCAGCAAGGACAAGTGCAGAGTCCTGCAGCTGGGCAGGAAGAATAAACTGCAGCAGCACAGGCTGGGAGGGGACTGCTGGAGAGCAGCCCCAAGGAGAGGGAGCTGAGAGTGCTGGGGGAGAAGATCCATGGCACAGCAATGTGCCCTGGGGGCCAAGAGGGCCAAGGGGGTCCTGGGGGGCATCAGGCAGAGTGTGTCCAGCAGATCCAGGGAGGTTCTCCTTTCCCTCTGCTCTGCCCTGCTGAAACCTCCTCTTGAGCACTGCCTTCAGTTTGGGGCTCCCCAGTGGCAGAGGGACAGGAACTGCTGGAGAGGGTCCAGGGGAGGGCTGTGAGGATGCTGAGGGGACTGCAGCACTGCCTGGGGAGGAGAGGCTGAGGGACCTGGGGCTGAGAGTCTGCAGAAGAGAAGCCTGAGAGGGGATTGGATCAATGTTTGGAAGTGTCTGAGGGCTGGGGGTGAGGAGGGTGGGGACAGGGACAGACTCTGCTCACTGCTCCCTGCCATAGGCCAAGGAGCAATGGATGGAAGCTGCAGCACAGGAGGTTGCAACTCAACACAAGAGGCAACTTCTTGCCTGTGTGGGTCTCAGAGCAGTGGCACAGGCTGTCCAGAGAGGTTGTGGAGTCTCCTTGTCTGGAGCCTTTGCAGACTCTGTGTGGATGTGTTGCTGTGTGCCCTGAGCTAGCTTGGAGGGTCCTGCTCTGGCAGGGGGGGTTGGACTCAGAGTGATTGGCACTGGAACAGGCTGAGTTCCAGCTGAAACACAGGCAATAGTCCCCAGTTTAAGAGGGACAGGGATCTGCTGCCCAGAGAGATTGTAGAGTTTCCTTCTCTGGAGCCTTCCCTGCCCTGCTGGACCCCGCAGGATGCCAGGGGTCGCTCTGCCCCTATGGTCTCACTCCAAATCCTGCCAGGTATCAGCACCTCCAGCCAAGCCCTCTTGTCCCCTCCCTCCTCCTCCTCCTCTCATGCTCTTCATTTGGGACTCATTCACTGTGCCAATGCAGGGGGGTTGGAACTAGATGATCCTGGTGGTCCCTTCCAACCCTGACTACATCACCCCCTGCAAGCAAGGCAAAGCAGGGGAGGGAGGACCCCAAGTGGGCTGAGGCAGCGCACGGGGAGGGCTGCTGAAAGGTCTGAGGGGTGGCCAGGGGCATCCTGCAGGGAGCTGAGTTGGGCCCCAAGCCCCGATGGCTCCATCTGGCAGGGGAGTCAGCAGGCGCCGCTGCCACCTGGGCATGGCTCAGGCACGCAGCAGACACCGCACCGGGAGGCTTGCACCGGTAGCTATGGCAACCTGCAGCACAGGCAGAGCATCCTCACGGGAAGCACTGGCTGAGGAGTGCTGGGGTCTGGCCATGGATGCCCTGCACAGGGAAGAGGAGAGGAGAGGAGAGGAGAGGAGAGGAGAGGAGAGGAGAGGAGAGGAGAGGAGAGGGTAAGATTAATGTCCCTTTATCCGCCTCTGCGTCGTGTCCCAGATAAGAAGGAGTTAAGAGCTCATGAAGGGAGTTAGTTGAGACCCAAGCAGAGCAGGAGAAGCCTCTCTTGCCCAGGGCCCGAGGGCTGCTGCCCTGCTGGCAGAGGGCAGAGGGAGCAGGGAGCTGGTGAGCAGCACCCCCCTGGCCCCGTGACTCCAGCCCTGTGATTCCAGCCAGACACCACAGCAGACACCACATGAGGAAATGCTGCAGCTCAGCCTGCCCCACGGCTGGGGATGAGGGGGGTGGCTCTGCTGCCAGCCCTCCTCTTCCCAGCTGAGTTCAAATCATCCCTTCCCCAGCCCCGGCTGAGAGCCTGCCCAGGTTGTCGTGTGCTGAGCTGTGGGGCACTGGGATGTGTGGAGCATTTTAAACACAGAAACACCCTTGGGAGGAGCAGAAAGGCAGGGGTGACCTCTGCCACAGCATCCCTGGGCTGCAGCAGCATGTCCCGATGCTAGCTCGGACCTGCCCCAGGGGCAAAGTGCTCCCAGCCACCTCTTCAGACCCCTTCGTGTCCTGCTCCATGCCAGAGGCAAAGCCACTGGCCAAGGTGGCAAGGCAGGAGCTTGGAGCAGGTACAGATGCCCTGGCAAACAGCTGCTCCAGTTTGCCAAACCCCTCCTGGATTTGGAGCAGCCTGCAGCTGGCTCCTGCCCACCAGAATCATAGAATCATAGAATGCTTTAGGTTGGAAGGGACCTCAAAGCTCAGCCAGTTCCAAACCCCCTGTGCCATAGACAGGGACACCTCCCACTAGAACAGGTTGCTCAAGGCCTCATCCAGTCTGGCCTTGAACACCTCAAGGGAGGTTGTGGAGCACAGAATCAGCAATTCCTGGTGGAAGCCCAAGCCATCATTAGACCTTTAGTGCTGGAGAATCATGGAATCATAGGGGTTGGAAGGGACCTCTGGGGTCCAACTCCCCTGCCACAGCAGGGCCACCCAGGGCAGGACACACAGGAACACATCCAGCACATCTCTGGGGGTCTCCTTCCATCCCCTCAATCATAGGATCATAGAATCAGTCAGGGTTGGAGGGGACCACAAGGATCATCTGGTTCCAAGCCCCCTGCATTGGCAGGGACACAGCGAATGAGTCCCAAATGAAGAGCATGAGAGATGGAGGAGGGAGGGCACAAGAGGGCTTGGCTGGAGGTGCTGACACCTGGCAGGATCTTGCGTGTGACCCCTGGCACCCTGCAGGGTCCAGCAGGGCAGCTCAGCCCCTGGGGGCCCTTCCCACAGCCGTGGTGTCCCCTGAGAGCTGCTGCCAGGCCCCATGAGCTCGCTGCTACAAGGAGGCTCTTTGTTGGGCAGCAGTGGGAGCCACAAGGGCTGAGGTGGTGCCAAATGGTCTGCGGCAAAGCAGAGGCTGGGCAAGGAGCAGCGGGGTCAGGCTGGCACACAGCCCAGCACAGGAGAGCAGAAGGCAGCATGGCAGCACCTGGGGGGATGTGAGCCAGGGCTGCCCAGTGGAGCCCAAGAGTGGCACAGGGTGGCACCTGCCCTGGGTGGCCCTGCTTTGGCAGGGGAGTTGGACCCCAGGAGTCCCTTCCAACCCTGATTGATTCTATGATTGAGGGGATGGAAAGAGACCCCCAGAGATGTGCTGGATGTGTTCCTGTGTGCCCTGCCCTGGGTGGCCCTGCTGTAGCAGGGAAGTTGGATCCCAGGGGTCCCTTCCAACCCTGACTGATTCTATGATTGGGTGGATGGAAAGAGAAACCCAGAGAAAAGCATCAGCTGGGGGCTTCTGAAATCCACCCTGCCCCCCTGGGTCCCTGCTGGAGATAGAATCATGGAATCTAGAATCGGTTAAGGTTGGAAGGGACCACAAGGATCAGCCAGTTCCATCCCCCTGCCATGCCCAGGGACACCCTCCCCTAGATTAGGCTGCCCACAGCCTCTGCCAGCCTGGCCCCAAACACCTCCAGGGATGTGGCCCCAACTGCCCAGCTTACTGTGGGACAGGAATGCAGGTGGATCTAAGGTGTCAGGAGCAAGGGCGAGGTGCTGAGAGCCAGGAGGTGCTGATGTTGTCTGGAAAGGAAGATCTGCAGAGCAGGCCTGCCAGTGGCTGAAGGAGGGAGTCTCATGAAGATAAGGTGGCCCTCTTTGGGCTACAAGTACTGAACCAAGGCTAAACCAACAGACCCACACATCTTCAGGAGAGGCTGAGCAAAGACCTTCGCCCAATTCACTGCAGTGTTAATCTTCCACTCCCAAGGCCAGGGGGGTTGGAACTAGATGGTCCTTGTGGTCCCTTCCAAGCCTGACTGAGTCTATGATTCTATGACATGAATGTGTCCCCCCACCCTCCTCTCAAATCCTGCTGAATGTCACCTACGAGGCAGGGAGAGCCAGGACTGGGGTGCAGCAAGTCAGGAGGGGAACAGCTCTGTGCAGGAAGGAGAGACTGTGGGTTTAGCAGAGAGCAGGATGGTCCATGGGCTGTGCTCCTCTTCCTCCAGCCAAGCCAGGTACAGCTCCTCAGGAGGAGTTGTGCATTCAACACACAGCTGAACTCTTGCTGCACTTTCAGCTCACATTAGTGTTACTGCAATAGTTGGCGTCTGCCACTGCCTCGGATATTACCCAGGATGTGTTCACCTCAGCTCAATCCCTCCCAATCTTTCTTACCCAGGATGGGTTCACCTTGGCTCAATCCCTCCCAATCTTTCTTACCCAGGATGTGTTCACCTCTGCTCAGTCCCTCCCAATCTTTCTTACCCAGGATGGGTTCACCTTGGCTCAATCCCTCCCAATCTTTCTTACCCAGGATGTGTTCACCTCTGCTCAGTCCCTCCCAATCTTTCTTACCCAGGATGGGTTCACCTTGGCTCAGTCCCTCCCAATCTTCCTTACCCAGGATGTGTTCACCTCAGCTCAATCCCTCCCAATCTTTCTCACCCAGGATGTGTTCACCTCAGCTCAGTCCCTCCCAATCTTCCTTACCCAGGATGGGTTCACCTTGGCTCAATCCCTCCCAATCTTTCTTACCCAGGATGTGTTCACCTCTGCTCAGTCCCTCCCAATCTTTCTTACCCAGGATGGGTTCACCTTGGCTCAATCCCTCCCAATCTTTCTTACCCAGGATGTGTTCACCTCTGCTCAGTCCCTCCCAATCTTTCTTACGCAGGATGGGTTCACTTCATCTCAGTCCCTCCCAATCTTTCTTACCCAGGATGTGTTCACCTTCATCTCAGTCCCTCCCAGTCAGTGCCTTCCTCCCCAAGCAGACCCCAATTTGTTGTACTCATTGCATTAATAAATTAAACTTGGTAATTATTTTAACTTGCTGAACTCAGGTCAGTGCAAGGCCTGGAACAGTTCCAAGCATGAGGCTTCTGCTACCTCTGTGGGCAACCTGTTCCAATCATCCTCACTGTAAACAAAAAAAATATGCTTTACACTGGTCTAAACACCCCTATTTTGGTTTCAACTTCTTGTCCCATGACAGGCTCTGCTGTAAGTGCACAGCCGGTTCTCCAGAGCCTTCTCTACTCCAGGTTTGTCAAATTGATGCTGCATTAGATTTCTGCAGGCAAGGTTGGAATGGGGCTCTGAGCAACCTCCTCTGCTGACTGCAGGGCACTTGGGCTAGGCTTTTTTATAGGTCCCTTCCAACCCAAAGCATTCCACACTTCTAAGTCCCTACTGGGGCACTGGAAAAGAGGCAAAGTTCAGTTTTGTCAGATGGCTCCAGTAGGAGTCCTGGGACAGGAAGACATCAGGATCCTACCAGTTACAGGGCAATGTGGCACTGGGGACATGGCACATGGGAGGAAGGACACACCGTGGGGTGTGTGGCACCAGGGACATGGCACATGGGAGGAAGGACACATCGTGGGGTGTGTGGCACCAGGGACATGGCACATGGGAAGAAGGACACACTGTGGGGTGTGTGGCACCAGGGACATGGCACATGGAATGCCTGGAGTTTGGAGGGACCTTAAAGATTGTGTAGATGCAATCTCCCTGCCATGGGACAGGAGACGGAGGACATGGCACATAGGATGAGGCACCAGGGATGCAAGGTGTGGGAGAGGGGACACTGCGAGGGGATGTGGCACCAGGGACGCAAGGTGTGGCAGAGGCACACAGCGAGGGGATGTGGCACTGGGATGTAAGGTGTGGCAGAGGGACGCAGCGAGGGGATGTGGCACTGGGATGTAAGGTGTGGCAGAGG
>VWZI01020321.1:135872-148614 GCA_013396835.1 Psilopogon haemacephalus | reverse complement strand
GGGCGAGCGGGCGAGGGCGGTGGGCGCCGGTCACGTGACGGGCGAGGCGCCGCCATTTTGTCCTGCGGAGGCAGTACTTAGGGCGTAGCGCCCGTGCCGCCGCGCACTCCCGCCGGGACGGAGCTTCGCGCCGCAGCCTGCTCTGCCTCCCTCAGCCGCCCCTGGCCGGCCCCCTCCCTTCTGCGCCTCGCAGCCGGCCTCCGCCCCGTCTCTTTCCCTTTCTGCCTCCGCCATTTTGTGGCCGAGCGCTGCCTGCAGAGAACCGGCGCCGCGGCGGAGCCTCCCACCTCCCCCTTCGCCCTCTCGCGCTCCCGCTCCCATCGGCGCCTAGCCCCGGCCCGGCCCGCGCAGCTATGTCGTCTAGCGGTAACCCCGAGTACGCCTCCTTCTTCGCCGTGATGGGCGCCTCGGCTGCTATGGTCTTCAGCGGTAAGAACCCGTCCGGCTTCCCGGGGGGGAATGCTGCAGCTGCCGAGGTTGGCGGGGGAGGGGACACTGCCGGTAAAGGGGGGCGGCGGCGGCGGCGCTCCTTTCTCGATTCTCTCACCCGCAGAGGAGGGATCCCCGGGGGCAGGTCCGGTGCCCGGCTGGACNGGTCCGGTGCCCGGCTGGACGGGTCTCGGCCCGGTCGCGGGGGCGGCCCCGGGGCTGGATGTCCCCCTCCCCCACCCCAGCTCCATCCGGGCTACCGGGGCGCGGCGGAGGGGGTCTGCGCGGGTGACGTCACCGCGGAGCGTGCCGCCGCCGGCGGAGCCCCCGCTGCCACGTGACTGCGGCGGCGCTGCCGCCCGGACCGGCCCCGCGGGGGGGCCGCGCCCGCCGCCTCCGCGCCCGCCGGGCCGGGGCCTGCCCCGTTGTGACCTTACCGTGCGCCGGGGAGGCTGCCCTCGGGGCCTTCCCCGGGACTCCGGCCGCCTCCGTGTGGTGCGGCTGAGCTCCTCCGAGCCGGCCTTGGCGAAGGCTCTCCCGGCGGGGAGGCTCTCCCGGGCCTCCGGTGAGCCGGAGCTGCCCTTTAAAGCGTTCCTCCCTCCGAGCATGCGAGGCCAATTTTGAATGGGGTTGGAACCTAAAAGGCGTTTTAGGACTCTGAGGGTTAAGGATCTTAGCACCACTAAAGGGCACCGCTGGGGCCTGACCTTCCCCTCCGAATGGGAGCTGCTGGAAGGAGGCGCAGAGAAAAGGGAAGCTCTGCTCCTGTGACCGTCCGGCGGCTTCTGCAGCCACAGGGGAAACTGGGTCATGGCTGTGGCATCCCTCTCCCGGTTGAGGATCGCTTGTATAGAGGCTGGCAGACGCTCGTTTGTGTTAGGAGCGGCATCCTCTGATGCTTTGTCTCTCCTGGAGCGTGACTAAACATTCTGCAGAAGGTAACTGCGGCTCCTGGCCGAGCCCTGGCTGCTTGCTGCTGTGCAGCTCCAGCTGCAATATGGAGAAGGCTTCAGGTAGATTTTTTTTTTTCCCTAGATGCAATATCTGGGTGTCTAAGAACCAGCAGTCGGTCTGGTTTGCTCCTTGAAAGGCTCACCCCATGTTCCCGTGTGTGTGTAAGAGGGTCCTGGCTGGTCTTCACCTGCAAGCACTCAGGTCCTGAGCCGGCAGCGGTGACAAGTAGCTGCTGATGGGCCTGGAGCTTCGCCGTGTTAAAGCAGGCTCTGGAAGGCAGATGTGTGGAAGCTGCTCTCAATTAGTGCAGCAGATTAGACTGTGTAAATAGCCAGGTGGGCAGCGGATTAAAAGCTGTCCAGTACTGGTGTTGGCACCACTGACTGGCTTCACACCAGCCTTGTTCATGCCTCTCTAACCTCTGCAGAAAGGAGTCCTGCCTGGCTGTGTGTAGTCTTGCTGGGTTTGTACCCGGTGGTGGGATGCAGGTGGCCTGTGCCACCTCAATTACAACCTGGTGCTGAGAACTTGTGTGAGTATGGTTGGGATGGCTTATGGAGAAGCCAGGGCATGAGATCCTACCTGCCTCTGGGCTGGCAAGAGACAGTAGAGGTGCAACCAAAGACCTGGTTGCTTGTTGGAGAGAAGAGTCAGCAGACTGCTGCCTCTTTTACAAGAGCTAGGATTAACGTCCTAAACACTGAGCTTTTGGATTCCTCTTGTAAATGGAACTTGAAAGCCAAAGAAGGTTCTCGGGTGGCCTTTCAGGCACTGGGTTTGTGATGCGCAGGATGGCATCAGTGAGGGATGCAGAGCTGAGTCAGCTCCAGGTGGTGCTTGGCAGGTCTGGACTAGAAGGGAAGTGCTTCGTGGAAGCTGTGGGTCTGGCAGCATGGTGCTGTGGGACTGCAAGCCCAAGGGAAGGGCTGGGGTAGCTCAGTCAGAGGAGGTTTGGCACCTGTCATCTTGCTGCTGCAGGCAAGTGGACCTTGCTGGAGCTGTCAGATGGTGCTGATGCCAGCAGGTTTGAGCTGTGAAGTTGGCCTCTTGCTAGGACCTAAGTGCATCCGATGGGGCCAGTCAGCAGAGCAACAGGTTGTAGATATTGTTGGTGGGAATCGTTCCTCGGAGTGAGCATCACTGAAGTGCTTGCTTAGCTGAGCAGCTTGGACTCGGGGCAATGCAGCAGAGGTGTCAGTACAGGGCACATTTAACTTGCAGTGTCACACAGCTGTGACACGTCCGGGTGTGGGTTGGGCATCAGCTGCTAGAGAAACCCACCCTGGCTCGGGAGCTGAGTTTAAAACCCCCTCCGAATGGTGCTGGCGTTAACTGCAGCCACCAGCTCTGACTAATGCCAGAGCCAAAGATCAGATTCCTGTGGAGCTTGTCATTCTGAGACCTGTTTCTAGTAAACACCTTCAGGTTTGACACTGTCCTGGCTAGTTTGATGTGAAAACAAGCGACTTCATGCAGTGCTGTTTGGGGTTTGAACATTAACTGCTGATGGTAAATGGATAGCAGAACTTGTTCTGGTCAGTTACTACTGATAGCAGCTAGAAATACTAAAGCAGGCTGCAGTGACCTTGGCTATCTGGGAGCCTCTTTTATTTGTTTGCTGATTGCAACTTGTTCTGATGGCTGGAGTTCCTTTATTTCCTCTGTAAAATGTGGCTGGCTCACTGTCAGGTGCTGTTGAGTGAGCAAATTATGGTGGCTTTTCCATGCCAAAAAGGAGAAGCCTGGTGTTGGACAAAGCTGCCTGCTGCTGTGCTTGCTCAGACAAAAGGAGCTGGAGTGTCCCACTGTGACCCACTCCCCCCCCTCCAGGGTGTGGTGAGGCTTTTACTTAAATCTGCCCTCTGGGTGGGCTTTCAGTGCCTTCACCATGGAGCATCTGGAGGCCTGCTAAGAGTAGTCTTGCCAGCAGCTTAAGGTTAGTCCTGTGCCCCCTCACTGATGCTGCAGTGCCGAGGGAGTAGCAGTGGGGCTGCAGATACTGCAGCAGTTGGGGAGCTGCTGAGTGGCCCCCGTGGTGGACTGGCAGGCTCCTGGTGAAGCTGACAGTGCTGCACAGTCTTGATTCCAGAAGGCTTCATGGCTATAAACAACTTGCAGCCTTGGAGGCAGATCACACCTGTGCTTCCTAAAATACCAGCTCCTGAGGGGTGGGAGCAGCAGACATCATCCTAAGCTTGCAGACTCCTTAGCTGGAGCTTGCAGTAAAAATGAGAAGGCAGAACAGAGAGCAGCTGAAGGCAATCTCCTGTTCCAGATCATTAGAGTCTTGCAGAGCATGAGGGCATGGGCAGAACTCACTGGGTCAGGACTTTCTGAGCTCCCAGGCTGCCTGCAGTAGAGAGCAGCTTAAGCACTGATCCTCAGCAGCAGGGAGCTTGGTGGCTTTGGAGAGGAGTGCTGTGACAGCACTTACCCAGGTGGCCACATCCCTGCAGCTCAGATGGAGTAAGGAAAGACTTCTCCCCACAGCCATCACTTCCACTTGGTGAATGCCAGCCTGGGATCATCTGAACACCAGAGCAAGCATCAGGACAAGCACTGGCTTTGCCAAACCTGGCTCAAGCAGAGGTGCTGCTGATGTGCAGTCACTCCCAGGTGTAGCTGAGGGGACTCTTGGCTGGCCCTGAAGTCACTCTAGCCTACAAAGGGTGCAGAAATTGCCCTCTGGAAGATTCAGAGCAGATGAATGCCAGTTGACTCAGGGTTTCAGTCAGATAGAATAAGCCAGGTTGGAAGATACCTCCAAGCTCATCCAGTCCAACCTATCACCCAGTCCTAGCCAATGGCACTAAGTGCTCCATCCAGTCAGCTTCCTTTTTCCCCCTTCCTAACCAAGCCTGTGACTTCAAGCAGTGGCTGCAAGCTGCAGTCCTCTGCAGCCTGCCCAGGCTGTTAGGTGATGCTCAAAGCAGTGGTTTCATAGCAGTGTGCACCCACCTGCTTGCTGCCTCCACCACAGAGTGAGGCATAACTTGCTGAGCTTTCTTCCTTCAGACTCTGAGGCTCAGGGGCTGGCCCCAGGAGCATCTGCTGGATGCAGTCAGATGACCTTGGCTTTCCCTTGCTTTGCAAATGAAACAGCTTAGCAGTGAATGTCTGCTGGTGAGTGCTGGAAGCTGCTCTTAGGCTCTGCCAGTCAGTGCTTGGGGTGCAGTGGTCCTCCCAGTCTAAAGAGCTCATCTTGAAGGTCTGTGGGGGACCTGTGTCATGATAAGTAACACGTGAGTGGACTTGGCTTGCAGAAGAGCAAGCCTGTGCTCTGCTGTGAAGTGTGAGCCTTGCCATAGTTGGTAAAACTGCCTTCTGTGCCATGACAGACAGCCCAGAGTGCCAGCTGCAGCAGTGCCAGCTGCTTGGACAGCTGCCTGGCAACTCTTCTATGGACTGTTGCAGCTTCTTGAGGAGCTGGTAGACCTCCAAGAAGCTGCAGTAGGTGGAGTCCCTATCCCTGGAGGTGTCCAAGAGACACGAGGGCATGGCACTTGAGGGCCTGATGTAATGGCCAGGGTGGTGTTGGGTTGATGGTTGGATATGATGGTCTGGGAGAGCTTTTCCAACTGAAAGAGTTCTGTGATTCCAAATACATTGAACAAGACTAAATGTCCTGCTAGCCTGGCAGGTTTGCTGCCTCTCCTGACATTAGGGGAGAACCAAAACCATGCTGCCTGCTCCTGAGCCTCTAATGGGTGGCTCAATAAAGATATTTTTCAAGCCTACAGCTTCTGTAGGGCACCTTACCCATTTACCCCTCCAGTTCCCACTGGGGCACTGTCTATAGCCAGTCTGAGCTGTATTTGCATGGGCCCCAAAAACAGTTGCACTGACCTGGCTGCCTCTCTCCCCTTGAGATGCAGCTGGACATAGCAGCAAGGATTTTTTTTTTCCAGCCATGGAGTATCCATTACAGTAACCTGAGGTAGAGCTTGCTGTGGTGGTGTGGAAAAGACTTTAGAATAACCTGTGGGAAGAAGCCTGTTCCTTTGAGGGTGGCCAGGTTTCTGGCATGGCAAAGCAAGGACTGTTCCTGAGCACTCTTGAGCCCAGGTGAATGCCTCCCAGTGGTTCTCCAACCAGTTCATCATGAGCAGGCATGGAGGGGAGCTGCTGCCTACTGCACAGGGCACCCCATTTGGTATGGTTCTGGAAGGCTCCAGATGGCTCTGGCAGTAACCCAGGGTTTAGTAATGGGTAGTTAAACCTGGAGGAGTTCACTTTATGATGCAGAGGAACTCTGCCAGGCAGTGCTGTGGAAATCCTTCACAGCTTGCACAGTGTGCAGACCTGCTTCTCCCTGCTGGGGCATGGAAGGAGTGACTTGAAAGTGGCTTGGCAGAGGGGGGTGTGGGGGTGCTGGTCAAGAGCTGACTGAGCGAGCCAGCAGTGTGCTCAGATGGCCAAGAAGGCCACCAGCATCCTGGCCTGGATCTGTAGTGGTGTGGCCAACAGGAGGAGGGAAGTGATGGTGCCCCTGTCCTGGGCACTGCTGAGGCCATACCTTGTACTGGGTTCAGTTTTGGGCCTCTCACTCCAAGGGCATTGAGGAGCAGGGCCAGAGAAGGGCAACAAAGCTGGGGAAGGGTCTGGAGAAGAGGGCTGGGGAGGAGCAACTGAGGAAGCTGAGGTTGTTCATGCTGAAGAAGAGAAGGCTGAGGGGAGACCTCATTGCTCTACACAGCTCCCTGAGAGGAGGCTGGGGCCAGGTGGGAGCTGGCAGCTTCTACCATGTAACAAGGCAAAGGAGAAGAGGAAATGCTCTCAAGCCTGCAGAAGCCATGCAAGGCTCTGGGTAACAGCTTCCAGTGAGGGAATGTCCTGTGAGGTGACTCTCAGCTCCCTTAGCTGCCAGATTAACCTGCTGGGTGCATGACCTGACTGAGCACTGTAACTATAGCTACAAAAGCTTGGTCCTAATGCCTCCACCACCCCATGGGCTGCTGCAGTGAGGGGCAGAGGTGAGCCCTTACTGAAGGTCCTGGCAGTGGCAAGCCCTCAGCTCACCTTTGGTCCTCTCTGAAGCTGTTGCCTGTGTGGAAAGCTACTGTCAGCTCACACTTCACCTTGGAGCTGCACAGCTATGCCACCCCTGATTCATAGAAAGGAACAGCTGTGGCAAGGGGCCAGGCAGAGTCTCCCCACTCCTTTGGGACTGGATTTTTCAGGAGCAGTCCTAAATCAGCTCTGACTTGAGTCGAGGGAGTTACTCCTCAGAAGTATGTCAAAATCGGTGACCTTTGGGAAGAGGCTTACTGGGAATGGGTAGTCTGGAATGGTGTGCAACAAAGCAGCTTCTTGGCACTCCTGACACCACTGAACTTGTCACTGGCAGCTTCTGCCTAGGCATCAGAATGGCTTTCTTCTGGGATGAAGCCACCTCCCTGGAGGTGTTTTTGGCCAGGCTGGCAGAGGCTGTGGGCAGCCTGCTCTAGGGTAGGGTGTCCCTGGGCATGGCAGGGGGATTGGAACTGGCTGATCCTTGTGCTCCCTTCCAACCCTGACTGATTCTAGGATTCTGAGCCATGCAGGTGAAGTGCTGCAGCTTCTGCTGCCAGGGAAATGCTCTGATAGCTTTTCCTCTGCTTTCAAGGTAGTGTTGCAGCTTGGCTGATCAGATGGAGCTCTGTGATCTGATCAAACACAGTGGTACAGCTCTTGTTCTGTTCTCACTGTCTTCTACAGAGATATCTTCAAAAGTGTTCACAGAGAAGGTGAAAGAACATGTTCTTGCACAGCTCCTCAGGAGCAATTAAATGTAGCATATGAATTGTCAATTTAGGGTGGGAGAGGAGGTGGCAGATAGCAGCCCTGCAGGGAAGGGCTTGGGGGAGAAGCTGGGTATGAGCCAGCAGTGGGCACTGGCAGCACAGAAGGCCAAGGGCAGCCTGGGCTGCAGCCAAAACAGTGTGGGCAGAGCTGGAAAGGGAGGATCCTGCCCATCTGCTCTGGAGAGACTTCACCTGAAGGGCTGGATCCTGCTCTGGGCCTCCCACACAGGGAAGACATCAAGCTGTTGGAGAGGGTCCAGAGGAAGCCACAAAGATGATCAGAGGGCTGGAGAACCTCCTTTGTTGGGGCTGTTCAGCCTCCAGGGAGGCTCCAGAGCAGATTCCAGGGATACCTGAGAGCAGCCTTCCAGTAGCTGAAGGAGCTGCAGTTGGAATCTCTTTGCATGCTCTTAGTTTTCAAAGCACAACATGGGCTGAGAACTCCAAGAGTCTCAAAGCACTCACCCAAAAGGCAGCTCCTGCCTTCACTCAGGTTAGTCTCACAACAGCTTCAGTCTGCAGTCACTTGTCAGTGACAGGACAAGTGGCAGTGGCTTTGAGCTGGAGAAGGGGAGATGTAGACTGGAGATTCAGGATCCTTTATCCTGAGGGTTGTAGGACACTGGAACAGGTTACCCAGGGAGGTGGTGGAGGCTCTCTCCCTGGAAGCCTTGATGGTCAGGTTTGATGGGGCTCTAAGCAGCCTCACGTAGGTGGAGATATCCCTGCTGAGTGGAAGGCTGTTGGGCAAGATCACTTTTGGAAGCCTCTTCCACCCTGCTGCATTCTGTGCAGGAGCTACAAGCCAGGATGTGCAGGAGGATCAACCCAGGTGCCCAGCAGGTCATAACTGGAGAGCTGTGCCATTAGATGGCTGTGCCCTGGTGGGAATTGGGTGCACTTGGGGCACTGTCAGGGCACAAGGAGATGTTAGTGGGAGCAGTAAGGCAGGCTGCTTGCTGTGCAAGATACTGGAGCAGCTGCAGAGGACTCCAGTGGAAGGCAGTTGGTCAGGATGCTGCTGAAGACCATAGGGAGTGAATGTGCCAAGCTCTGAAGCTGTGGACCACTTGTGGCTACCCAGCAGTGGGAGTGTGACAACTTCAGTGCCATCTCAAGCTGCAGTGGGGAAATGAGCTGCCACAGCGCACGTGGTCTAGGCACATGGACAGATCCACAAGCGCAAGATCTCTGCCCCAGTCTTCATCATTTTGCATCACCTGCATTAGGTCCCTTAGTAGTATGCGGAGCCAAGAAGGTGACAGTGACTGCAGTGCTGTATTTAGCTCTCTATATCACTTTATATACTTACACTTCTTCTGTGTTCACTGATGTCCATTCAGGCCTCTTCCCTAGAGTTTGGATTTAACTAGGAATTGCCAGGCTGGTGCTGTGCTGCTTCTTCCTGAAAGCTTTAGCAGGCAGCATCATCAGTGGTACTGCAGCCCAGGTCTGCAGTTGGGCACTGCAGCACCTTCAGGTGCCCCCCAGGCTTGCAGGAGCTGATCTAAGTGGAAACGATGAATTTCCCTCCTGAGCCTCTGTGCTAGGTTCAGAAGAGATTTCAGAGAAGTGGCTTCTGCTCCACGCTGTAGCCAGTGGTCCAGCTAAGCTCCATCTGGATCCCACTTCCTCCCACTCCTTAGAAGATGCTTCATCCAGCAGAGGAGTTTCTATGATTCAAGTTAGTGATTTCTTTCTAGGCTTCCTGGGGCCAGACTCTTAAATTATGTCAGCCAAGCTTCTCTGCTGGCTTCCAGGCTCAGCTTACACCTGCAGGTAAAACCTGGCTTCTGCTTTTGGCTCAGGCTTTCTGCTGAGCTGGATTCTACTTTGTGAATTGCTGAAGAGCTCAGTGACAGTCGACATTTAAGAGCTTTGCTGATCCAGAACCAGGCTTTGTAGCTAAAACTGAGCTTGCCTCTGATGGTGACTCCTGTTAGTGCTGCTCTTAGAGCCAGGGGATTACTGCTTGAGTCTTCACTGCTCACAGAGAGACTTTATGCAAGTGAGCTGCAGCAAAGCACACCCTGAGTGCTTCCTGGCAACTCCTGGGTGAGGGACACCATCTCATGCTTGGATGCTGGTGTGAGGCAGCTACAGCTCTTCGTGGGCCAAGAAGCTCCCCTTTGTAGAAAGCTGAGATGCTAAGTGGGTCTGAACAGCTCCAAGACTGGAAGAGCCATCCGGGTGGCTTTAGTGCTCTCCAGTAGCCTTTTAGAGCAGGCAGAAGCA
The DNA here is from genome assembly GCA_013396835.1 of Psilopogon haemacephalus. Taxonomy (NCBI): domain Eukaryota; kingdom Metazoa; phylum Chordata; class Aves; order Piciformes; family Megalaimidae; genus Psilopogon; species Psilopogon haemacephalus. The sequence goes on along the minus strand of VWZI01020321.1, from coordinate 139,213 downwards.
TCTTCATGCTAAACAGGATTGTTACCTTTGACCGGGTCTGAAAAGGAAACCACCTCCCCCCACCTGTCTCCAGCAGTGATGCTTCAAAGGCTTAGTCCTAGATGGCTGCAGATTAGCAGACATCTCCTGGGTGATGCTGAGTGCAGTCAAGGGGCTTCCTGGAGTACTCTGGAGCAAGGCCTGGAGGAAAGGATGTCTTTGCAAGTGTTTCAGAACCAAAGGAGGAGGAATTTGTGGAAGCTGTTGTGAGACTAACCTGAGTAAAGGCAGGAGCTGCCATTTGGGTGAGTGCTTTGGGACTCTTGCAGTTCTCAGCCCACGTTGTGCTTTGAAAACCAAGAGCATGCAAAGACCAATGTGAGACTCCAGTGCCAAGTGATCAGCAGACCTTTGGGATGAGATGATTGTGATTCTCTCTGGCCTACTAAGCCATGCTCCACTTGGTGGTTCCTGTGGTTGGGTTAAGTGTTTGGACCTGAATCTGTCCTAGACAAGGCTGACACGAGGGTGTCCTTTCTGCTGGGAGTGAGGTGCAGCAGCTCTGTTGCTCTCTCAGTAGATGCCACCTCTGATGAAGCCCAAGTGGCATAAAACAGCCCTGGGCCAAAGCAGAGGAGTTTTGTGGCAGAGGCCCCAAGAAGGTGCCTTGTTAAACATTGGCTGCATGTGAGAGCTTGGCCCAAGTGGCTCAAAGGTCAATGGCTGTAAAAATAAGGCTGCCAGCTGTGGAGGAAGTGCTTTGCTTTGCTGTGCTTCCTCTGCAGCTCATCTGGGCAGAGCCTTGCAGCGTGGACATGGTGAGGGCAGAAGCTCTGCAGTGACAGGATTTGGACTTGGGGTTTTAATTCCTGGAGAGGAGTGGGTGTCTGCTGAGGGAATCTACCCTGCTGTGAAGCTGCCTTGGAAAGGGTATTCTGCTATCAGGACTGTTCCAGTAGCACCTTTGATCACTTCCTCATCCTGTAGGGGAAGGGCCCTGGGTGGGGAACCGAGCAGTCAAGTGACTTAGGTTTGCACAATTCTTCCTCATGCTGACTCAGTTGTTCTTCAGGAGGCTGCAGCAGGAGATGTGTTCTTGTGGGGTGGGGGTGATTTTTAATTCCTTTTTTTTTTTTTTTTTTTTTCCCCTCTTTCAGCCTTGGGAGCTGCCTATGGAACAGCAAAAAGTGGCACAGGTATTGCAGCCATGTCTGTGATGAGGCCTGAGCTCATCATGAAGTCCATCATCCCCGTGGTCATGGCAGGCATCATAGCAATCTATGGCCTGGTAGTGGCAGTGCTCATTGCCAATGCCCTCTCACCTTCCATCACACTATTCAAGTAAGTGTCTCTGTCTGTCACCTGAATGTGTCCTGCCACTGTTCTGATGCTGCTGGGGTTGGGGTGGGGTTTGCTGCAGAGCCCTGGAAGGAGTGTCAGTGATCAATGCTCCCAGCTGGGGACTGGATGCCAACTGTCCTGCCCTCTGTGGCATCACTGCCTGGGCAGTTGGACACTGCTGCTGGAGATGCTGCAGTGACTTAACAGCTTGGAAAGATTGTAAGAGGCCAGGCTCGTTCCATGGTGCCAAACTGCAGACCCAGGACTTTCCCAGGCTCTCAGTGCCTGTTGCCAGGGAGATGCTGGTGAATAATTAATAGTGCCCACTGCTTTGTGCTGGCTATTGAATCCTCAGCCTATACATCAGGCCTCTGTACTAGCCACAGCCTGAAACCTAATCTGCAGGTGGCTGGAAGTGGTTGGGTTGAAACCTGACAGTAAGACAGTGCCTCCAGCAGACACTGCCACTGTGCAGGCTGTAGGTGCTGAGCACTGTGGTTGGCCTCCTATGTCACTGCTGGCTGTAGGTGCTGAGCAGTGTGGTTGGCCTCCTAAGCCACACTGCAAGAAACACCAAGTGCCCCTTTGCAGTTAGCCAGGTGGCCAGATCTTGGCAGGGACTGCTCCTCTGGTACTCCTGCCTGCAAAAAAACTAAACCAGTCCTGTCCAGCTCTTGTACAAGAGGTTGACTCTTTGCCTGGATGTGCATAATAAAGTTGTTAAATCATAGAATGGTTTAGGTTGGAAGAGACCTCAAAGATCATCCAGTTCCAACCCTCCTGTGCCATAGGCAGGGACACCTCCCACTAGAACAGATCACCCAAGGCCTCATCCAACCTGACCTTGAACACCTCCAGGGAGGGAGTAGCCACAACCTCCCTGGGCAGCCTCACTGTAAAGAACTTCCTCCTAACATCCAGTTTCAATCTCCCCTCTGCTAATTCAAACCCATTCCTCCTTGTCCTATCTTTACAAGCCCTTGTGAACAGTCCCTCTCCAGCCTTTCTGTAGGTCCCTTTCAGATACTGGAAGGCTACTCTAAGGTCTCCTGGAAGCCTTCTCTTCTCCAGGCTGCACAGCCCCAACTCTTGTTAGCCTGTCCTCAGAGCAGAGGTGCTCCAGCCCTCTGATTATCTTTGTGGCCCACCTCTGGACTTACTCCAACACTTCCACATCCTTTTTGTGTTGGGGGCTTCAGAACTGCACACAGGGCTCCAGGTTGCAGAGCCCCAACTCTCTCAGCCTGTCCTCAGAGCAGAGCTGCCGCAGCCCTCTCATCATCTTTGTGGCCCACCTCTGGACTCACTCCAACAATTCCATGTCCTTCTTGTGTTGGGGGCTCCAAAACTGCACACAGTGCTGAAGTCTGAGGAGAGCAGAGTAAAGGGGAAGACAGCAGCAGCATGGGGCAGGCATTGCTGCCAGTGCCAGCCCAGGTGGCTGAAGGGTAGCACCTGAAGCCTGCAGCTGGCTGAGGTGGCTCCAGGTGAGGTGGCTGCTGGGCTGTGAGGGGCTGAGGTGGCTCCAGATGAAGTGGCACTTCACCCAGAGCTTTACTGAGAAAGAAAAAAAAAGATGTTTTAAAAGTTATAACCAAAATATAGATAGGGCAGACAGTTTCAGACCGCTATGGCTGTAGCTGCTCTTTGCATGGTCTCCTTTGTCTCTACCTTGGTAGCTAATTCTCAGTAATACTACTGACTTCTTTCCTGCTCCTAACCCCCCTGGCCGATCTACCTCCACCTATCTTCAGCATCAGCAGGTGGTGAGATAAGATTGGGGAAGGGGGGAGAGGTGCTAGGGGGTGGTTGGTTACCCCTTTGGAGATTTTGGTCTCTGGGAGGGGCTGTGGTGTTTCTGTATTACCTTTTCCCTGTCTATATCTGTAAATATCTCTTGCACCTTGTAAATATCTGTTTGGATATTGTGGGAAGCTGTAAATACAAAGCTCCATTTATCAACTTGCAGTGTTCTGAGTCCTAGCTGGGGTTTAAATCAAAAGTGGCGGGGGGGGGAGAGT
>VWZI01020321.1:112919-134331 GCA_013396835.1 Psilopogon haemacephalus | reverse complement strand
TATATATATATATATATATATAGGTAGATTTACACTGTGGGGTCAATGAAGTGCAGAGAATTCCTTGGATATGTAACTTTTTTTTTTTTTTGGTTTTGTTTCATTTTTGGAAATCTCCAGATCGCTGTAGTTGTCCTGGTTCTTGGAGTATGAGAATCTTTTTTTTTGTTTGTTTGTTTTTGTTTGTGTTTTCTCAAACAGCAGCAGCTGTCAGAAACACTCCTGTGTGTTTCAGTAGTGACCGGCAGCAGAGTTGTGCTCCCTCTCTTTGGGGTACAGACTTTAACCATGTTTCCCAATAAAACTTCCTCACTACGTTGCTGTCCTGAGTCCTCTGCCTCTTCTTTGTTGGTTTTTTTTTTTGTGGTTTCTGCTTCCTGAAGGAAAAGGGGAGGAGGTGGTGCAGGTGGGAGCGAGCTCTGTGCTGCTGTCTCTGCTGTACAGTGTTTGTAGAATCGCTGAAGGGGGTCGAGTGGAATCATAGAATGGTTTGTGCTGGCTAATTCCATCCTCAGCCTTATGCATCAGGCCTCTGCACTAGACACAGCCTCAAACCTAATCTGCATATGGCTGGAAGTGGTTGGGTTAAAACCTGACAGTAAGAGAGTGCCTCCAACAGACACTGCCACTGTGCAGGCTGCAGGTGCTGAGCACTGTGGTTGGCCTCCTATGTCACTGCTGGCTGTAGGTGCTGAGCACTGTGGTTGGCCTCCTAAGCCACTGTGCAGGCTGTAGGTGCTGAGCACTGTGGTTGGCCTCCTACGTCACTGCTGGCTGTAGGTGCTGAGCAGTGTGGTTGGCCTCCTAAGCCACACTGCAAGAAACACCAAGTGCCCCTTTGCAGTTAGCCAGGTGGCCAGATCTTGGCAGGGACTGCTCCTCTGGTACTCCTGCCTGCAAAAAAACTAAAGCAGTCCTGTCCAGCTCTTGTACAAGAGGTTGACTCTTTGCCTGGATGTGCATAATAAAGTTGTTAAATCATAGAATGGTTTAGGTTGGAAGAGACCTCAAAGATCATCCAGTTCCAACCCTCCTGTGCCATAGGCAGGGACACGTCTCACTGGAACAGGGCACTCAAGGCCTCATCCAGCCTGGTCTTGAACGTCTCCAGGGAGGTTGTNTAACATCCAGTTTCAATCTCCCCTCTGCCAGTTTAAACCCATTCCTCCTTGTCCTATCTTTACAAGACCTTGTGAATAGTCCCTCCCCAGCCTTTCTGTAGCCCCCTTCAGATACTGGAAGGCTACTATAAGGTCTTGAAGCCTTCTCCAGGCTGCAGAGCCCCAGCTCTCTCAGCCTGTCCTCATAGCAGAGCTGCTGCAGCCCTCTGATCATCTTGGTGTCCCTCCTCTGGACTATCCAACAGTTCACATCCTTCTTGTGGTGGGGGCTCCAGGACTGCACACAATACTCCAGGAAGGCAGTTTTAACCTTACCCCTGTCATGGAGAAAACGTGGAGCATGCTGATGGGGCCAAAGAGATGATCTGGGCAATATTCACAGAGTCATAGGATGGTTTGGGTTAGAAGGGATCTGAAGGATCCCCAACCCCTAACATCCTGTGATCATCTAGTTCCAGTCACCTGTGCCCTGGGTGAGGACATCTCCCACCAGCCCAAGTTGCTCAAGGCCTTATCCAGCCTGGCCTTCAACACCCCTGAGTGGGTATCCACAGCCTCCCTGGGCAACCTCTTCCAGTGTCTGCACGCCCTCACTGCAAACGATTTCTTCATCTCCACTCTCAATCTTCCCTCTCAGAGCTGTTGTCCCTTGTCCTGTCATTCCCAATCCTTGTTGAAAGTACCTCCCCAGCTCTCCTGGAGACCTTCAAGGCCTGTCTGGATGTGTTCCTCTCTGATCTGTGCTAGATTGCCTGGTCCTGCTCTGGTAGGAGCATTGGACTCCATCTCCTCGGGTCCCTTCCAACTCCTAACATCCTGTGATCCTTCAGGCACTGGAAGCTGTAAGGTCTTCTTGGAGCCTTCTCTAGGCTGAACAGCCCCAACCAACTCAGCCTGTCCCTTTCTCCTGGCACTGCTGCTTCCAGCTGCTGCCCATGGGTAGCAGTGGCAGTGTGCAGGGGGCTGAGGCAGTGCTTTGCTCATCCTGAGCATCACTGCTTGCTCTGGCACCCAGCTGTGCCATGCACGGGCTGCAGCATGGCCTGAGCAGACAGGCTCAGGGAGCAGGAGCTGCTGAAGAGCCTTGGGACGACTTGTCCTGATGGCTCTGCAGAAAGCAAGCTGCACTGCTGGCAGCAGTTGCCTCTGCCGTACCTAACAATAGTCTCATCAAGGAAATGGCTCCGTTCAACAGCTCGTTTTTAACTTGTAAAGCAGCAGCGTTCCAGCTGAGAAGCTTCTGCTGCAGCGTTCCTTGCCCGCAGCCTGCTCTTGCCTGAGCATTTCTGAGCATCAGCGAGCAACACTGAAGATCCTACAGCAAGTGGGCGTTGGACACTCAGTGCAGAGCTTGTTCCAGATTGCTTTTTGGGGAAGCAAATGATCCTAGGTGTGTGGTTTGGAGAACAGGTCAAGCTTTACTGTGTTGGAGCCAAAGTGGTAGTATTACAGCACCAGCAGGTGCCTGCTGCTGGTCAGGCTCAGGAGGGGTCTGGAGTGATCTGGCAGCACCTCTGCTGTCAGCCTGCTGAGGAATGGAGATGTGGTCTGCATGTACTCCACTCACGGACCTTGTGTATTGCTGGTGAGGAATGGAGATGTGGTCTGCATGTACTCCACTCATGGATCTTGTGTATAGCTGGTGAGGAGTGGAGATGTGGTCTGCATGTACTCCACTCATGGACCTTGTGTATAGCTGGTGAGGAGTGGAGATGTGGTCTGCATGTACTCCACTCATGGACCTTGTGTATAGCTGGTGAGGAGTGGAGATGTGGTCTGCATGTACTCCACTCATGGACCTTGTCTATAGCTGTGCAGCAGAGGTCTGGTGTAAGGACCATGAAGAATTCTGGCCAGAGCAGGAGGAATTTGCTGAAGCTGTGTCTGGAGCTGCTATCCTGGCAGGAGCATTCACCAGCTGAGGTCTGGTGGCACCTCATGCACCTCTCTGAACTTGGGGCCTCTTTAGGAGGCTTTGACTATGAGCCAGCCCTTCTAGGATGGCTTTTCACAGGCTTTGGAGGTGGAGTTCTAACGATTGCTGAGCACTACCAGTTGCTAATGAGGTAGTTTGCAATAGAGCTGATCTGTTGGATTCCTCCTGTAGGCTGTTGGCTTTGGGGGGGGTTGTACCAGTAAGGGATTTTCAATGGGGACCTGAGCAGAAGTGGTGCTTGGGCTGTGTAGATGTGGAAGCTGATGCAAGGGAAATTCAGGATGTGTCCTGGGGTGAGGGAAGAATTCCTGACTGGAATTGTGTGGCTCATTCTTTACTTGGGCAGAAGAAGGAGACTCTCCACTTCTAACTGAGGCTTTACCAGGGGTCATAAACACAGAGGTGCAGCACTGATGGCAGTGAGCACTCCTCTGCAGCCTGCAGCTGGGAGCAGAGGTGAAGGATGGATGCAGGGAGCACACCACAGGCACCTCATGGAGCCGGTGCCAGCAGCTGTGTTGTGCAGCAGGGCAGGAGAAGGGCCTGGCTGGGGGTCCAGATAGAATCATAGAATGGTTTAGGTTGGAAGAGACCTCAAAGATCAGCCAGTTCCAACCCCCCTGTGCCATAGGCAGGGACACCTCCCACTAGATCAGGTCACTCAAGACCTCATCCAGCCTGGCCTTGAACACCTCCAGGGAGGGAGCAGCCACAACCTCCCTGGGCAACCTGTGCCAGTGTCTCCCCCACTCTCACTGGGAAGAACTTCCTCCTAACATCCAGTTTCAATCTCCCCTCTGCCAGTTTGAACCCATTCCCCCTCATCCTGTCATTACAAGACCTTGTGAACAGTCCCTCCCCAGCCCTCCTGTAGCCTACTTCAGATACTGGAAGGTTGCTCTAAGGTCTCCTGGAAGCCTTCTCTTCTCCAGGCTGAAAAGCCCCAACTCTCTCAGCCTGTCCTCATAGCAGGGTCAAGATTTGGTTGTTGAAAGGGAACCTGCTGCCAGCCTGCTTGCTTTGGGCCCGTTCAGGGGAATATGAACTCATTGCTAAATGCTGGTGGCAGCCCTCAGCTGCTGGGGAAGGAAGTGCTGCAAAGGCATCAGTCAGGAGCAGCAGCTGAGATCCCATCAAAGCTTGGTGGCACCTTGCAGAAGGCAGCAGTTACCCAGGCTCAGGATGGCAGTGGATACTTGCTGACCAAACGCAAGCATTTGGCATTTTGGTTCATCAAACCTTTGCTGTTAATGAGGGCACAGAACAAAAGCTGAGGAATGCACCAGGAGAAGAGTTAACAGCCCCGAGTGCGTTGCCTCAGCCAAGCCTTTCCTGACAGCCATGCTCCAGCTCCTCGGGGATGACTCTCAGGTGAGGAACTCGCATTTCAAGTCCTTCAGCGATGCTTTGCATCAGCAAATTTCTCAGCTCAGGCGATTCTGGGCGCTGAGAAGAGCTGCAGAGCTGGTGGTGCCTTCACTGGGTGACAGCAGAGTGCAGGCTTGGTGGCTTGGTTTGGAAGGGAGGGTTAGGCAGCCTCGGAGCATGCAGGCAGGCTGGCAGAGTGGCTGAGGAGATGAGGTGGTGCCTGCTGGCAGCTTGCATGCCTGTGAGTGTGCACTGCAGAGTGAGTCAGCCCTGCGGAGAAGGGAGCAGGGCGGCTCTGCAGCAGCAGCAGCAGCAGAGGGGAGATGCCCATTAGCTAGGCAAGGGTAGTGCCTGCTGCCAGATGCTTTAACATCTGCATCACAGAGCTTGGGAGGCCTTTCTCTTCACTCATTCTTTTCAGATTGGCTTTTTGCTTCCTGAAGGCTGCAGAGTGATTTTTTTTTTGTCTGCTCTGCCAGAGGAGCGTTTGTAAGTAGCAGGATTCTCTCTCCGTGTTGCTCAGGGGTTGGGGTTTCTGTAGGAGACCTGGGATGCAGAGAAACACAGTAGCCTGGAGAAGGAGATAGGCTTTGGGGAAAGAAAAACCTCATCGAGAGAAACTGATGCCAGAAACTAAGCTATGGGGTTAGAGAAGATCTCAAAGCTGGTGAGGGGCCTGGAGCACAGCCCCATGAGGAAAGGCTGAAGGAGCTGGGGGTGTGCAGCCTGCAGAAGAGGCTCAGGGCAGACCTCATTGCTGTCTACAACTACCTAAAGGGAGGTTGTAGGCAGGTGGGCTTGGGCTCTGCTCCCAGGCTACCAACAACAGAAGGAGGGGACACAGCCTCAAGTTGTGCTGTGGGAGGTATAGGCTGGATGTTAGGAGGAAGTTGTTGGCAGAGAGAGTGATTGGCATTGGAATGGGCTGCCCAGGGAGGTGGTGGAGTCCCCAGCCCTGGAGGTGTTCAAGCCAAGCCTGGATGGGGCACTGAGTGCCATTGGCTAGGGCTGGGGGAGAGGTTGGGCTGGATGAGTTTGGAGGTATCTTCCAACCTGGCTGATTCTGTTCTATTCTATTCTATTCTATTCTATTCAACTGGATGATCTTGGATGATCTCTTCCAACCTGGCTTACTCTATTCTGTTCTATTCCACTTCATTCTATTCTATTCTACTTTATTCTACTGGATGATCTTGGATGATCTCTTCCAACCTGGCTTATACTATTCTATTCTATTCTATTCTGTTCTGTTCTATTCTATTCAATTGGATGATCTTGGAGGTCTCTTCCAACCTGGCTTATACTGTTCTAACCTGTTCTATTCTATTCTATTCTGTTCTGTTCTATTCTATTCATGAAAACAGCTCTCTCAAGAGGGAATTTCTTCACAAAGAGAGTGGTGAGACACTGGAGCAGGCCACCCAGGGATGTGGTTAAGGCCCCATCTCTGGAGACATCCAAGATCAGAATTTGTGTGGTCCTGGGCAGCCTGCTGTATTTGGAGGTGTCCCTGCTGAGTGCAAGGGGCTTGGACAAGATGACCTTTGAGGGTCCCTTCCAACCCCACACAACCTGTGACCATGAGGGCATTGATTTTGTGACTCTTTGCTGTTTCTGGGCAGCCTTAGTGTACACCAGCACTGTTCTCAGGTGACAGTGACCTCTGTCTCTGGCACACAGGGCTTGCCGCCCCTGCTGTGAGCAGGTATTTCTGCTCTACAGGCATCAATCATTCTTTTCCCAAGGCATAATCCAATTAAACCCAGAGTGAGCCTTCCTAAGAAGGCTGGAGTGGGAATGTTCTGGTTTGGGGTTCGCTGATTGTGTCTCCAAAGGCTCCTCCATTCTGGTTCCTGTCACCCACCAGCTAGTGCTGGTCCTTCTCCCTGCAAGCCACCACTTCCTTCAGCTCCCAAGACTGGCACAGCTTTGCAACTCCTACCCCTCAGTTTGTGTCGAGCTGGTTCCCATAGCAACAGTGCCAAAGCAGACAGAATAAAAAACTCCTCTCTGCCAGCGTGATGGCATCTGAGGCCCCAGGCTTTCCCAGGGGCCAAACTGCAGGGCTCCTGACTTGCCTCCCACAGAGCATTGCCAGTTCCCACTAACCTGTGAAAGCAGCAGCAGGAGAGCAGGATGATGTTCCCGGGGAATCAGTGGCTTGTGTCTGCTGCCTTTTGCTGAGGGATGAAATGCAATCACCACAGGCTCAAGTCTTGATTCTTCTGGATTTACCTAGGGGATGCTGGTGGACCCTGGACCCCTTTTTGGCACTGGTGAAGTGAACTGTCCCTGCACCACCTGTGCTGTGCTCAGAGCAGGAGAGCAGGATGATGTTCCTGGGGAATCAGTGGCTTGTGTCTGCTGCTTTTTCTAAGGAATGAGATGCACTCACCACAGGCTCAAGTCCTGATTCTTCTGGATTTACCTAGGGGATGCTGGTGGATCCTGGACCCTTTTTTTGCACTTGTGAACTGCCCTGTCCTTGCACCACCTGTGCTGTGCTCCTTTTCCTTTGGGAGAGGACAAAAAGGTGGCTTTAAGTGGCAGACAACCTGCACCTAATGGCTTTGTCTCCCTACGATCAGCAGCAAGGTCTCAGCTCATAGCTGTGAAAGGGCTGCTTGGCTCTTGTGTGCATTAAGACAATTTCATAGCCCCCCGCTCTGTGACTGCAGATGAAAAACGAGCAGCCAAGGCTGCAGCCCTACAGGCACTTCAGTGGCTTGTGTCTGCTGCCTTTTGCTAAGGGATGAGATGCACTCACCACAGGCTCAAGTCCTGATTCCTCTGGATTTACCTAAGGGATGCTGGTGGACCCTGGACCCTTTTTTGGCACTTGTGAACTGCCCTCTCCTTGCACCACCTGTGCTGTGCTCCTTTTCCTTTGGGAGAGGACAAAAAGGTGGCTTCAAGTGGCAGAGAACCTGCACCTAATGGCTTTGTCTCCCTATGATCAGCAGCAAGGTCTCAGCTGCTTGGCTCTTGACTCTTGTGTGCATTAGGACTCTTGTGTGCCTCCCCTCTTTGTGACTGCAGATGAAACAGGAGCAGCCAAGGCTGCATCCCTACAGGCACTTCAGTGGCAGCAGTGCAAGCCCAAGGGCTCCCTCCAGACACCTGGACCACATCTTTCACATCTGCAGCACACAACTCCTCTCTCCCAGGTATGCTGCTACAGCTTCTCACGCCACCAGGCACCGAGTCTAATTTGGGAACTGAGCAGGTTAAAAATAGCTCCAGCTGAAGGGAAGAGGAGGGGAAAAAATAAATAAATAAATAAATAAAAGAAACGTTGGCTGAAGGGAAAGCAAAGTGAAACTGCAGCCTGTGATTCCCCCAGCCTGGCACTGTGGCAGCAGAGAGAGAGCAATGCAGTCAGCAGAGAGTCTGCAATGAGTGGGGAGGCAGCAGAGGGTTAATTCAGCACTGAGAAGGGCTAAGACATAAGCAGGACAGACAGGTGACATCAGGTTGGGCTGTCTGACACTGGCCCGGCACGGATGGGGCCCATTTCCATGCCTCTCCTCTCGGCACAGGCTGTTCTGTTCTCCCCAGCAGTGCAGAGGGAGGGCTGGGCCAGGATCCAGCACTGATTCACTGCCTGGCTTTGGAACTCCCAGCCTGGAGAGCTGCTGCAAGCTCTGTGGCTGGAGGCTTGCTGAAGCTCCCTCACGACTCTCTGGAGCTCTGGTGGGAGGTGTTCCTGCTCCTGGCAGAGGGGGTCTGAACCAGGGTGGTCTTTTAAGGTCCCTTCCAACCCAAACCGTTCTGTGGAGTTTAGAAAATTGATTTGAGAGTCTTCATTCATCTTGTCCCCAAATCCAGCATGGCTGTGGACCAAAAAGCAGTGGCTTCAGCACCAAGAGGGTCCAGGTGCTAATGCCTCCAGCACTGACAAATCTCTCAGTGGTCCAGTGGGTGTCTCTTGTAAGCCTGTGCTCAGTCTAGGGAATTAAGATCGCTTTCAGTGCAGTTTGCAGCTGCAGGTGAGGTGTTAGCTGGGCTAGCTGATGGCCTGGCTGCTTTTAGTAACCTTCACTTAGCTTTATATTGGAGTAAGGGCCACAAGGATGCTCAGAGGGCTGCAGCACCTCTGCTGAGGGCAGAATGAAAGAGTTGGGGCTGTGCAGGCTGGAGAAGAGGAGGCTCCCAGGAGACCTTCTTGTGGCCTTCCAGGATCTGAAGGGGGCTACAAAAAAGCTGGGAAGGGACTTTTGAGGCTCTGAGGGAGTGACAGGACATGGGGAAATGGAGCAAAGCTGGAGGTGGGGAGATTGAAACTGGAGGTGAGGAGGAAGTTGTTGAGCATGAGAGTGATGAGAGGCTGGAATGGGTTGCCCCTGCAGGGAGGTGTTTGGGGCCAGGCTGGCAGAGGCTGTGGGCAGCCTGCTCTAGGGTAGGGTGTCCCTGGGCATGGCAGGGGGTTGGGACTGCCTGATCCTTGTGGTGCCTTCCAGCCCTGACTGATTCAGTGATTCTAGTCTAGGTTGAATCGTGGCTGTTCTCTCTGTAAGCATTCACCTTGCTGCCTCTGCCCTGCCAAGAAAAGTTACTGCCAGGACTCTGATGGTTCCTACATTCACATGCAAGTCCCTGTTTTGGCCAGGGGCAGTTTGGGAGCTGTGTATATGCCTCTTGACATCTGAATCCAGCGTAGCAGTGTGGAAGGGCACTCCTCAAACAAGCAGCCCTGGGATCCACTTTCAGGATTCATCTTCTGATCTTCTGGGTTTGGATCTCCTTGGCTTCGCCCATCCTGGGGCCACAAACCATTCCCACCACTATGCTGCTGAGTGCCCTAGATGTGGGTAATTTCAGCCACCGTGAGGAAATGGCCTGAAGCCACTCTTGGCCTCAAATTCCCAAACCAGTGCCTGCACAGAGTATTTTTTTTCCTGGCCTCAGCCAGCATCATTCCCAGCTCTCCATTTCAGGAGACTTTACTGGCATCCTGCTGGCAGTGAGAGGCAGCTCTGGCACCACGAAATGCTAAGTACAGCAGAAAACCTCATCAGAATCGAGCTTCTTGTCCAGCCAGGGCTGCTAAGATTCCTGCACCATCACACTGCCCATCGTTTGTCTTTTCCTCAGTGTGATTCACCGGCAGAGAGCTCCCAGCAGCTCCCTGCCTCGATGAGGCACTCGACTCCTTCTGCTATCCTGCGGGCACCAAACGGGATAAATCCATCGACGAGCGCTGCAGGAGTCCATCGGAGAGTGCTGGAGGACTGCGCGGCAGAGGCAGAAGAGGAGGGAGGGGAAGGGGAAGCAGCTGCCAGCAGACAGCCGAGGATGCCAGCGCTCGCTGGAACGATGCCCTTAAGGCTTTGGAGGTGCGACACTGCCACCCACCTGGCCAGCTGCAGACAATGATCCCTGCTCTGCCGGGGAGGAAAGGCAGGGTGCAGAGCACAGAATGAGCTTTCTGTCTCCTCTCCCAGGCTGCTGCTGCCTTGTCAGATGCCCTCAGGAGCCTGTCCACAGCAAGGCTGCCAGCTTGTCACACCACCACAGAATCCCTTAGATTGGAAAAGACCTCCAAGGCTTTTTAGGCTGTCAGGGAGTGACAGGACTAGGGGGAACGGAGCAAAGCTGGAGGTGGACAGATTCAGATTGGATGTGAGGAGGAAGTTGTAGAGCATGAGAGTGGGGAGAGCCTGGAATGGGTTGCCTCTTCGCCCTTCTCTGCAGCCGCTCCAGCACTCAGTAGAAGCGATGCTTCACCTGCCCAGGATGCAGCTGAGAGCGGGGAAAGAAGCGGGGCGCGGGGGTGCCCAGAAACCTCGCTGCGGCTAAGCCTTCACAGGTCTGTGCCGAGCACTCCAGAGCTGCCCCAGCACTGCGGGGAGGGGCTCAGTAGAGCGGCAGAATCTCCTCCCAGCCCGGGCACCGTGGGTGCCGCATCTCCAGAGATCCGCAGATGGGGACGATGGACTGCGGCAGCGCAGGGGGCACAGCCGACAGCTGCACTGGGTGACCTGGGGACGCTCCCTCCGGTACCGCAGGTCAGCTCCACAGCCCGGCAGAGAGCTCTGGCGCTCCCCGGCAGCCCTCAGCCCTGGAACTGGTGGCTGCTCAGGATGCGGCAGGGCTGGCGGCGCTGGGTGCCGACCCGCGGCCAGATCCGCACCCCCTGCCCCGCAGGGCTGCTCTGACTCCGAGCAGCTGTGACCCTCGAAGGCAAAAGGTGTCCTGAGCTGGGCTGGCAGCGCTGGATCCGCACCCCCTGCCCTGACTCCGAGCAGCTGTGACCCTCGAAGGCAAAAGGTGTCCTGAGCTGGGCTGGCAGCGCTGGATCCGCACCCCCTGCCCTGACTCCGAGCAGCTGTGACCCTCGAAGGCAAAAGGTGTCCTGAGCTCCTCCAGCCTGTGCCGGGGGCCGAGCGGCGCTTCTCGGGCGCTGATGCTCTGGACCACAGGCGTTGAAAAGCTCCGGTGTGGAGTCCGTGGTGAGAGCAGAGAGAGCGGGGGAAGGATTCCGCCCCCTCACACTTCTCGTCGGAGCTCGGAGCAAAAGGCAGCAGGAGCTGAGGAGCGAGGTCCGGGCAGATGGCTGCGGCCGGCAGGCGCCGGCGGCTGACCGGGCAGTGCGGCAGCTCCTCCCCAGCTCCCCGGGTCGGGAGTTGCTCCTTCGGGCACAGGTCGCTCCCCGCTGGCAATCAGACCTCTCGCCCGCTCCGCGTTATCCGCCGCCGCTAGCCCCTCGGCTTAGGCTCCCGCAGGGATGGCTTCTACCGGCAATGCTCGGCGCGAATAAAGCGGGACACGGGAAAAGCCCCGCGGCGCCCGCTGCAAGGAGGGAGCAGGGCAGCTGCGGAAGGCAGGTCCCCTCCCGCCGCCGGGCTCCGGGGCAGGGCTGCAGCCGCGCCCGGAGCTCCCCCGCGCCCCTCCGCCGCTGACCTCCCCAAGATGGCTCCGGCCTCTGGCGCTGACCTCCCCAAGATGGCTCCGGCCGCTGGCGCTGACCTCCCCAAGATGGCGACGCCGCGGGGCACGGCCACGTGCGGGGGCTCGCGGGTGTCAGCTGACCGGGTCTCGTGACCGGGAGCGGCCTCGCCCCGGGGGTGGCTCCGCCCCGGGACTGTCCCGGGCCCGGCCCGGGCCCAGCCGCTGCCCTGCCGCTGCTCTGCCGAGCGGGGAGCCTGCACCGGGCCCAGCCGTTGCGCTGCCGCTGCCCTGCCGAGCGGGGAGCCTGCACCGGGCCCGTTCCGGAGCGGAGTCGCCGGCAGGGCTTGGCCGCACAGCCCGGCGGGGCTGCTCTTCACGGCGTCGGCCGCAGCCCCAGGAGGGGTGGGGGCTTACCCATCGCCTACCCCCCGGGGCGGTGCTCCGTCCCTCTCCGCCCCTCTCCGGCTCCCCGTTCCCGCGGGTGCAGCTCGCACCGGAGCCGCAGCCTCGGCCCGCTCCGACACCCCCGGTCTCCGCCTCTGCTGCCGGTCACCGGAAGGGTTCCCTGTTCCCGCCGGTTCCACAGCCCTACCATGCCGTCCAACAAATCCGTTTCGGACGCGCCCATCGTCCAGTTCACCAATTGCCGCATCCTGAGGAGCCACCAGCTCCAGAGGTGAGGGCTGCCGGGAGGGTGCCGGGGAGCGCCAGAGCTCTCTGCTGGGCTGTGGAGCTGACCTGCGGTACCGGAGGGAGCGTCCCCAGGTCACCCCAGTGCAGCTGTCGGCTGTGCCCCCTGTGCTGCCGCAGTCCATCGTCCCCATGTGCGGATCTCTGGAGATGCGGCACGCACGCTGCTCGGCCCCTTTCAGCTCCCCTCTCTTTGGTTTCGCCTCCTCTAGCAGCCCCTTGGCCGTCGCGTCTGACGGGCAGGCGGTGAGCTCGGTAAAGCCAGAGGCCAGGCAGAGAGAGGGCTGCCAGCTGTGTCCCTGCTGGAACCGCAGCTTTGCCCTGCTGGGTAGCCCCTGGCACGGAGTGCCGGTGTGGGGGTCCGCTCTGACTGAGGCCACCTCCGCCCCCCTGCCCCCCGCAGACAGCACAAGAGCTTGGGGTGTGTGTGACTGTCCCTTCAGGGAGGACCTGTGGGTGCGAGAAGGCAAGATCCTCAACCCGGAGAAACTCTTCTTCGACGAGAAGGGCTCTGCCGACATCCAGCTGGACTGCAAGGACAGCATCGTCGCCCCGGGCTTCATCGACGTCCAGATCAACGGTATGCCGGAGCCACGTTGTGCTCAACGGGAGGGTGGGGGTCCGGGGTTTGCCCACCCTCGACCTTCAGAGGCTGCCCCGTGCATAGTGCCCGTGCCCAAGTGTGTTTTGGTCGCTCAAGGGAGATGTGAGTCACCCAATGAATGATAAAGAAGAGTTGTGCCCTTGGTTCTCTGCTGTCCCATAATGGATCCCCTCTGCCTCGGTTGGGTTTTCAGCTCAGCTTTCCTCTTAAGCTGGTTTTTATCAACGTTTTTTATCCTGCCCTGCCCTTTCCAGAAGGCAGGGAGGACAGGGAGAGGTTTCTCAAGGAAGGGACCAAAGCTGCAGCAGCCCTTTCCTGAGGGTCACGAGGGGCTTGTTCTGTGGTAGCTCATGTTGGGAGTCAGATCCTTTCTTCCTTGGGGAATCCTCAGGGTTTGCCCTGCATCAAAGTTGGTGCAGTCAAAGTGCTGGGATGCTGTGGAGGAAAACGCTTCAGGAGGGCAGCACTGGTTGGGTTTGTACTTGCAAAGCCTCCCGAGCGAAGGACAGGAGAAGCTGCTGATGGAGCCCTCTGCACGAAGTGGAGTGGCTCACTCTGCTCATGCAAAGTGTCTCACTGGTGTTTTCAGGTGGGAAAATGTCCTCTGGGGGAACTGCAGTTTGGTCTCTCCTTTGTTCATGGCACAGGAGGCTTTGGGGTGGACTTCTCCCTGGCTACAGATGACTTCAAATCAGGCATTGACCTGGTCAGTCGGAAAATCCTCTCCCACGGAGTGACCTCTTTCTGTCCCACCCTGGTGACCTCTCCTCCGGCCGTGTACCACCAGGTAGGTGACTTTCTCCCTCTCTCTCCTGCAGGGTGCCAAAGGGCTGAGGTTGGTACCAGAAGGTGAGAGGGCCAAGGCTGGCTCTGCCTGGGTAGAGAAGCCATGGGTGTGAGGAGCTGGACTCTACCCCCGGATTTCCTGCTCTTAACCTTTAGACCGCTGAGACAGCAGTGCCTGCCAGGCCACCCTGGCACCCTGGGGCTTGCAGCTGCATGCTGCTTTGGGAGCTGTGTTCATCTGGTGGTCCCAAGAGGTCCAGCCACAAAGCTCCCTTCGACCCTGAGGTCTGGGTTTGCTTTGGCTGGCTGGGGTGCTGTGGCTGGGGTGCCGTGTCTGATGAAGCTTTGTCTCTAGGTTCTCCCTCAGATCAGCGTAAGAAACGGTGGAGCTCATGGAGCAGGTGTCCTGGGTAAGTGGGCTTCTCCCTTGCTGTCCCCTCTGCTGCTGCTCTGGGGAGGCACTTTGCTTGTTCATTAAGGAGAAAGAAAGCTACTGCAGGGACAGCACAGACTTGGGCTGCAGCTCTCCATAGGAAAGCATGATGAGGTGCAAGCAACTGGAGCTGGGCAAAGCCTTTGACACTGTCCCGCACCACATCCTGGTCCCCAAGCTGGTGACACATGGGCGTGATGGGTGGAGCACCAGATGGATAAAGAACTGGCTTGAAGGCCACAGCCAAAGAGTGGCTGCCAATGGCTCCATGGCCCAGGGGAGTCCCTCAGGGATCAGTCCTGGGCCCAGTCTTGTTCAACATCTCTGGGGGTGTCATGGACAGAGCCACTGAGTGCAGCCTCAGCAAGTTTGCTGCTGACACCAGCAGGCAGGCTGGAGGGCAGGGATGGCATCCAGAGGGAGCTGGGCAGGCTGCAGAGGTGGGCACAAGCCAGCTTCAGGAGGTTCTACAAGGGCAAGGGCAAGGTCCTGCAGCTGGGTGGAGGCAATGGCAAGCAGCAATGCAGGCTGGGCAGGGAGTGGCTGGAGAGCAGCCCTGAGGAGAGGGACTTGGGGGTGCTGGGGGAGGAGAAGCTGAAGATGCTACAAAAAAAGCTGGGGAGGGACTTTTTAGGCTATCAGGTAGTGACAGGACTGGGGGTAAAGGAGCAAAGCTGGAGGTGGGGAGATTGAATCTGGAGGTGAGGAGGAAGTTGTTGAGCATGAGAGTGGTGAGAGGCTGGAATGAGTTGCCCCTGCAGGGAGGTGTTTGGGGCCAGATCCCTGGAGGTGTTTTTGGCCAGGCTGGCAGAGGCTGTGGGCAGCCTGCTCTAGGGTAGGGTGTCCCTGGGCATGGCAGGGGGGTTGGGACTGGCTGATCCTTGTGGTCTCTTCCAACCCTGACTGATTCTAGGATTCTATGCAGAGGTGGCACAGCCTGTGCCTGCCCTCTGCCATGGCCTCTGCCATCCTACACACACTGCCCCAGCTCCATTTCCCCAGGGCTAACAGCAGTTGCCAGCTCTGTGCCTTTGGCCATGCTGAGCCCAGAGCTGCCTGAGCCATGTGCTTTGCTGCAGGAGCACGGCAGGAGCAGGGGGGACACGCAGCAGGCTTCTTGGTGCTTGGGTGGGGAGAAGAAAGGCTGATGTCTTTGTGTCCCTGTGTGAGCAGGGGCCCACCTGGAAGGACCATTCATCAGCAAGGAGAAGAAAGGGGCACACCCAGAGCACTGCCTCCGCACCTTTGAGGAAGGAGCCTTCCAGGACCTGCTTGCCACCTACGGCTCCCTGGAGCGTGTCCGGATAGTCACCCTGGCCCCTGAGATGAAGAGGAGCAGTGAGGTCATCCGGGAGCTCACCAAGCAGGGCATCTGTGTCTCACTTGGTAAGGGCTTAGGGAAGCTGCAGCCACTCTCTGGGGGCTGTAGCATCTCTAATGGTGCTTCTGTGTGACTGCCAAGGGTGAGGTTTTCTTCTGCCTGGCCTCTGTGTCCAGCAGATCAAGGGAGGTTCTCCTCCACCTCTGCTCTGCCCTGCTGAGATCCCAGTTTGAGGGTCTGCCTTCAATTGAGTACTGCCTTGAGTACTTTCATAGAATCCTAGAATCAGTCAGGGTTGGAAAGAACCACAGGGATCATCAAGTTCCAACTCCCCTGCCATGCCCAGGGACACCCTACTCTAGAGCAGGCTGGACAGAGCCTTCATCCAGCTTGGCCTTAAACACCTCCAGGGAAGTGGCCCCAACCCCCCCTCTGGGCAACCCATTCCACAGCCTCACCACTCTCATGCTCAACAACTTCCTCCTCACATCCAATCTGAATCTCCCCACCTCCAGCTTTGCTCCATTCCCCTTAGTCCTGTCTCTCTCTGATAGCCTAAAGAGTCCCTCCCCAGCTCCTGTCTTGAGCGCTGCCTTCACTTTTGGCCTCAGTTTCAAAGGGACAGGGATCTGCTGGAGAAAGTCCAGGGGAGGGCTGTGAGCATGCTGAGGGGACTGCAGCACTGCCTGGGGAGGAGAGGCTGACGGAGCTGGGGCTGCTTAGATTGGAGAAGACTGAGAGGGGATCTAATAAATGCTTATAAGTATTTGAGGGCTGGGAATCAGGAGAGGGGGGACAGGCTCTGCTCACTGCTCCCTGGGATAGGCCAAGGAGCAATGGAGGGAAGCTGCAGCACAGAAGGTTGCAGCTCAACACAAGAGGCAACTTCTTGACTGTAAGGGTCACAGAGCACTGGAACCTCCCTGGGATGACCTGGATGACCTCTTTGGGTCCCTTCCAACCCCTGACACCCTGTGAGCCTGTATGGAGGTGACAGACCTGTCACCAATGGGCACCTGGCTCCATGCTGTGAGTCTGTGACCCTTTGTCAGTAACCTGGACTGAGGAGCCCCTCCTGTTTGACAGAAGGCAGCATCTGATGCTGTTCAAACACAAGAAGCAATCCAGGTCTTATTTGAGTGAAGGTGTAACTGAGGGTTGATGACATGGAAAGCTTCAAACTCTGAAGTTCAGCTGCTTAAGGCCTCGTGTGAGAGGTGAAGTAATTTTCCAAAGGTTACTGCTGAGCTTTGAGAACTGATTTGCAGCAGGAAGTGCTGCACAAGACTTCCCCTTCCAGTGCCCCTGCTGCCCACTGCCTTAAAGCTGGCTGCAGTTTTCTTGATCTCTCTTTTACAAACTCCTTTTTGCCCAGGTCATTGAACAAATAATTTTATTTTTTTTTTTTAGGGGAAGAGTTTCTTAAGGTGAAATGAAACCACAAGAAAGGCATCCATAGAGCAGGGCATGCCTTGCCTCACTGCCACACACAGCCAACAACAACAGGGAGGCAGAATTTGCCCACAGGGTGCTAGAGCTGCTCTCCATGTTGGGGAAACAGTTTCCTTTCTGGATAGTTTGAGAATAGAATCCTGGAATCAGTCAGGGTTGGAAGGCACCACAAAGATCAAGGATCAGCCAGTCCCAACCCCCCTGCCATGCCCAGGGACACCCTACCCTAGAGCAGGCTGCCCACAGCCTCTGCCAGCCTGGCCAAAAACACCTCCAGGGATCTGGCCCCAAACACCTCCCTGCAGGGGCAACCCATTCCAGCCTCTCACCACTCTCATGCTCAACAACTTCCTCCTCACCTCCAGCCTCAATCTCCCCACCTCCAGCTTTGCTCTATTCCCCCATGTCCTCTCACTCTCTGACACCCTTAAAAGTCTCTCCCCAGCTTTTCTGTAGCCCCATTCAGATCCTGGAAGGCCACCAGAAGGTCCCCTGGGAGCCTCCTCTTCTGCAGCCTGCTCAGCCCCAACTCTTTCAGGCTGTGCTCACAGCAGAGCTGCTGCAGCCCTCTCAGCATCCTCGGGGCCCTTCTCTGCACACCTCCAGCATCTCCACATCCCTCTTGCCCCAGGGGCTCCAGCACTGGATGCACTACTCCAGGTGGGCTCTCAGCAGAGCACAGCAGAGGGGCACAATCACTTCCCTGGCCCTGCTGCCCACACTGCTCCTGCTGCAGCCCAGCCTCTGCTTGCCTTTCTGCCCTGCAAGTGCACACTGCTGCCTCATCTTCAGCTTCTCCTCCCCCAGCACCCCCAAGTGCCTCTCCTCAGGGCTGCTCTCCAGCCACTCCCTGTCCAGCCTGCATTGGTGCATTTGTGGGGAAGGACCATTTGTGGGGTGGACACGAAGCACAGGCTCTGGTTGGCTTTCTGAGTCCCAGTGCTGGAGCATCTTTGCCCCTGTAGGGAAATGAAGGGAGAGGCAGGCAGGAAAAGCAGGCACTGCTCTTTGTTCCCAGGCCACTCGGTGGCTAACCTGTCCCAGGCTGAGGAGGCTGTGCAGCACGGGGCTACCTTCATCACTCACCTCTTCAATGCCATGCTGCCGGTGAGTAGCTCAGGGCTCCTGCCCTGCACTGCCATTGCTCTGGGGGGGCCCTCCCCTGCTGCCCACACATGCATTTTTCTCCCCAGCTTGCCCCCTGCAATGAGGCTTCAGCACTGAGCCTCTGGTTTCATGTTCCTGCTGCCTGATCTGCCAGAGAGTGAAGGCTGGGGCAGACTCTTGAGGTTCAACTGCCTGGTACGGGACAGGGAGCTCAGCTGCCAGGCACTGCTTGGTACAGATGGCAGCACTGCCCCCTCAGGAAGGGGCTCCCCAGCTTGTCCTCTCTTCCCCGAGGAAAGGACTCAGCCCAAGGGTCCTGGTGGTGCTCCCCAGCTTGTCCTCTCTTCCCTGAGGAAAGGGCCCAGCCTACAGGTCCTGGTGGTGCTCCCCAGCTTGTCCTCTCTTCCTGGAAGAAAGGGCTCAGCCCACAGGTCCTGGTGGTGCTCCCCAGCTTGTCCTCTCTTCCCTGAAGAAAGGGCCCAGCCTACAGGTCCTGGTGGTTCTCCCCAGCTTGTCCTCTCTTCCCTGAGGAAAGGGCCCAGCCTACAGGTCCTGGTGGTGCTCCCCAGCTTGTCCTCTCTTCCTTGAAGAAAGGGCTCAGCCCACAGGTCCTGGTGGTGCTCCCCAGCTTGTCCTCTCTTCCCTGAAGAAAGGACTCAGCCCAAGGGTCCTGGTGGTGTTCCCCAGCTTGTCCTCTCTTCCCCGGGACAGTTCCACCACCGTGACCCCGGGATCGTGGGGCTGCTGACGAGTGACAAGATCCCTGCAGGGCGCAGAGTCTTCTACGGCATGATCTCTGATGGCATCCACACCAACCCTGCTGCCCTGCGCATCGCCCACCGAGCACACCCCAAAGGTGAGCCAGGCCAGGCCCCTGCTGTGCCACCAGCTGTGCCACCTCCCACCAGTGCTGTGGCACCCTGCCCACACTGCTGAAAGGGGCCACGGCCACCATCCCCCTGCCCTCCTGCTTTGCTCAGGTGTGGCCTCTCTTGGGGAGGGTCACCGTGGTGCAGGTGTGGGAGCTGCAGGAAGCTCAGCCCAGAGCCAACGCAGCCTCCTTCCTTGTGTTCCTCAGGCCTGGTGCTGGTGACAGATGCGATTGCTGGCATGGGGCTGGCACCAGGTCGGCACACGCTGGGTCAGCAGGTGGTGGAGATCGATGGGCTGAACACCTACATTGCAGGCAAGTGCCTCTTGGTGAAGGGCTGAGGACGGTGCTGCCACTTGTCCCCGTTCCTGGAGAGCTCAGCACACCTTGCAGTGCCTGTCTGAGTGAGGCAGGGCTGGGGCCACGCTCTCGAGTTTTGGTGCTTGGTGACTCGGCTTGGCCCTGGGTGGAATGGGGCACCTTGTAAAGAGGGGAAGTGTCCCTTCTTCATGGGAGTGAGGGGGGAGAGTCTGCTGCTGTCTGCAGCACGTGTGAACACCTCCAGTGTCATGGATGACAGGTTCCAACGAGGCCAGAGGGACAGAGAAGTCCTACAGACACATATTGTCCCTTGTCTTCAGTGTGATAGATGGATGGCAGAGGCCAGAGCAAGGTCAGAGGGACAGAGAAGTCCTGCAGGCACATATTGTCCCTTGTCTTCACTGTGATAGATGGATGGTAGAGGCCAGAGCAAGGTCAGAGGGACAGAGAAGTCCTGCAGGCACATATTGTCCCTTGTCCTCACTGTGCCACTTCTTACCACGTTCCTGAAGCTGCAAGCAGTTGGAGCCTGGGAAGGTATCCCAGGGAGGGCGTTTCAGAGAAGGGTCATTCAGTTCCCTTGCCATGTCTCTGGTAGCAGGTGGCCTGCCTTGTGAGCTAGTCTGACCCAGTCCAACTGGTTTTACAGTGGAGCTGCAGGGTGACATCCCAGTGCCTGTCCCCGCGCTGCCAGCACAGACTCCTTCTTGCCTCATTCTGTCCCTCGCAGCAGTGGCTGCAGGGCCTACGACTTGCTCCAGTATTTCTACCCTTGATGGTCACATTTTGCTTTCCCACCCCCCCAAACTTCTCCTGAGCTGTGGGAGCTGCTCAGTGTCACCCTGTTCCCCAGGCACAAAGACCCTGAGCGGCAGCGTGGCGACCATGGACACCTGCGTGCGGCACTTCCAAGAAGCCACAGGTAAGGGACCCCTGCCCACAGCCTGCCAGCAGTGTCCACTCCACCAAGGAACATTCCCTCTCACCTGAGACAGGATCAGAAGGGCTGGGATCTGTGGCCCTGGCCTGGTTTTTTGAGGGGAGGTTTCATGTTAGCCTGTAGCACTGGTGAGAGGTGAACTCTCCTGCTCCTTCCTCACAAAGATGAATGATTTTCCCCACCCCAAACCCTTGGTGTTCACTTCTCCTCTGCCCACTGTCTCCATAAGGATGCTCCTCCTCCATCTGTGGCTGTGGTGAGGGCATTCCAGCTCAGGTCCCAGCTAGGCTGAGTTGCCTTAGCCAGGGAGGTTTGGCTGCTCAGGCTGTGGCTGTCCTAACATCTTTCCCCTTCTCTGTCCAAGGGTGCTCAGTGGAGACCGCCTTGGAGGCAGCATCTCTGCATCCTGCCCAGCTCCTGGGGATTGAACACAAAAAAGGGACACTAAATTATGACTCTGATGCAGGTACTGGCATGGGGTCAATGGTGTGAAGGCTCCTGGGTGCTGGAGCAGAGCAGGGGCTGCTGGTATGGGGACAGCAGGTACTGGTGTGGTGACAGTGGTGTGAGGGCTCTGAGGTGCTGGAGCAGAGCAGGGGCTACTGGTGTGGGGACAGCAAGTACTGGTGTGGTGACAGTGGTGTGATGGGCTGTGGGATGCTGGAGCAGAGCAGGGGCTGCTGGTATGGGGTCAGCAGGTACTGGTGTGGTGACAGTGGTGTGAGGGCTGTGGGATGCTGGAGCAGAGCAGGGGCTGCTGGTATGGGGTCAGCAGGTACTGGTGTGGTGACAGTGGTGTGAGGGCTCTGAGGTGCTGGAGCAGAGCAGGGGCTACTGGTGTGGGGACAGCAAGTACTGGTGTGGTGACAGTGGTGTGATGGGCTGTGGGATGCTGGAGCAGAGCAGGGGCTGCTGGTATGGGGACAGCAGGTACTGATGTGGGGACAGTGGTGTGATGGGCTGTGGGATGCTGGAGCAGAGCAGGGGCTGCTGGTGTGGGGACAGCAGGTACTGGTGTGACAGTGGTGTGATGGGTCTAGGGTGCTGGAGCAGAGCAGGGGCGAATTACATCTCCATCCTGTGCTTTAGTGGGAGCTGTAGGGGGACTTCCTTTGCCTGGGGTTTGTTCTGGGCTTTTGCTCCAGTGTTGTTGTTTTTTGTCTAACCCTGGATGCTGGTGGTGTTTTGTGAGCCCTTTGGAGAGACTTCCACACCTCAGCCTGTGCTGCAGTTTCTGGGGCAGGGGGGGTAGAAGCTTTTCCCTACCAAGCCTATCCCTTCCCAGCTGCAATTCCCCACCGAGCCCAGCTCTCCCCAGACAGCTTGAGCTGCTCGTTTTCTCCTGACAGCTGCTTCCTTTCTCTCTTGTCCACGGCAGATTTCCTGATGCTGAACAACAGTCTGTACGTGCAGGCCACCTACATCGCGGGCGAGGAGGTCTGGAGACAGGAGGCGTTAGGCATGTGACACTGGGCTCTGCTGGTGCCACCGAGGTTCCCTGGCACTGTGGTCAGCAGCTTTTGCTAACCACTCCACTTCTCTCTCTACTTTTTTTTTTTTTTTTTTTCCCC
>VWZI01020321.1:101927-112910 GCA_013396835.1 Psilopogon haemacephalus | reverse complement strand
TTTTTTTTTTTTTTTTTTTTTCCCCCCTCCCTTATTTTTCTAAATTCCTTCCTGCACCTCCTCTGAAGGAGCCTCATACCAAAGAGCTGCGTATCCCAGCGCAACCTCTGCATCCAGTTCTGGCCATGCCTGCAGCCAAGCCCTTGGTGCTCAGCTGGTGGAGCACAGGGCAAGCAGGCAGACCTGTGCCCAGGGGCAGCTCTCAGTCCCCGGAGTGACCTGAAGGACTGCAGAGTGCCCTGCGTGGAGTCCCCAGGCGGAGGCGAAGCTGTGGCAGCAGCCTGGGCACTGTGTTACACAGCACAGCCTCGCCTGTCCCCCCCTGACCCGGGCAGGCTCAAGCCATTCCCATCGCTCTGCCTTGCTGCTCGCCTCGCTCCCAGGCAGCCCTGTGGCATCCACCAGCTCACCTCGCAGCTCGTCACGTTGAAAGGCTCCTGTTGTCTCAGTGGAAGCTGAGGATCGCGTTCCGGTCCCCCGGCAGTGCCTCAGCTGCGTGTCCTCGGAGCGAGGCTGCCACAGCTCATCGAGAGCTCAGCCCTCTGGCGGGGCTGTGGATCCGTGTGGGCTGAATCCTCAGGGCAAGAGATCAAACCCAGGAAAATCGAGGCGTTGCTGGTCCTTTGTGCCTTTTTTTGCCCCTGCATGGGCATTGAGTCTGCAGCACCTGGCTTCTGCTGGAGGCACGGGTGGCATCCTCCCCCCCTTTAACCCTTTGTTCTGGCTCGGCGGGTTCAGCAGGCTCTGCGTGCCAGAGCCGTCCCCAGCGGAGCCTTTGCACCGTCTGATGGGTTGAAGCTTTCCTCTGGCCACAGGGGGGAAGCTTTTGTTGGCGGGGATGCACCCGAGCCTCTGGCCATGGTCTCATAAGCCCTCGGTCCAGCTCAGGGACTGAGGGAGAGGAGAACTGCAGTGGGATTCTGTCCTTGCAAGACAGCTGCTGGTAGCTCATTATTGCCATGCTCATTGTTGTCTTCTCCAATACTTGACCGTCAGCTCTTTTCCTGACACTGGGACACTCCTCTGTGAAGACTGATGCCGATTTCAAAGCTGCAGCAGCCAGGAGAGCCTCACCCTACGTCTTAGACATCCTCTGAGAAAAGCCTCCAACTCTTTTGCTGGTTTTTTTGTAGTGAGGGAAGGGCTCAGACGAGGGTTTTAAGTCTTAGCGAGGCTGGAGGTGTAAGGCAAGACAAAGCCTGGCCAGGACTGGCAGGAGCGTGCTGATTTTTTCCGGTCCCTTTTTATATCCAACGTTTGGAAGTGCTTCCCTTTCCCTGGCAGCCTTGGGGAGTTCCTTAACACCAGCTGCCAGCGTCAGCTGAAACCGCAGCCTCCAGGCTCCCGAGCGTTTGAAAGAGACATCGAACCCTGTGCTGTGAACTGCTGCCTTGCTACAGCCTTGCCACTCCCAGCGGGGCCACTTTTGCCTGCTGTGGGAAAATCTAAAACTGGAGGAAGAATGCAGATGGGAAAACAAAACAAAAACAAAACAAAANGGGAAAAAAAAAAAAAAAAAAAAAAAAAAAAAAAAAAAAAAAAAAGGAAAAAAAGGGGAAAAGAAAGAAAAAAAGGTGTCCTTTTTTTTTTTTTTTTTAATCTCCAGAATTAAATAATCAAAGCAGGAAAATCTGGGATGGAAACTCAAGGAGCTGATGCCTGCCTGCCTGCCTGGGTGCACTAACTTGGTTTTGCCTGCTGTACCCCAGCCGTGGTGATGCCTGCTGGTGTGCCCTGTGCCAGGCTGGCAGTGCCAGCTGCTGGCAGCACCCTTGGCCCCAGGGCCTCTGTGCCTCCCTGGGGACAAAGCTGATGGGGTTGGTTGCTGGAGCTGCTGTGGGATGTGGGCCTGTGGAAGGGGGATACAGGCATCAGCCAGCTCCCAGGAGAAGATGGAGATGGAAGGAGATGTGGAGATGGAGAGAGAGGGGGAGATGTGGAGATATGGAGATGGGGGGATGTGGAGATACAGAAATGGAGAGAGAGGGGGAGATGTGGAGATATGGAGATGGATGGAGATGGGGAGATGGGCAGATATAGAGATATAGAGATGGAGGGAGATGGGGCGATGGGGAGATGGAGAGTGATGGGGAGATGTGGAGATACAGAGATGGAGAGAGATGGGGAGATGGGCAAATATAGAGATATAGAGATGGAGGGCGATGGGGAGATGGAGAGTGATGTGGAGATGGAGAGTGATGGGGAGATGTGGAGATACAGAGATGGAGGGAGAGGGGGAGATGGAGAGTGATGTGGAGATGGGGAGATGTGGCTGGCAGAGGCTGTGTGCAGCCTGCTCTAGGGTAGGGTGTCCCTGGGCATGGCAGGGGGGTTGGAGCTGGCTGATCCTTGTGGTCCCTTCCAACCCTGACTGATTCTAGGATGATCTTCCCCCGCGGAGGCATCCCCAGCGCAGGCAGCTTTGCGCCTCGGCACCCTGAGCCTCCACTCGGCCTCGCTCCGCCAGCGCTTCCCTCACCGGCCCCGCTAGCGGTGACCTCTCCGGGCCGCGGTGGTGCGCGTCCCCGCTGGGTGCCGGAGCGCCGAGGAGCAGGCGTGGCGGGCGGAACGGAGGCGCAGGGCGCGGGGAGCGGCCGGAGGCAGGACGGCGGTGGGGGAAGGCTTTGTGCGGTGCACGGCGCCGGGGCCTGTGCTGCCTTCACCCCGTGCGCCGCGGCCGTGGAGCCAGGCCCGGCCCCGGCGGCAGCTTGGCGAGCGCCCGGACACAGGCGCTAGCGGCGGCCGCGGCACGGCTGGAGACGGAGCCCGAACCGAGCCCGAGAGCTCACAGGCAGCGCCGTGACCGGCGGCAGAGGGGCTCGGATTCCTCCCGGTGCGGCGCGGAGACTGCCCTATGGAGCGGGTAAGGAGCTCAGCCCCTCTCTGCCTCTGTGCCGGGGCAGCCTCTTGGCCACTGGCCCCTTGCCTGGGCACCTTCTCTATCCGGGCTCTAGGCCGACCCTGCTCCCGGGGGAGTCTTCTTTAAAGGACTTTCCTAGCGCTTAGAATCCTGCAGTCAGTCAGGGCTGGAAGGCACCACAAGGATCAGCCAGTTCCAACCCCCCTGCCATGCCCAGGGACATCCTACCCTAGATCACAGAATCACAGAATTTCCTAGATTGGAAAAGACCTTCCAGATCATCGAGTCCAATCATTGGTTTCACACTGACAAGTCCTTGACCAAACCAAATCCCTCAGCACAACATCTAATCAGTATGAATCACTATGGTTGGAAAGGACCACCAAGATCATCCAGTCCAACCTTAGAATCCTAGAATCAGTCAGGGCTGGAAGGGAGCACAAGGATCAGGCAGTCCCAACCCCCCTGCCATGCCCAGGGACACCCTACCCTAGAGCAGGCTGCCCACAGCCTCTGCCAGCCTGGCCCCAAACACCTCCCTGCAGGGGCAACCCATTCCAGCCTCTCACCACTCTCATGCTCAACAACTTTCTCCTCACCTCCGGTCTCAATCTCCCCACCTCCAGCTTTGCTCCATTCCCCCTAGTCCTGGCACTCCCTCAGAGCCTCAAAAGTCCCTCAGCAGCTCTCTTGTAGCTCCCTTCAGACCCTGGAAGGCCACAAGAAGGTCTCCTCAGAGCTTTCACTTCTCCAGACTGAACAGCCCCAACTGTCTCAGTGTCTCCATAGGAGAGCAGCTCCAGCCCTCTGATCAGCCTCATGGCCCTTCTCTGGACACATTCCAGCAGGTCCAAATTTTTCTTGTAATAGGAGCTCCAGAACTGGTTGCAGTCATCCAGGTGGGGTCTCACCAAGGTGGAGTAGAGGGGGAAGAAAGCAGCCAAAAAGCTGCTCAGGTATTTGTGCTTGAGATCTGTGAGAGCAGCACTGACAGACAGGGCGTGTTTGGAGGTCCCAAGCGTGAGGTCTTTGGAGACCACAGCCACAGAATGATGCTTTTGGGAGAGTTTGCTCTACCCAGCGTGGTTTGTGAGACCCACCATAACCTGTTTCTTGTCTCTCTTGGTCTTTTCCTGAGTGCAGCAGAGGAGACACAGCACATCCTCAAGGTCCTGTGCTCCCAAGAGATGCCTTTGGTGAAGAAGCAGCAAGGGATGAATCTTGTGTCTGGGGATTATCATCTCAAGATGGCTGAGGAGCAGGAGAACATGGAGAATGCAGGTGAGTCCAGCAGATCAAGGGAGGTTCTTCTCCCCACCTCTGCCATAGTGAGACCTCTCCTGGAATACAGTTCTGGGCTCCCCAGTTCAAGAGGGACAGGGATCTACTGGAGAGAGTCCAACAGAGTGCTGCAAGGATGCTGAAGGGACTGGAGCACTGCTGAAGAGCAGAGGCTGAGAGCCCTGAGGCTGCATAGTCTGGAGAGGAGAAGACTGAGAGGGGATCTGAGCAATGTCTGTGAACACCTGAGGGCTGGGGGTCAGGAAGGAAGGGACAGGGACAGCCTCTGCTCACTTGTGCCCTGGGATAGGACAAGGGCAATGGATGGAAGCTGCAGCACAGGAAGTTCCAGCTCAATTTGAGGCTGCCCAGAGAGGTTGTGGAGTCTCCTTGTCTGGAGCCTTTCCAGGCCTGTCTGGATGTGTTCCTCTGCCACCTGCACTAGATTCTCTGGTCCTGCTCTGGCAGGGAGATTGGACTGGAAGATCTCTAGAGGTCTCTTCCAGCCCCTGACATCCTGTGAGCTGGAACTGTCCTTCCAGGGGATGATATTTGTGTGTTGTTCAGTAGATTCCTCAGCTTGCAGTTCGTGATTGCATTACCTCTCTGCACCACTGCCTCACAGAGGGATTTGCAGTAGCAGTAGCATCCCCATAGCAGGAAAGTGGCATGTGGAGAGAAATGTTATTGTTTATCTCTTCTAGATGTCAAAGCTGGTGGTGTGGAAGAGCAGCAAAGCAGTGGACAAGCTTCAGGTGGTGCAGTGTGTGGGAAACAGTCTGAGCAAAGCTCTGGAGCAAAGCCAGATGGGTTTGTGTCATCTGACAGTGGCTTCCAATCTGATTTTGCACCTTCTGAGACCAACCCAGAAGTAATTGGCACGCCTTTGGAAACAGCCTGTGGTGTCACTGATGCTGAGCAGACACAAAGCAACTCCACTGAGCAGGAGAACTGGAATGGAGCTGTGAGTTCTGCTGCCTCTGGAAAAGAACCCAAGATTGCTTCTGAGTTTGTCGTGCCAGATGGAGACTGTCCTCTGGTTCAGTCAGTTGCAGCAAAACAGCACACGGAGCAGGCTGCAGAGAGTGAAGTGCTGAGTGATTCACTGCCTGCAGGCACACCACAGACTGCAGCCCGGCAGAGGTCTGAGGTGACTCAGAGTACACCCAAACTGGATAGAAACCACAGCAAGATAAAGAACCTCCAGCCACAGACGGCTCCTGCACAGGAAACAGCGGCAGGGAAGTTGACAGCGGCAGAGAAATCGACAGGAGGAGAGAAGTCTACAGAGGCAGAGAAATCGACATCGGCAGAGAAATCGACAGCAGCGGAGAAATCGACAGGGGCAAGTAAGTCGGCAGAGGCAGAAAAATCGACAGGAGATGGAGCTGCCCAGAAGAAGAAAAAGAAGAAACAAAAAGCATCTGCCAGTAAAAAGGAGACGGAAAAAACCGAGGCAAACAAGAAGGCAATAGCAGAAGCTAAGACCTGCCAAAGTAAAGATAATTCCCAGCAGGCTGAGACTCCTCAGGTATTTAAATTCCAATCATTTCCAAACCCTCTAGCCAAAGAGGAGCTTGGGGCAGTGTAACAGTCAGGAGTGCTGGCCGGAGGACCAGTGGCTGTTTATTTCTTCGAGCAGCTGCTGAGGAGCTGAGCTGGTGGTTCAGGATCCTTCCTTGTCTCCTTCGGGCTGGCGCTGAAGCGTTTGGTGCTGATGGCTGTGTGGAGAACCCTGGGGAGCCGAGCGCCGCCTTGTGGCCGCGGAAGGGCTCTGCATAAGGGTGTCTGAGAGGCCAAGGGAGAATGGTTTGAAGCTGAGGGAGAGCAGGGTTAGACTGGAGCTGAGGAAGTTCTTAAGTGT
Organism: Psilopogon haemacephalus; assembly: GCA_013396835.1. NCBI lineage: Eukaryota > Metazoa > Chordata > Aves > Piciformes > Megalaimidae > Psilopogon > Psilopogon haemacephalus. The sequence goes on along the minus strand of VWZI01020321.1, from coordinate 106,905 downwards.
GAGGGTGAGGACACTCTGGAATAGGTCGCCCAGGGAGCTTGTGGCTGCCTCCTCCCTGGGGGTGTTCAAAGCCAGGCTGGATGAGGCCTTGAGCAGCCACATCTAGTGGAGAAGTGTTTCTGCCCTTGGCAGGGAGGTTTGAGTAGATAATCTGGTGAGGCCTTATCTGGAGTATTGTTATCTGGGTCTGGGTTCCCCAGTTCAAGCAGGACAGGGAGCTGCTTGAGAAAGTCCAGTGCAGAGCCACAAAAATGATTAAGGAAGTTGAACCTCTTCCTTATGAGGAGAGCCTGAGGGACCTGGGGCTTGTTAGCTTGGAGAGGAGATGCCTAAGGAGTGACCTCATTCATGTTTAGTAATATGTAAGGGGTGAATGCCAGGAGGCTGGAGCCAGCCTCTTCTGGGTGATGCCCCAGGACAAGGGGCAATTGGTGGATGTTGAGCTGTGAACCTGAGGAAGAATTTTTTCACTGTGTAGGTGACAGAGCACTGGAACAGGCTGTTCACTGCCCCTCCACAGTGGGGCTGTGGAGTCTCCCTCTCTGGAGATACTCCAGAACCATCTGGATGCATTCCAGTGTGATCTGGTATAGGTGATCCTGCTCTGGCAGGGAGCTGGACCAGATGACCTTTCAAGGTCCCTTCCAACCCCTGACATTCTATGATTCTGTGATCTCTGAGGTTCCTTCCAACCTGAGCCATTCTGTGGTCTTCTGTAGTCTATGTGACCCCTTCCAGTCATGTGGGAAGGAAACAGCATGGTGGGGTTTGTACTTACCTGTTATACACTGCTTAAGAATTGCTTCAGCCCTGTTCCCTTCTCCTTCCCACTGTTCAGTTAGCCAGCTGGCATTGCTCAGTGAGACTTGACTTCCCCCACCCTCATGGGCTTCAGCTTCCATCTCCTTAACTCATTTCTGGTTGAGCAGGCACACAGGAGCAGAGACACCAAGAGCTGGCTTCCAGTTTGGTCCACTGTGTGCATTTTGATTTCAGGTGTGTTGAGGATGCCCAAACAGCTGGGTGGTGTTGGACCAGTTCTGGCCTTCCTAGTTCAAGAGTCAGGGAACTGCTGGAGAGACCTGGGGATCTTCAGCCTGGAAAACAGAAGACTGAGAGGGAATCTTTCTAATGCTCAGCAAGAGATAAAGGATTGGGGGGGCAAGAGGCTGGAGCCAGACTCTTGTCACTGGTACCCAGTGACAGGACAAGGGGCAACAGGCACGAACTGGAACCCAGGAGGTTCCATCTGAACAGGAGGAGAGAATTCTTTGTTGTGAGGATCCCTGGAGCAGGCTGCCCAGAGAGGTGGTGGAGTCTCCTTGTCTGGAGAGTTTCCAACCCACCCTGAACATGGTGATCCTGGGCAAGCTTCTGTGAGTGTCCCTGCTTTAGCAGGAGGGGCTTGAACTGGGTGATCTCCAGAGCTGCCTTCCAACCTCTACCATTCTGTGGCTCTACGAGAGACAGGGAATTTTTGTCAGTGCTTATTTCTCCCACCTCTTAAGTTGATTTGACAGCTTCTGTCAGAGACAAGGCCCTGGACAGAGCTGTCTGAATGTTGGCAGAGTTGTCTGCCAAACATTGACTCCTTCACTCAGAGGCAGTGAGCTGCAGCTGAAGGTTTGTCCAGTGCTTTCATCTACCCAGTGCAAAACACTGCAGGGAAACATCATCAGGTCTGTCAAGTGATCACCAGGAGATGGGATCTGGAGCAGCCCTAGCTTTATGCAGGTGACTTTTATCCTGTGCTGCAAATGCTGCTCTTGTCTTTTTTGGGGTGACTTCTTTCTGTCCTGTGTAGCAGTTGGATGAGCAGCTGTGGAAGGAGGTGGACTGGTGTGTGGAGCAGCTGGAGCTTGGCCTGAAGACCCAGAAACCAACTGCAAAGCAGGGTAAGCACTCCAGTAAAGGAGAGCTGGCCCTGTGGGAGGGGTTGGCAGGCAGAGGCAGGTGCAGGTTTAACCTCAGTGCCTCTTCTTTGTCCTGCTGCAGCTGCAGAGGCTCTCCAGGCCATCAGGACCCTGCGCAGTGACAAGGCCCCACTGGTGAAGAAGCGACAGCTCATGAGAGCCATGTTTGGAGACTACAGGAAGAAGATGGAGGAGGATTGGTGCAGAGAGCTGAAGCTCATGGAAGCAGGTAGGAGAACTTTTTGTGGTGGGGGGAAGAGAAGAAGGAAAGGCTCTCTCCCTGCCTTCTGCATTGCTTTGCAGAGCGGGGTCTCGCCCGGACTAAAACCTCTCTTCCTGCTCTTTTCACCCCTCTTCAAGCTGTGAAATCTGCCAGGGTGATGGAGATGCAGAGGGACACCTGCAAGAGGAGCTGCCGCTTCATCCGGAAGCGCTCGGGAGCTTGCAGGGCGAGCCAGGGCTCAACAGGATCCCCTGGGACACTCCACACAGGCTTATTCAAATTCGTAGCTCCCCAAGAAGAGTTTCGCTTCAATTTCTTGGAGGAAAGTCTTTTAGACTAAAACCCACGCCCAGGCTTCTCGAAGCTTACTGGGGGAGTGATGCTGTGCAGCAGAAAGTGTTCCAGCAGCACCTGTGTATTTCCAGAGGGAAGGAGCCTCTTTCAGGAGTGCCTTACCTAGAGGGCTGAACCAGGTCTGCCTACCACACAGGTGACTCCAGGGCTCAGCCCACTTGGTTCTCCTCTGTGCTCATGCACCTTTGCAAAAGATCAGCACAGAGTCTGGAAGGATTTGGTTTTCTGCCTCTAGAACTGACATTAACCTAAAAATCTGGGTTTGTTGTGTATTTTCCTCTTGTCCCCTTGCTTCTGAGCAGGGCAGGTTTTTTGCTAGCAGATGGGACAGCAGTACACACAGAAAGGAGTGGTTTGTAGTGGAGCTGCAGTGCCTGTGCAGGTCCAGCAGTGTGAGCACAATGCCTGGGTGAACGATTCCACTCCACAGGAGCCTGTGTGCATGCAGCCTCTGCTCTCCAGAAAGCCCTGGGCAGAGTGTGTCATCAGTGCCATCTAGACACCACAGACGCAGGATCTTGGAGGGAAAGGAGCAAGAACCACCCTTGCTCACTCACCTCTGTCCTTGACAGAGGAAGCTCTTTACAGTGAGGGTAGTGAGACACTGGAACAGGTTGCCCAGAGAGGTTGTTGCTGCTCCCTCCCTGGAGGTATTCAGGGCCAGGTTGGATGAGGTCTTGAGCAACCTATTCTAGTGGGAGGTGTCCCTGCCTATGGCACAGAGGGGATGGAACTGGCTGAGCTTTCAGGTCTTTTCCAACCTAAACCGTTCTATGATTCTGTGTAAAGGAGATCTGCAGAGGCTGATTTCATCTGCCCTGGGGGTGTGAGGACAGCTGTGTCCAGCCAAGGAGAGATGTTTGCTGCTGAGGGCAGGTTCTGGCTGGCTCAGGAGGGTGTGCAATCAGCTGTTGAAAAAGCTTCCAGTATAAGCAGCCCAGTTCTAAGCACCTGTGGCTTGGAGGGTCAGTCAGCTGCATGCCAAACCCTGGGTGATGGGAAAACGAACTATGAGAGGCCAAAAACTTGAGTTACATTAAAGTTTTGCTTTCTGAACGGTCAGATTTGTCTGGGCACTGCTTCAGGCACTGAACTGAGCTGTGTTCATGCAGAAAACCTCCTCCACTAGGCTTAGAACAGCTGAAGAAGCAGAATCCTTTAAAAAGAACTCTGCTGTCAGGTGTCCCCAGGGTGCAGTGCCTGTCTGCCTGCCTGCCTTTTTATAGTCCTGCCACCCTGAGAGAGACATGGCAGCGTAGAGAGATCCCAGGGTGTGCTGAGCAGCTGAGAGATGGTGGAAAACATTTGCTAGGAAAGGCTTCAAAAACCAATGCTGACCACAAGAAACTTTTTGTTAGTAAGCTCTGCTACAGGCAGTTTACATCTGCAAGAAAGAAGATGGTTCTGCCTCTACTCTGCTCTCTTGAGACCCACCTGAAGCACTGTGTCTAGTTCTGGGTTCCCCAGCACAAGCAGGACATGGAACTGCTGGAGCAGGTCCAGAGGCCACAAAAATGATCAGAGGTCTGGAGAACCTCTGCTAGGAGGACAGGCTGGGGAAGTTGGAGAAGGCTCAAGGGACAACTTAGAGTAGCCTTACAGTACTCAAGGTTGGCTACAGGAAAGCTGGGGAGGGACACTTTAGAAGGCCTTGTAGTGCCAGGACAATGGCTTTGGGCTGGGAGAGGGGACAGTGAGATGAGGAAGAAATTCTTTGCAGTAAGGGTGGGAAGACACTGGCACAGGTTGCCCAGGGAGGCTGTGGATGCCCCCTCCCTGGAGGTGTTGAAGGCCAGGCTGGATGAGGCCTTGAGCAGCCTGGGCTGGTGGGAGGTGTCCCTGCCCATCCATCACACTGGATGAGGTTTAAGGTCCCTTCTGTCCTAGCCCCTTCTAGGATTCCATAAAATGATGACTTGACTAAACGCTGTTCATCTCCAGCTCCTTGCCCCAGCCCCTTTCTTGCAGGAAAGAGCAGAAATCCTTGCACAGTTTGAGGCTTGGTATGTAACCTGGCATTTTCAGGATCATTGTCTCTTGACAGGGAATGGAAGCAGTGCAGAGTGGAGCCACAGGCACGGCCCCACTGCTGCCAGAGATGTTATTTCCCTTCCAAGGACAGGCTTCCCTGTGCAGATGAACTCATGATCTGGGCTCAGAAAGCAGCCAACAGGCTTCCCTGTGCAGATGAGCCCATGATCTGGGCTCAGAAAGCAGTCAACAGGCTTCCCTGTGCAGATGAGCCCATGATCTGAGCTCAAAAAAGCAGCCAACAGGCTTCCCTGTGCAGATGAGCCCATGATTTGGGCTGAAAAAGCAGCCAACAGGCTTCCCTGTGCAGATGAGCCCATGATCTGAGCTCAAAAAAGCAGCCAACAGGCTTCCCTGTGCAGATGAGCCCATGATCTGGGCTCAGAAAGCAGCCAACAGGCTTCCCTGTGCAGATGAGCCCATGATCTGAGCTGAAAAAGCCGCCCACAGGCTTCCC
>VWZI01020321.1:73648-100133 GCA_013396835.1 Psilopogon haemacephalus | reverse complement strand
CAGCGGTCGCCTGCCACGGGGCCGGGGCTGCAACGCCGCTGTGCAAACCGAGACAGGGGTGGGGCGGGGGGAAAGTGCCTAGAAGTGATCAAGGTTGGAGGAAGCCCTGCGGGCCCCGTGTCCCCGCTGCCCGCAGAGCTGCCGTGGCCGACGGCAGCCGGAGGGGACGCGGGGAGGACACGGCCGGGGGCAGCCGAGTGCCCTCTGCTCGTCCTGCGCCCGCTTACAGCCGGAGGGGACGCGGGGAGGAGGATGCCGGGGGCAGCCGAGTGCCCTCTGCTCGTCCTGCGCCCGCTTACAGCCGGAGGGGACGCGGGGAGGAGGATGCCGGGGGCAGCCGAGTGCCCTCTGCTCGTCCTGCGTCCGCTCGCAGCCGGAGGGGACGCGGGGAGGACACTGCCGGGGGCAGCCGAGTGCCCTCTGCTCGTCCTGCGCCCGCTCACAGCCGGAGTTTGCAGAGGGAGGGGAGGCAGAGGGATAAAGTGCAGAGCTGAGCAGAAAGCGGGGCACTCGTCAAAGCAAAGAAATAAGCCCGAGGAGGCAAATCCTTCATCAGTTGCTCTTCGCTCCCCAAAGCCGCTCGATGGGCTCCCGGCAGCGCGCATCCGACCGACCGCGGCGAGGAGCCCTTAGCTAGAGAATAAGGATGGGGCAAAGGCAGCTCGCCTGGCTGCCGAGTTTCTGCCCTCGCTTTCTGATGCCTGTGCGCCCTACAGTAAGGCTAAGGTGAGACAGATGCTGCAAAGGAGACCACAATCGTCTGCAGAGCCCACGGCAATGCTCCTGGCTGGGTGGGACACAGCCAGGACCCTGCAACACAGCCAGGACCCTGCAACACAGCCTGGACCCTGCAGTGCAGCTGGAACCTTGCAACACAGCCAGGACCCTGCAGCGCAGCCTGGACCTTGTAACACAGCCAGGACCCTGCAACACAGCCAGGACCCTGCAGCACAGCCTGGACCTTGTAACACAGCCAGGGCCTTGCAACACAGCCAGGACCCTGCAGCACAGCCAGGACCCTGCAACACAGCCAGGACCCTGCAGCACAGCCAGGACCCTGCAGCACAGCCAGGACCCTGCAGCACAGCCAGGACCCTGCAGCACAGCCAGGACCCTGCAGCACAGCCAGGACCCTGCAGCACAGCCAGGACCCTGCAGCACAGCCAGGACCCTGCAGCACAGCCAGGACCCTGCAGCACAGCCAGGACCCTGCAGCACAGCCAGGACCCTGCAGCACAGCCAGGACCCTGCAGCACAGCCAGGACCCTGCAGCACAGCCAGGACCCTGCAGCACAGCCAGGACCCTGCAGCACAGCCAGGACCCTGCAGCACAGCCAGGACCCTGCAGCACAGCCAGGACCCTGCAGCACAGCCAGGACCCTGCAGCACAGCCAGGACCCTGCAGCACAGCCAGGACCCTGCAGCACAGCCAGGACCCTGCAGCACAGCCAGGACCCTGCAGCACAGCCAGGACCCTGCAGCACAGCCAGGACCCTGCAGCACAGCCAGGACCCTGCAGCACAGCCAGGACCCTGCAGCACAGCCAGGACCCTGCAGCACAGCCTGGACCCTGCAGCACAGCCAGGACCCTGCAGCACAGCCAGGACCCTGCAGCACAGCCAGGACCCTGCAGCACAGCCAGTCTGCGAGACACAGCAGGCTGGAGGAGCAGGCTGTGCGCAGCTCAGACACCATCCTGCACCACCTGCACCGCCCAGGGCAGAGCTGTGCTCATGTCAAACCCACCCAAGGGAGGAAGACAGCGAATACTTGAACACCGAGAGAGGAAAGGGACAATGCAGCAGCCTGGCTCCTTCCAGATGAGCTGAGTGGGATGAATTGAAACTTAAGACTAAACCCTGCGTTGCTGGGGATTTCACAGCTCTGGGCAAGATGCTGCTGCTGCTCCTGCTGCTTTCTTGCAGGTCCCCACATGGAATTACTTTCACATTCCTTGCAAGTCTGATCCTGAATCCAGGGCCCAAGTCATAGCCTTGTTCTTGCCCACCCCCTCCCACTCCAAATCAGTAACAGGTAAGAGCAGCACCAACTGTTTCACAGGGACCCTTGTGCAGAGGGAGCCGAGGGCCCAGCACACACCAAGATCATCTCCCATACCCCATCAGCACTAAGGGCATGCAGCAGCACCACCTGCTTCACAGGGACCCCTGTGCACACACCAAGATCATCTGCCAACCCCAGCAGCACCCAGGGCATGCAGCAGCACCACCTGCTTCACAGGGACCCCTGTGCACACACCAAGATCATCTGCCAACCCCAGCAGCACCCAGGGCATGCAGCAGCACCACCTGCTTCACAGGGACCCCTGTGCAGATGGAGCCCAGGGCCCAGCACACACCAAGATCATCTCCCAACTCCATCAGCACCAAGGGCATGTAGCAGCATTTGCCTCCCCAGATCAGAAGAAACCCACTCTTCTCTTGAGTTCAAATGCCAGTGGCAGGCTGGAAGGGGAAATCCCCGCCCCTCCCCAGCCCCCTGTTAGGACAAGGGATGCAAAAGAAGAGCTTGGCAGCCAAAGCCTTGGCTCCAGCTCAGCACGGGCTAAGCCCAAGCCTCACATATGCAGCAGGAGAGAAAGGGTCAGCGATTTCCCCCCAAGGGGACCACAGGGAAGTGGGAGGCAGGCTTTTCCTTGACCCAGAACCACAGACAGCCTGCCCCCACCCCAGCAGAAAAAGCAGAGGTGGCCTCAACCCTGCCTCTGCTAAGCCAAGCCCATCTTCATCTTTCAGCCTGGTCCCCGCCGCGCTCTCTCCCCTGGCCAACGATCCAACAGGGCAAGAGGATCGCTGAGCTGCCCAGGGCAGGCGAAGGAGCAGCTCCACCAACCCTCCACCTCCCCACCCCCCCCCAGGAGCCCAGCAGCTCTCAGGTGACGGCGTAGAGCTCCTCGCGGTCGTTCTGGCAGATCTGGTAGCGGCAAGTGAGCTTCTGCGGCCAGGCCCAGGGCTTCTTCTGCTTGTCGCGGGGAGGGAGCAGGAAGGCGACGCTGCAGGCCACCAGCACGTGCCAGATGCTGTGGGTGTAGTAGTAGTTCTCGTTGGTCTCCATGAAGGCGTAGACCGAGATGGCGACGAAGGCCAAGGCGATGCCGGGCAGGAGGTAGAAAACCCAACGCTTCCAGGACGGCGGGTAGCAGCGCCCGCGCCTCGCCCCGTGATGGACCTGCAGCCAGGGAGGGGAGGGGACAGCGCAGGGAGGCTCAGCAGCCAAGCTGGGGCTCACCCAGAAGCACAGAAGCGTGGAATGGTTTCGGTCGGAAGGGACCTCCGAGCTCATCCGGCTCCAATCGCTGCGCCACAGGCAGGGACACCTCCCGCTACAAGAGGCTGCTTGAGAACTCATCCAGCCTGGTCCTCAGCACCTCCAGGGAGGTTGTGGAGCACAGAATGACAGAATGTGATCTTTGATCACATTCTGTCATTCTGTGCTCCACAACCTCCCGGGGCAATCTGGTGCCAGTGTCTCACTAGCATCCACTTTCCAGGTTGTGGAGCTCCACAACCTCCCTGGGCAACCTGTTGCCAGTGTCTCACCACCCTCGCTGGAAAGAACTTTCCTCCCAGCATCCACTTTCCAGGTTGTGGAGTACAGAATGACAGAATGTGATCTTTGATCATTCTGGCATCATTCTGTCATTCTGTGCTCCACAACCTCCCTGGGCAACCTGTTGCCAGTGTCTCACCACCCTCGCTGGAAAGAACTTTCCTCCCAGCATCCACTTTCCAGGTTGTGGAGTACAGAATGACAGAATGTGATCTTTGATCATTCTGGCATCATTCTGTCATTCTGTGCTCCACAACCTCCCTGGGCAACCTGTTGCCAGTGTCTCACCACCCTTGCTGGAAAGAACCTTCCTCCTAACATCCACTTTTAGTCTTCCCCTCTGCCAGTTTAAACCCATTCCTCCTCACCCTGTCAGCAGTCCCTCCCCAGCCCTCCTCTAGCCCCCTTCGGACACTGGCAGGCTACTGTAAGGCCTCCTTGAAGCCTTCTCTTCTCCAGGATGAGGAGCCCCAACTCTGGTAGCCTGTAGCATCTGCAGACCTCACAGCAAGAGGCCATACCTGCTCCCCACAAGAGATTCAGCCTCTCGCCCCTTCCTGGACACATCTCTTGTGGGCAAGAGCCCAGCAGCAGTTGTAGCAGCAAAGGCCAGCATGCGGAGGGCAGTGAGGATGCCAAAGCTCCAGGCCAGGGCACAGGCAACAGGACCCTTGTGGGACAACATTCCAGCCACAGGTGTGCACTCTGATGGAGCTGCAGCAGAGGGACTCCGCTGAGACCCTCCACCAGGGGACTTTTCAGCTGCTGGAGGCATGGAAGAGCAATCCCTTGCCCTGCCCTCCCTCTGCCTGCATGCTTCAAGGAGACCAAGCCCTGCCTGCAGATGGTCTGGAGCCTGGGGTCTACTCTCCCACCATCATTCCCTGGAGAGAGGCCAAGAGCAGCAGGTCCTGCCCGGCTGCCCTTACTCACCCAGGCTGCAATCATGATGACGAGGGCAAAGAGGCAGGGACCCATCATGTTCCACACCCCTCTGCGGTCCAGCTGCAGGGACATGGCAATCAGCAGGGTCCCCAAGACGAACAGGACCTGGGAAGGAGACAGCAGCACTCCTGTCAGCAGCTGGTGGGCTGCCAGACCACAGCAAGCCACCCCAGACCTCACCTCCTAGGCACTCAGCCCTGCAGGCATGCAGGGCTCAGGAGCACCTTCAGAAGAAACCAGAGGACCCACAAACCTCAGTCCCTACAAGCATGCAGGGTCATCATCCAAACTCCTGAGCCAGAACCCCCCCACACACACACACCAGTTTGCAAATCAGCATGGCACTGGGTGGCAAGCAGGCTTTGTCACCACAGGCTTTGTCACCACAGGCTTTGTCACCACAGGCTTTGTCACCAGGCTGAGCTGTGTCAGTAGAATCAGCCCCTGGAGGGCTCCGCCTGGCTGCCTGTGGCTGGGCTGGCACAGGCCTGGCCCTGCAGCCTGGGCTTGGCTGCCACTCACGTATTTCAGGATCTTCTTCACTCGGGACATGCAGAGGATGGTGACCCAGATGGACACCACGGAGCCCAGGAAGTCACAGTACTGCAGCGTGTCGTAGTCCATGATGCACATCACCGCCACGCCAGGCTGGTCGCAGGCGTGGTAGAACTAGAGCCAGGGGCAAAAGCAAAGGGCAGCGTGAGCCCAGCAGCCCACACATGGCTTTCTGGCAAGGAGAGGCAGGAGAAGGCTCAAGGCAGGCAGGACATCTCCTGGCAGTGCCTCCAGGGAGCTCCACCAACCCTATCCGCGGTATTAGGGAAAGCAGCTGAGAAGCAGCCACCAAGCTGCACCCTGCCAGCAGCAGCCAACAGCTCCTAGGGCAGCACCCCTCAGGTGCACAAAGCTCCAATTCTGCCCCCATTCCCTGGGGCCCTACCTCTAAATCTGTGTGGGAGAGTCCAGTGGCAATAATCTCAGAATGTCAGGCTGAGAGTGTTTGGGCTCTGCAAAGCTGGAGAAGAGGAGATCGAGACTGGGGATGAGGAGGAAGTTGTTGAGCATGAGAGTGGCGAGAGGCTGGAATGGGTTGCCCCTGCAGGGAGGTGTTTGGGGCCAGATCCCTGGAGGTGTTTTTGGCCAGGCTGGCAGAGGCTGTGGGCAGCCTGCTCTAGGGTAGGGTGTCCCTGGGCATGGCAGGGGGGTTGGGACTGCCTGATCCTTGTGGTGCCTTCCAACCCTGACTGATTCTAGGATGCTGTGACTTCAGCCAGGGATGCTGACTGGAAGGCAGTGCCTACCGTGGAGAAGAACATGGTGTAGGTGTAGACAGAGGCCTCCACCAGGTAGCAGCGGTGCACGGCGACGGCGATGGCTGGCAGGAACATGAGATTGCTGAGGGTGAGCAGCAGCGTGGCCAGGTTCTGCACACCCACTGACTGGGCCTTGCTGTCATCAGTGCAGCTCCACCCGCCCCAGCCTGCGGAGCAAAGAGGCTGCTGTGGCTCTGGCATTGCCCTCCCCTCACCTGGGCTGCCTCAGCCTGAAGCAAATCACACCCCAGGACTACCCCCGAGCCTCTTCTCCCCTGCTCCAGCAGCCACTGATCTCCTGCTCTCGCCATGGTCTCACTCCTCCTTGCATGCTCTGCTGTGGAAGGTCTTGAGGGACCCCAGCAGAACCCTGTGTCTTCTCTGAGGACAGCCCCCATGAAGCAGAGGACATCCTACATACAGTCTGGGCCTCTCCAGCCTAGTGCTTTTCATCCCTACAGCAACTCCAGGAGATAACAGCAAGTGTTTGAGGCTCAGATGCTGTGGATGGTGCTCTAAGGTAGGTGAAAGCTCCCTGCAGTAACTCCACATGTGCAGAAGACAACAGCAAGTGTCTGAGGCTCAGATGCTGTGGATGATGCTCCAAGGTAGGTGAAAGCTCCCTGCAGTAACTCCACACATGTGCAGGAGACAACAGCAAGTGTCTGAGGCTCAGACGCTGTGGATGATGCTCTAAGGTGGGTGAAAGCTCCCTGCAGTAACTCCAAGAGATAACAGCAAGTGTCTGAGGCTTGGATGCTGTGGATGATGCTCCAAGGTGGGTGAAAGCTCCCTGCAGTGACTCCACACATGTGCAGGAGATGACAGCAAGTGTCTGAGGCTCAGATGCTGTGGATGATGCTCCCTACAGATCTGTGCTGGTTTGAGGCTAACTGGAACAAACCAGAGTGGAGAATGTTCCACAGCCTTTGGGCTCCTGTCCTACCTCCTGCCACAGCAGGGTGAAGAGACAGGACAGGCTGCTCTGAGCCTTTTCCAGTGGAGTTTTGAAGATCTCTGTGCAAACCCAAACAGCTCTGCTGGGGGGAAAATTTGTCTCCTTCAATTTGGCTGCAGGTTTCCTTGCTGCAAGCTTTCCCCCTAGAACAGCCCAGCTGCAGGGCTCCAGTAACCCCTGGGTGCAGTGGAAGGAAGGTGCAATTTTATCCTCCTCCAGCTCCTCCTGGGTGACCAAACCTGCTGCCTCAGCTCAGGGTGACCTCAAGCTCTGCACGGGGCAGAGGGAGGAAAAATCTCCTGGAGGACAGTGCATGCTTTAAGCTTGACACAGGAGACAACTCTCAGCCTCCTGCCAGGACACGAAGGACTGAACTGAGGCAGTCGAAGCAAATCTGGGTTGGTTTGGGCTTTTTGTTTGGTTTTGTGGTGTTCATGTCTTAATATAAATCATTTCACTCCAAGATTGGGATGCCCATACCTTCCGTTCGTGGAGAGGAGGACAGTCAGAGGGCAGCTGGGCTAGGTACAGGCACTCCATGGTCAAAAAGCAGAGTGAGAAGTCACATCCACACCATGAGAGTGCCCCTGGAAAAGCAGCCAGCAGCAGTGCCCTGCCTGCCAGGCAGCAGCAGGCAGCCTGCTCTCTCCAGTTTCTTTCTGGGTCACAAATGTGCAAGATGGGGACAGGCTGCTGGGAGTGATTCAGCAGAAAGCTGTCCTCAGCCTGATTCCCCAGTTCCCCTGGGGTGCTCTGTGCTTCCCAGAACCTGGCAGCCCTCAGGGGACTGAGGATGCTGCTCCTCACCCATGCCAGCATGCAGCAGGGATGCCCTGCCTGGGCTCCAGGGCAGCAGTGACCCAGACTCTGCTGGGAGCAGGTAGAGGAACCCACCCTGGCAGAGCTGTCATCTTCCCTGCACCTCTGCCCCCAGCCTCCTCATGCCATTAAGGTAATCAGCAGCTGACACAGAGGTCTCTCCTCCAGGGGCACCTCCCTGCAGGCTGGCAGGAGACAGCATCACGGCACAGCAAGGGCAAGGACTGCAGCCTGGCCTCATCAAGCCCCATGGCAGGAGCCTGCATCCCAAACTGCCCTGAAAGGTGGAGGCTCCATTGCCCTCGGGCAGCCCTGCCAGCACAGTGACCTCTCTGGGGATGCTCAGAAGCATCTTTCCAAGCCCTGAGCGACTCCAAGCTGGAAGCAAAATGACCATTGAGCAGAAAGCTGCCCTCAGCCTGATCCTCCATCTCCCCCAGACTCTCTGTGCTTCCCAGAAGCCAGCACCCCTCCCTCAGGGAATTCAGGGAGCTCCCCAGGAAGCCACCACGGGTGCCAAAGGCTCTTTGGGTAAGTGCTGTGGCCCCAGGCTGCTCCTGGAAGCCAGGGCAGACCCCAGGCTCCCCCACCCAACCCCCCCCACCCAAAACCACGGTCGGTCCTTGGGGAGGACAGCAAAGCCTCACCAGCCTTGCAGCTGCAGCCAGCGTAGAGGTAGCCATGTCTTCTCAGGAGGCTGCACTGCCCGTAGGGCCCACAGTCGTTGAAGCAGGGGGTGAGGTATGCAAAGACGGTCACTTTGGCTTCAGAGGCCTTACATTCACTGCAAGGAGAGCAAGTCACCAGGGCAGCCCCACCCTTCATGGTGGGAGCCCCATCCTTCATGGTGGGAGCCCCATCCTTCATGGTGGGAACCCCATCCTTCATGGTGTGAGCCCCATCCTGCATGGTGGGAGCCCCATCCTTCATGGTGGGAGCCCCATCCTGCATGGTGGGAGCCCCATCCTGCATGGTGGGAGCCCCATCCTGCGTGGTGGGAACCCCATCCTTCATGGTGGGAACCCCATCCTGCATGGTGGGAACCCCATCCTTCACGGTGGGAGCCCCATCCTTCATGGTGGGAACCCCATCCTTCATGTTGGCATCCTTATCCTTCATGCTGGGAACCCCATCTTTGTGTTGGGATGCCCATCCTGTGTGTTGGGATGCCCACTCTGTGCTGGGATGCCCACCCTGTGTTGGGATGCCCATCCTGTGTGTTGGAATGCCTGGGATGCCCATCCTGTGTGTTGGGATGCCCACTCTGTGTGTTGGGATGCCCATCCTGTGTGTTGGGATGCCCACTCTGTGTGTCGGGATGCCCACTCTGTGTGTTGGGATGCCCACTCTGTGTGTCGGGATGCCCACTCTGTGTGTTGGGATGCCCAGCCTGTGTGTTGGGATGCCCAGCCTGTGTTGGCAGCCCTCCACCCAAGGAGCAGAGGCAGCACTCTGCTCTGGAGGCTCAAGCCATGTTTGTGCATGCAATCTGCCTGCTGCTGGAGGATCTGCTCCCTCCCTCCCAAGAGCTGGGAGCAGATTCAGCTCCCTCTCCACTCAGCTGGACACACTGAAGTGCAGGTGGAGGTCAGCTCTCCCTACATCCCCCAGCAGACTCTGGTGCCCAGGAGCAGCATCAGCAGCACTGTGTGCTTGGCCCCTTATGCAGGGAACCATCAGGAAGGCAAACCACAGGAACATGGGCACAGGCACCTGCAGCTCAGTGACCCTTGAAGCAGTAACCCCATTTTCATCTCCAATTTATCACTCCAAAACCAAGCTGGGGAAGAGGAAGCTCACCCGGGCAGGCTGTGCCACCCACAGCTTGCAGGACAGGTGCCAGCTCAGTACCAGACAAGTTGCTTGGGTGTTCACAGGAGAATGAGTGGGAACTGCCACCCACCTTCCTGCCCCTCTGCAGCCTTGGCTTCAGCCTTAGCAGGTGAGCTGAGCCCATGGCACAGCCACTCCCAGGTTTGGTTTTGCCCACGCTAGCCAGGGGCAGCAGGAGGTGGAGGCAGAGTGCTCTGCCCCAGGGCTGGTGACAGACAGCAGACTCACCCCTGGCCCTTGGGGCAGAGGAGCTGCAGGGAGAGGAACCAGACATCAGTCTGTGGGTAGAGGACGATCAGCATAGCTTCTGCAGAAGACGTTCCCATGCTCAGAGGGTAGCCCTGGAAAAAAGCTTAAAGAAAAGAGGCTGCTGTGATGGGCCCAGACCAGGGGAGCAGAGCCCACAGCGTTCCCAGGCTGAGACTAACTGCACAGGAACCAGATGCTCCTGTGGCTCCTTGCTCCCCCATCCTCAGGAGGCAGCAGGGAGATGGAGAGGAGCTTTGCTCCTCAGACCCATGGCTGCTCTTTTAGTACCTGCCCTGACAGCACAGGGGCACCTGGAACAGCCTGTTTGCTTGCCCGGCCCTCCAGTGCAGAGCTTAGCTTCTCTGCACACCAGCAATACCTTCACCATCTCCAAACCTCCTTGACAAGAAGGTTGGAAGAGCCTCAGGTGGTAACTCCCAGTGCCAGACCTGCACCCCAGCGCCCTGGGCACGTGGCAGCACGAAGACCTCGGGAGGGTGCGTGCCAAAATGAGCTTTCCCCTGGCAACACCCCACAAAGTCCTGGCTGAGTTAACAGCTCAGGAGGCCTCCAAGCAAAGTCCTGAGCTGGCATGGTGGAGCTGGCAGCAGGTGCCAGGCGCCTGTGTCCTACCTGTGCTGCAGTTCTGCGTGGCATTGAGGGACAGCACCGGCGAGGCGGCACTCACGCAGGCTGCCACCGTGGCATTGGCCAGGCTCAGGGATGTCTGTGCAAAGAGAGCAGTGTCCCACGTCAGAGCATCCCCAAGGCCACCCCCAGCACAACTCATCTCCCCTGCTGCCTGCTGTCTACGGTGCCACCAAGCCCTGCAGATCAAGGCCACCCAGCAGCTCTCCCTGGCCAAACCCCGCGCCCACCTCACCCTGCACTGCAAGGGTGCAAGATGCTGGATGAAAGGCAAGAGAGCCTGCCAGGAGGGGACTGCCCCAAAGCTGGGACACTCACATATTCGCTTCAGCCTGAGCACTGGGTGGCAGAAGTCAGAGGCAGCAGGACATCAGGGCTAAACCCTGCTCCAGCCCCTCCTAGAATCTCAGGGGGCTGATGCTGAGGTGACACTGAAAGAGCCCAAGAATCAGCAACTCGGGCAGGAGCATTCCTGGGTTTCCCTGCTCAAGTCTCCTCTCCTGGTGGCAAGGTGCCAGGCTACCGTGGAGAAGATGACACTGCAGCTGCTTCCCATTTTGTCTCCTCTGCGTCACTGCCACCACATGCCAGCAAGCTGTGGCATTTGAATTGGGAGCTGGTAGGTGGGACACGCTGGAAGCAGCTAAAACGGGCTCAGAGTATTTTGTTACAACAAAATGAAAGAGAAATAATCCCACTGGTACCTACAAACGCTGCAGCTGGCTGAGAAACCAGCCCAGGAACAGGCACAAAGCCCCTCAAAGGGGAGCCAACCCCACTGGTGAGAAACCAGCCCAGGAGCAAGCACAAAGTCCCCAAAGGGGAGCCAACCCCACTGGTGAGAAACCAACCCAGGAGCAAGCACAAAGCCCCCAAAGGGGAGCCAACCCCACCGGTGAAAAACCAGCCCAGGAGCAAGCACAAAGCCCCCAAAGGGGAGCCAACCCCACTGGTGAGAAACCAGCCCAGGAGCAGGCACAAAGCCCCCAAAGGGGAGCCAACCCCACTGGTGAGGAACCAGCCCAGGAGCAGGCACAAAGCCCCCAAAGGGGAGCCAACCCCACTGGTGAGGAACCAGCCCAGGAGCAGGCACAAAGCCCCCAAAGGGGAGCCAACCCCACTGGTGAGGAACCAGCCCAGGAGCAGGCACAAAGCCCCCAAAGGGGAGCCAACCCCACTGGTGAGGAACCAGCCCAGGAGCAGGCACAAAGCCCCCAAAGGGGAGCCAACCCCACCGGTGAGGAACCAGCCCAGGAGCAGGCACCAAGCGCCAGGCACAGCAGGCAGCAGCACCAGTGAGGAAGCAGCCCAGGAGCAGGCACCAAGCGCCAGGCACAGCAGGCAGCAGCACCAGTGAGGAAGCAGCCCAGGAGCAGGCACCAAGCGCCAGGCACAGCAGGCAGCAGCACCAGTGAGGAAGCAGCCCAGGAGCAGGCACCAAGCGCCAGGCACAGCAGGCAGCAGCACCAGTGAGGAAGCAGCCCAGGAGCAGGCACCAAGCGCCAGGCACAGCAGGCAGCAGCACCAGTGAGGAAGCAGCCCAGGAGCAGGCACCAAGCGCCAGGCACAGCAGGCAGCAGCACCAGTGAGGAAGCAGCCCAGGAGCAGGCACCAAGCGCCAGGCACAGCAGGCAGCAGCACCAGTGAGGAAGCAGCCCAGGAGCAGGCACCAAGCGCCAGGCACAGCAGGCAGCAGCACCAGTGAGGAAGCAGCCCAGGAGCAGGCACCAAGCGCCAGGCACAGCAGGCAGCAGCACCAGTGAGGAAGCAGCCCAGGAGCAGGCACCAAGCGCCAGGCACAGCAGGCAGCAGCACCAGTGAGGAAGCAGCCCAGGAGCAGGCACCAAGCGCCAGGCACAGCAGGCAGCAGCACCAGTGAGGAAGCAGCCCAGGAGCAGGCACCAAGCGCCAGGCACAGCAGGCAGCAGCACCAGTGAGGAAGCAGCCCAGGAGCAGGCACCAAGCGCCAGGCACAGCAGGCAGCAGCACCAGTGAGGAAGCAGCCCAGGAGCAGGCACCAAGCGCCAGGCACAGCAGGCAGCAGCACCAGTGAGGAAGCAGCCCAGGAGCAGGCACCAAGCGCCAGGCACAGCAGGCAGCAGCACCAGTGAGGAAGCAGCCCAGGAGCAGGCACCAAGCGCCAGGCACAGCAGGCAGCAGCACCAGTGAGGAAGCAGCCCAGGAGCAGGCACCAAGCGCCAGGCACAGCAGGCAGCAGCACCAGTGAGGAAGCAGCCCAGGAGCAGGCACCAAGCGCCAGGCACAGCAGGCAGCAGCACCAGTGAGGAAGCAGCCCAGGAGCAGGCACCAAGCGCCAGGCACAGCAGGCAGCAGCACCAGTGAGGAAGCAGCCCAGGAGCAGGCACCAAGCGCCAGGCACAGCAGGCAGCAGCACCAGTGAGGAAGCAGCCCAGGAGCAGGCACCAAGCGCCAGGCACAGCAGGCAGCAGCACCAGTGAGGAAGCAGCCCAGGAGCAGGCACCAAGCGCCAGGCACAGCAGGCAGCAGCACCAGTGAGGAAGCAGCCCAGGAGCAGGCACCAAGCGCCAGGCACAGCAGGCAGCAGCACCAGTGAGGAAGCAGCCCAGGAGCAGGCACCAAGCCCCAGGCACAGCAGGCAGCAGCAGCGCTCAGGCTCCTCACCTTGTTGAGCAGGAGGTTGACGACAAGGGAGCCACCGCTGTCCATGCCGGTGTTGAGGTTGAGGAGGAGGAGGGTGGGGGAGAGGGATCCGACGGGCACGCTGGGGCCGTTCAGCAGCCTGTAGCGCACGGACACCACGTCCAGGTCCTCCCGGACCACAGGCTGCGTCTGCAGGCAGGAGGAGCTCCTCTGCTTGGACTCGTTGCGGGAAGGCTCAGCGGCAGGCACGGCAGAGCTCCCTGCTGCTCCTGTACTGCCTGGTCTGGCACCAGTTTGGCTCTGGTTTAGGCTGATGAAGCTGAGGAACGAACTGGAACTTCCTGGCCTGCAAGCTGCAAAGCAGGAGAAAAGGAGAGCAATCAGCACAGCTTGTCCAGGCGGGGTCCAGCAGCTCCAGCTCCTCCGGCGCTTCGGCTGGTTCAGGAACTGCAGTGTGGGCACCCTGAACTCCAGCAGAACTTCCACACCTTGGGACAGTGGTGGAAGCAAGCTGGAGCTGCAGGGAGGCAGAGTGGGAACAGAAGAGAACACAGAGCACTGTCACAGGGCAGAGCACAGACTGCTTAGAGGCAGAGCACAGCACTCAGCTGTCCCACCACAACCCCAGGCTGCAGAGAGCTCTCTACCATTGCCCTTGGGGTGAGCAGACAAGGCTGAGCAGAAGACAAAAGCCAACCCAGTGTAGCTACAGGTACAAGCCAGCACAGCATGGCAGCTGGAGCCAAGTGTGGCACTTGGAGTTGCACTGCTGGAGCCTTCTCATCACTGCCAGTGCCTCCAGTGCTCCTCCCTAACCCCTTGGCCCTCCACACATATGGGGCAGGGCTCTGCTTTGAGGAGGAGACAGCAGAACACCCAGTGGAAGAAAGCTTTAGAAATGTAGCTAGTTGGTGAGCTTCCAAGAGTCAAACAGGGTTATGGTCAAGTAATAAGTTGCAAAAGGTGCCTACTACAGCCACAAGGACCTGGGGACCTTCTGAGTCACCTGAAGGTGTCACCTGAAATGGTGACATCCCCTGCAGCTCAGACATTACCCCAGGTAAACCTCTCTGAGGTGGTTCGTGGCCAGCTGACAGCCACCGTGTCATTAGCCTGCTGTGTTTACATAGAGCTCCTCTGCCCATCAGCTTTTAAGCCACACACTGCTCCCTAGGCAGCCTTTGGAAACCATCCCTGCACCAGAGACCCTCAGCATCCCTGGCAGCTCCAAACCAGGCAGCTCCAGGGAGCATCACCCCTTGGGGCAGCACCAAAGCCTTCACTTCTGCTCCCAAAACAACAACTAGGTCTCAATTCCCCCCCTCCCAAGGTTGTGCCCAGGCAACCAGCGTGCTGGGGACTGCAGGCCACTCCAGCCAGCTGCACAAAGGCCCAAGAGAGACCCAGCAGAGGCAAAGTTCTCTCCAGTTCTTCCCCAAGGGCTAGAGAAGGCAGCAGCCCACCTGTGAAGGAAGCCAGCATCACCAGCGACACGCTGCCATTGGCGGCACCAAGGCTCTCCACCATGATCTGCAGCCACTTCTCCCAGGGGGGCGAATCCAGGGCCAGGCTGCAGGTGATGTTGCCCACGCAGGTGACAATCCTCTGGAAGGACTGGGGCAGTGTGATGGAGCCCAGCACCACCCGCAGGGCGCAGGCTTTCTGCTCGCTGGCCACGCAGCTCCGCAGCTCCAGCCGCATCCTGGCGGCGTGCTTGGGAACGAAGACCCTGCAGCAGGGGGGGACCAGAGACCCTCACCACCCACCACGGCCCCTGGGGCCTTGTTGTGAGAGCAAGAGTCATGCTCTAAGGCCAGGACATCCCCTCGGTCAGCTGGGGTCAGCTGTCCTGCCTGTGTCCCCTTCCAGCTTGCAGCAACCCAGCCTGCTTTGCTGGTGGAATGATCATAGAATCACAGGATTATAGAATCATAGAATCATGGAATCATAGAGTCATAGAATTATAGAATCATAGAATTATAGAAGCATAGACTCATAGAATTGTAGAATCAGAATTGTGGAATCATGGAATTATAGAATCATAGAATTACGGAATTATAGAATCATGGAATCATAGAATTATAGAATCATAGAATTGTGGAATCATAGAATCAAAGAATTACAGAATTATAGGAGCATAGAATCATAGAATTATGGAATTATAGAATTACAGAATCATGGAATCATAGAATTATAGAATCATAGAATTGTGGAATCATAGAATCATAGAATTACAGAATTATAGGAGCATAGAATCATAGAATTATGGAGTCATAGAATTATGGAATCATAGAATTATAGAATCATGGAATCATAGAATCAAATAATCATAGAAGCATGGAATTATAGAAGCATAGAATCATGAAATCATAGAATTATGGAATCATGGAATCATAGAATTATAGAATCATTGAATCAAAGAATCATAGAATTGTAGAAGCATAGAATCATGGAATCAGAACCATGGAATCATAGAATCATAGAGTCGTAGAATCATAGAATTATACAATCATAGAATCAAATAATCATAGAATCATGGGATCATAGAATGGTTTAGGTTGGAAGGGACCTCGAAGCTCATCCAGCTCCAGCCCCCTGCCATAGTGTGCTGGTTTGAACGAATTGGAGGATTTGAATGAGAAATCAGACTATAGGCTGGAGAAGGGAGAACAAAAATTTGATTCTGCTTCACTCATTTTTTTAGTGAAATGGTATAAAGTTAGAATCAAAGCAAAGATAAGACAGAGCACTTTGAGCCGTGCTGGCTGCTGCATCTCTCTCTCTCTCCCTCCCTTTCTTAGCTGGATCTGAATAACTCCACTGACTACTTTCCTGCTGCCAATCCCCCTGGCTGATCTACCTTTGCTTATCTGACACATAAGACAGATGGTGAGATAAGATTGGGTAGTGGGGGGGGAAGGTGGTAGGGTGATTGGGGACCTTTCTTAGGGGCTCTGATCTCTGGGAGGGGCTGTGGTGTTTCTGCATTACCTTTCCACTGTATGTATCTGTAAATACCTGTGCTATATTGTCAGTCTCTGCTTGTATGTGTGTGCAGAGCTGTAAATATAAAGCTTCATTTCCTTAAGTTCCAGCCTGGCTGAGTCTAGCCTGGGTTGTTTCAAAGTGTGGGAGGGGTAGGGAACTGCCCAACCACCACACATAGGCAGGGGGACACCTCCCACTGGAACAGGTCGCTCAAGGACTCATCTGAGGAGCAGCAAAGGTCTTGGCTCTGGGCAAGCTCAGAGACACATCCCAGTGCTATCAACACAGCTTCCAGCACCGATCCAAACCACCTCGTTAGCTACTGTGAAGAAAATTAGTTCCACCCCAGCCAAATCCAGCATGCCCTGGAGGGTGTCGTGAAAGCCCTTCCCAAGGGAAACATCTCCAAGAACCAAAATGCCTGGAGCTGAACCTCTAAGAGCTCCTGGGAAAGAGCAGCAGCAGGGTGCTCATGTGCTGCCCATGTGAGCCCCATCATTGCTGCAAACAGGCTTGCAGACCCCCAGCCTCACATGGCAACAGCAGCCAGGGGAGATCCCAGCCCTCCACGGCCCCAGGCAGTCCCACCCACTGCCCTCACTCACTTGACGTGCAGCGGCTTGGCAGGTGCGACGATGGTTTGTGGCATGGCAACCCCAGGCTCCAGGACGGGCATGTCAGTGAGCCTCAGCACAAACATATCTGCCTGGAACACGTAGGGGCACGGGGTGGAGAAACCCTGCAGGAGGGGAGAGCAGACAGGTCATAGAATCAGTCAGGGTTGGAAGGGACCACAAGGATCAGCCAGTTCCAACCCCCCTGCCATGCCCAGGGACACCCTACCCTAGAGCAGGCTGCCCACAGCCTCTGCCAGCCTGGCCAAAAACACCTCCAGGGATCTGGCCCCAAACACCTCCCTGCAGGGGCAACCATTCCAGCCTCTCACCACTCTCATGCTCAACAACTTCCTCCTCACCTCCAGCCTCAATCTCCCCACCTCCACCTTTGCTCCATTCCCCCTAGTCCTGCCACTCTCTGATAACCTAAAAAGTCCCTCCCCAGCTTTTCTGTAGCCCCCTTCAGATACTGGAAGGCCACCAGAAGGTCCCCTGGGAGCCTCCTCTTCTCCAGCCTGCACAGCCCCAACTCTTTCAGGCTGTGCTCACAGCAGAGCTGCTGCAGCCCTCTCAGCATCCTCGGGGCCCTTCTCTGCACACCTCCAGCATCTCCACATCCCTCTTATAATAGGGCCTCTCCAAAACCCTCAGAGCCTCCTTGTGGCCCCACATGGTTGCATGGACCATGAGTTGTGTCCTCTCAGCATGTTGGATGCAGAAGCAGAAGGTGGCCTCAACCACCTCCCTGGGCAACCCCTTCCAGAGTCTCACCACTCTGATGGTGCAGAGCTTCCTCAGCGGCTCAGAGGGGGGTGTCTTGGTACCCTGGAGCCGGAGCCTCACCTTCACCTCGATCCTGCCAGCAGCCTGGGGCAGGTGTGCGGCGATGAACCAGTCTCCGGCGGCAGGGGTGGTGATGTTGACGAAGGTGGTGTTGTGCGCGGCGCCGGCCAGGGCAATGCTGACGTTGTAGGAGGGTCGGACGGTGGCGTTGGGCGGGAAGCGAGTGCCCAGCGGGTTGATCACCGGCGGCGCTCCGTAGCGGAAGTGCCTGCCAGGGCAACCAGCGCACAGCCAGGATCAACGGGCGCCGGCGGCGGCACCCACCGCGGGGAGGGCGAGGGATGCACAAGCCCCGGCCTCCAGGTCAACCCGAGAGCACCCAGGCTCATGGGCTGTGGGGCTCGGGCCAGGGCTTGGAAGGGACCCAAGGAGATCATCCAGTCCAACCCCACCACCGCCAAAGCAGGACCATCCGATCTAGCTCAGGGCACAGACAAGGAGACTCCACAACCTCTCTGGGCAGCCTGTGCCAGTGCAGGACCAGACAATCTAGCTCAGGGCACACAGCAACACATCCAGACAGGGCTGCAAAGGCTCCAGACAAGGAGACTCCACAACCTCTCTGGGCAGCCTGGGCCAGTGCAGGACCAGACAATCTAGCTCCGGGCACACAGCAACACATCCAGACAGGCCTTGAAAGGCTCCAGACAAGGAGACTCCACAAACTGTCTGGGCAGCCTGTGCCAGCGCTCTGGGACCCTCCCAGTCAAGAAGTTGCCTCTTTTGTTGAGCTGCAACCTCCTGTGCTGCAGCTTCCATCCAGTGCTCCTTGGCCTATCCTAGGCAGCAAGGGAGCAGAGCCTGTCCCCCCCTCCCCTGACCTCCAGCCCTCAGAGATTTACAAACATTGATTCAATCCCCTCTCANCTTCTCTTCGGCAGACTAAGCAGCCCCACGTCCCTCAGCCTCTCCTCATTAGAATGGAATGAAATGGAATGGAATAGAATAGAATAGACTAGAATAGACTAGACTAGACTAGACTAGAATAGAATAGAATAGAATAGAATAGAATAGAATAGAATAGAATGGAATGGAATGGAATAGGAATTAGAATAGAATTGGCCAGGTTGGAAGAGACCTCCAAGATCATCCACTCTAACCTATCACCCAGCCCTATCCAATCAGGCAGTGCTGCAGTCCCCTCATCATCCTTGCAGCTCTCCCCTGGACCCTCTCCAGCAGCTCCCTGTCCCTCTGCAACTGGGGAGCCCCAAACTGAAGGCAGTGCTCAAGATGAGATCTCAGCAGGGAAGAGCAGAGGGGCAGGAGAACCTCCCTGGATCTGCTGGACACACTCTGCCTAATGCACCCCAGGACCCCCTTGGCCCTCTTGGCCCCCAGGGCACATTGCTGTGCCGTGGATCTTCTCCCCCAGCACTCTCAGCTGCCTCTCCTTGGGGCTGCTCTCCAGCAGTCACCTCCCAACCTGTACTGGTTGTCATCTGCCTGGGACTGGCTGCTATTAGCTTATCCAGGATTTATTGACAGATTGCTTTAACTTGGCTGCTTATTAAGATAAGGATTTACATGGTCTCCATCAAGCCTGAAAGCAAATTTCCACACTCACTGAGGTTAAGCCCCAGCCACAAGACTCCTCCTTTTGTTTTTTTTTTAAGCATCAGTGAGTTCCCCAGACAGGCTAAATCCTCCACACTCACACAGCTTTCACCTTCCAGCCCCAGATCTGCATCTTGCCCTTTCCTCTTCTAAGGAGGGTGGGCAGAGAGACTCAAGAGATGCTCACCAAGGAAGGTCCGTGTGACCCACCCTCAGTACACCTGCACTTCTGCATGCCAAGGAAGCAGCCCAGCCTTTGAAGCAGCAGAAAAGCACACAGGAGGTTTTTGGTTTGTTTTTTTTTTTTTGGGGCAGCCAGTTTGACATTTATTTGCACTTTGGGGCTGCATGTAACAGGTCCGGCAAGCAAACATGACAGGTGACGTTATTAACCTGTTCCAGCTTAACTGAGCTTATCTTTGATCCTGTCCTGCTCTGGACTCTATGATCTATGGGAGATCCCTTCCAACTCCTAACATCCTGTGATCCTGTCATCCTCAGTTCTTAGGGTAGCATCCAGCTGCTGCCTTGTCCCTCACATCCCCAAGCTACTGGAAACCTTTCTGGGGAGCAAGAAGTAGGAAGATCATAGAATCAGAGAATCAGTCAGGGTTGGAAGGGACCACAAGGATCAGCCAGTTCCAACCCCCCTGCCATGCCCAGGGACACCCTACCCTAGAGCAGGCTGAACACAGCCTCATTTAGCCTTGCCTTAAACACCTCCAGGGAAGTGGCCCCAACCACTCTGGATCATCTGTGCCAGGCTCTTCTGGAGCAGGACAGACCAAGGAGGCATAAGCCAAGCAGCTGCAGTCACTCCTGAGACCTCCATGGAGTGGGTGCCAGAGACCCACATGTCTCCCTGGGCACAACTTGCCCAGGACACTTGGTAGCCTCCCAAGACACAGCTGGAAGCCATGCAAGTTTTAGATCTCAAGTACTGCTTTGAGTAGTGTTTCTTTCAGTGGCAGTGAGTTTGCAATCTTCTCCTGCCCTCCTGTCTGCAGGAGTGGCATTCCTGTTGTGTCTGCAGGAGTGGCATTCCTCTCCTGAGTCCCGATGTGTCTGCAGGAGTGGCATTCCTGTTGTGTCTGCAGGAGTGGCATTCCTCTCCTGAGTCCCGATGTGTCTGCAGGAGTGGCATTCCTGTTGTGTCTGCAGGAGTGGCATTCCTCTCCTGAGTCCCGATGTGTCTGCAGGAGTGGCATTCCTGTTGTGTCTGCAGGAGTGGCATTCCTAAGTCCACTCCACAGAGAGCCACATTCCTCACTAAGTGTCCCCATCCTCCACAGTTCCTCTGCCCCGGGGAATGTGTCAGTCTCCAATCCCTGCGGGTCCTCCCCAGCCCCTTTGCTAGTCCTGCCACACCCTTTGGTACCAGGCTGCCAGGCACAGGAAGCTCCTTGGCTGCTGAGAGGCGACACCAGCCTAGGCTGAAGCTCTCTGCATTGTTTCTCGGGCGTCTCTCGGCCAGCGGCAGCGGACAGAGGCAGTGGCCAGGGGGAGGCAGATTGCTCCTGCGGGCTGGACGCAGCCCTGGCAGCGCCGCACCAAGGAGCTGCGGGGATCCTGCCTCCCGCAACCCACCAGCCGCAGGCACAAGCAGCGAGGGCAGAAGAAGGGACGGGAAGCAAGCAGGGCCCGGGGCCATACGTACACTGTGACCTCCATGTCGGTGCACTCGGGTCCCTTGCCCCGGGACGCCTGCAGGAGCCAGCGCAGCAGCACGGTGTCCTCGGGCACGTGGAAGTGGAAGAGCTTGGCGTTGCCGTACCAGCTGTAGAAGGAGAGCTTCTGGGCGCTCTGAGAGAAGTACTCAGACACATACAGGGAGTCTGCAAGGGAGAGAGGGCAGGGAGTGACCGGGGGGGCATGCTGAGGGCAGGCTGCGGGGCTGCACCCCCCTGTGGAAGCACTCAGGGCTTCTGAGGTTTGGGTCCCTGCTTTCTCACCCCAGTCCCACTAGAGATGTGGTGACCCACGGTGTTCCTCCAGCCAGAACCACCCACACCCCTGCTGCAAGACCACCACCCGGAGCCAGAGAGCACTAAACAACACCCTCACAGAATCACAGAATCGCTATGGTTGGAAGAGACCTTCAAGATCATCAAGTCCAACCCCTGTCTAACTCCACCAGGACCACTACTACACCATGTCCCTGTGCACCGTATCTAGATGGCTTTTAAATACAGCCAGGGGTGGTGACTCAACCACCTCCCTGGCCTGTTCCAGTCCTTGAGAACCCTAAGCATGCTCTGTGAGCTGTGGTCTGAAGATGACAGGTCACCAGAGACATTGAGGAGGAAAAGTCCATGGTACAAAACATGGTGATGGAGCAGGCAGCAGCAAACCTTGGGGCAGATGGGCGCAGGTAACTCAGGGGTGCTCCAGGCCCCAGCAGCACTTCATGGTGCCCAGAGGCAAGAGCTGTCTGTGCCCTTGTCTCAGGTGAGCACACAAGCTGATGGTATCAGCCTTGCCCAGCTTGGGACACACACACAGAGCAGCACAGCACAGCAGGCTGCCTTCCTGGGACATCATGAAAATTCATGAGCTGCATACCTAACTCGGCTTTCAGACCTACCTCCCAAAGCCTACAGATTTTCCTGGCTGGAAGAAAGGCTGCTGGGATAGCAAGAACAGCCCTAGGTCATGCAAGAGGACAACAGCTATTCAGCTAAAATGCCACCAGGACTAGCTAGGCTCTCCATCCATCCCTCCATCCATCCTTCCCTCCATCCATCCTTCCATCCACATCCATCCCTCCTGCCCAGCTATGCCCACAGATCCCTCCCCGCCCCGCCAGCAAAACTAAACATTAGTGTTATTGTTAGCAAGAAACCAGCCAGACTGCAACTCGGGGGTGGAAAAGAAACATCACACCAGGGTTGGGAAGGGAACAGAACTGCCTGGAGACAGCAGAGACAAGGCCCTGCCACTCACCCGAAGAACAAAGTTCAGGGCACTCAGCAAAGGGGTAGAAGATGTCTTCAGATCTCTGCCAAGTTCTCCCAGATGCTCCTTTTCTACTCCGGGATTCCCTGGAGTGGGAGGAACTGTGGCAGCTCTCAGCTGCAGGTTCCTAGTTTCTATCACTGCACAAAGCAGCTAAGTGCAGTTCAACCTGCCCTCGGACTGTGCTGGAGACACTGAGAGCCCAGCTGAGTTGAAGAAAGGTGCCAAAGGCACCCTCCAAGGCAGCAGGGGGCTGTGCTGGAGACACTGAGAGCCCAGCTGAGTTGAAGAAAGGTGCCAAAGGCACCCTCCAAGGCAGCAGGGGGCTGTGCTGGAGACACTGAAAGCCCAGCTGAGTTGAAGAAAGGTGGCAAAAAAAGAGGAAGAGTCCTGGGGCAAGACCAGAGCGTTGGGCTATACCTTGTGCCAAGAGGAACCTAATCATGGAACTGGTTTGGGTGGAAGGGACCTTTAAAGGTCACCTAGTCCAAACATCCGCAACCACAGCAGGTGTCTCAGAGCCCCAAATAGCCTGACCTGCCGTGTGGTTCCGGGGATGGGGCATCTCCCACCTCTCTGGGCAGCCTGTGCCAGTGTCTCACCACCCTGGGTGTCAAACATTTCTTCCTTCTCTCCAGTGGGAACCTCCCTGTCTTAGTTTCAGAGCGAGCAGGATCTCCCATTCATGCCCCAAAGCAGGATGCTCTCTGGCTTGCCCCCACGGCACTGCAGTGAGCCAGGAACACTAATCAGGGCTTTAAATCCCTGGCAAAATTCCCGAGCTGAAGCCTCGGGGCATCCTGCAAACCCAGCAGGGAAAGGAGGAAACAGGAAAGCAAGAAATACCAGCCAGGCAAGCTGGCAGGAGGATTCACTGAGGGAGGAAGAGCCTGGGCACCTCGCCTGGCCGCAGGCACTGTCCCGGCCCTGTGCCCGCCAGGTCCCACCAAGGCAGCAGCTCTCACAGCGCCTCAATGCACAGGTCGTGGGCAAGGCTGAGCCTCCAGCAGGGCAGAGGGAAGTCCACAGCCCGTGGGCTGAGCCGTCCTGCTGCACTCCCCCTCACGCTGCAGCTCCTGAGGCCAGCGAGGAAGAGAGACGACAAAAGAGGCTTTGGAAGCAAATGCTCCCCCCGGCTGCGACAGCAGCACAGCGCCTGGGCTGCGGGGGGTGAAAGCTGCCCCAGATCCCCTGCCAGCCTGCTGACATTTCACACGCAGGAGCTGTGGAAGGGAGCAGTTCTTAACCAGCAGCACCTCCACCCCAGCAGCACCCCACATGCACACAGCATAGAACCACAGGATCATTGAATCAGTCAGCTTGGAAGAGACCTCCAGGCTCATCCAGCCCAACCTCGCACCCAGCCCTAGCCAATGGCAACAAGTGCGCCATCCAGGCTTGGCTTGAACACCTCCAGGGATGGGGACTCCACCACCTCCCTGGGCAGCCCATTCCAATGCCAATCTCTCTCTCTGTGCACAGCTTCCTCCTAACATCCAGCCTGAACCTGCCCTGGCACAGCTTGAGATTGTGTCCCCTCATTCTGTTGCTGGGTGCCTGGGAGAAGAGACCAACCCTACCTGGCTACAACCTCCCTTTAGGTAGTTGTAGACAGCAATGAGATCACTCCTGAGCCTCCTCTTCTGCAGGCTGCACACCCCCAGCTCCCTCAGCCTCTCCTCACAGGGCTGTGCTCCAGGTCCCTCACCAGTTTTGTTGCCTGTCTGGAAGCCCGTGGACATGCCTGGGACCAGGATGAGGGCAAAGACGTGCACAAAGAGTGATCAGAGCTGGTCCTGCTCAGTGCAACAGGTCACATCAGACAACTTAGAATCATAGAATCAGCCAGGGTTGGAAGGTTTAGTCTTAGGCTGATACAGGCTTAGGTTTAGGTTAAGTTTAGGGGCAGAGGCTGCACTGGCACAGGTGGAGGAGTCTGTGCATGCCCTCTCCTGCCACAGGCTGTCTCCAGGGCTTGGATCACAGAATCATAGAATCCTAGAATCAGTCAGAGTTGGAAAGGACCACAAAGATCAGCCATTTCTAACGCCCCTGCCATGCCCAGGGACACCCTACCCTAGATCAGGCTGCCCACAGCCTCTGCCAGCCTGGCTGCAAACACCTCCCCTGGGCAACCCATTCCAGGCTCTCAGCACTGTCATGGTGAAGAACTTCCTCCTCACATCTAGTCCACTTGCATGAGGATGAGCCCTCCAGCCCTGATGCAAGCTGCTCCAAGCCCAGCAGCTGTTGGGCTCTGCATGGCTGCCAGCCACAGCCAGCAGCAGTCCAGCACGTCCTCACCAAGCTGTGGCATGACTGCTGTGGGTTCGGGGGAGGAGAGGGCAGGCAGGCATTACAGACTCCAGCAAGCAGTGGTGCTGCTTATTAAGGACAGGGAAATTACAGGGAGGCAGGTCGAGAGCAGGAGGAGCAGGCTGAGGAGAGGCAGACCCAGGTTAGCAGCAGCCTGTGGCCGTACCCGCGAAAACACCGGCACGGACAAAGTCCGCTGACAAACAGCTCCTGGTGGCGACAGCCAGTCGAGCCCCTGCCGAGCTGCACCCAAGGCACCCTCTGCCCAGGCTGACAAGGAAGCAGCAGAGGCAGACGAAGGGAATATCGGCAGGGAAAAGCCAGAAAGACAGGTCGCTGGCGGCGAGGCGTGTGCTCCGGCAGCCCATTTGCATCCCCAGCGCTGCTCGGGCATTCGCTGCGCTCCGGGACACCGTCACCGTTCCGCAGGCTCTGCACCAGCATGGCAACACCTGGAAAAGTCCCACTCGGCTGTCCCGTGATGCAGAACGAGCCTTTTAAACGGAGTTTAAAGGAGCTGTCAAATGGATGCTGCTTCCACCGTTTTCCACCGACACGTGCAAAACCCAAAAAGTGCTTTTGGAAGAAGCAGAAGGGTGCAGGGAGGAGCCACTTTGTTTGAAATTCTGAACGAAAAGATCCTCCTGCAAGAGCTTGGGTTTGCTTGCCCAAAGGTGGTACTTTTGGGGAAAATAATACCTTGCCTGCTGGTTTCAGGGCTTCCCATCCAAAGGATGAAGCCCTCACTTCCAAGCAGATGCTGTGTGAAGCCATACACAGCCTCACTCCGGACAACACAGGGCTACAGAGGAAAGCATCTGACCATTTATAACGTAACATGAACCCTGGTCCTTTTAGCCTGGGTCAAAACCTCATCTCTAAGTGCTCCAGGAAGAGGACCCCTTGCTCCTCTGGGCAGGAAGTGATCTTCTCCAGCTCCCAGACCTAACTCTCTGGAAGCGTTCCCTCAGCCGGCGGGATGGCGCCGAGACAAACCAAGCACCACACCTCAAGCACAGGGTAGCTCTCCAGGCTTGGGAACCCAGCTAGCAGGATGCCAGGGGAGGGTGGGCCTGGGGCAAAAGGCCATCTCACCCATCGGCCTCACCGAGCAGCTCCGCAGACTATGAGGAAGTGATAACCACTGTCAACAGCGGACAGCCGCCAGCAGCACCAACCTGCCTCTGTGGCAGGATTAAGCAGGCAAACAACCTCTCCTCCGCGGACCTTTCCACCACTGAACCTGCTGGCTGAGCCCCTGTGGAGGGGAAGCCACGGTCCCTAGGGACCCCAGACCCCCAGCACCACCATGCAGTGATCCCACTGCTCTGGCAAAATTCCCATTCCTGCCCAGCTGCCTTGATGCCCGGGAAGAAAAGGAACCTGAAAACAAAGCAAACCCAAGCAACACAACCACCACCGCCACAAACACATCTGAAACCCCTCGGGGTCCAGGGCTGACCTCCTGCTGCTCCGCAGCATCCAACACGAGAGCTGCTGTTCACAGAGCACCCGAATCACTCGGGGGAATCACAAAGCCACCTCAAGGCCACCCCTGGGGACTCAGCTCACTTTAACCCAAGCCGGTTGGTTTCACCTCCGCCGGGACTCCATCGGTCCCCAGGCAGGCAGGGCAGCACCCCCCAGCCCAGCTCCCCTGCCAGCAGTGCACCCCTGTCCCAGGGCTGACCGCCTTGGAGCATTTCTAAACTGCCTCCAAGCCCACGAGCATCCCCATGGTGCAGCCCCAGGCTACCCTTGAGCCCTCTCAGCATCCCCAAACTGCCCCAGAGGCACTCGAAGATATTTCCATAGTGGACCAGATCCCACCAAGCATGGCCGCAGAGTATCTCCAGACTGACCCCGAGCCCCCTCAAGCATCGCCCAAAGTGCTCCTAAGCCACTCGATTGTCCCCAAACCGTCCCTGAGCATCCCCGCAGAGCATCCCCTACCTGCTCCCGACGCACTCGAGCATTTCAACACTGAACCTGAGACCTTGCACCATCCTCAAACCACTCCCGAGCCCCTCGACCATCCCCGCCGAGCATCCTCCAACTGGTGCCCGAGCATCTGCAAACCGCCCCGGAGGCACTCGAGTATTCCCGAGCTGCACCCGAGCCCACTGAGCGTCCCAAAACCGGTCCCGAGCCCCCCCGAGCATCTTCAGATTGCCCCTGAGCGTCCCCGAACCGAACCTGAATCCCCCGAGCATCCCCATGGAGCATCCCGAACTACCCCCGAGCCCCTCCAG
>VWZI01020321.1:59564-73489 GCA_013396835.1 Psilopogon haemacephalus | reverse complement strand
CCGGCGGAACCACCGCCCCCAGCGGCACCGGGGCAGCGGCTGGGACGGGCCCGGCCGAGCCCCGCGGTGAGCGGAGAGCCTCGGGACGCTCCGGGAGAAGCCTGCGGTTCGGCAGTGCTCGGCCCCGGGGGAGCTCCGGCACACGCACACATACACACACCCAACGCTGAGGAGCCCCCGGGATGAGTCGGGGGACCCCCGCGATACGGGGGGCGTGCTGGAGTCCTGCCAGCACCCCAAGACAGAGTCCCAGCGTGGTGGGGGGCGGAAGGGACCTCCAGTCCAACCCCTCTGTCAAAGCAGGGTCACCCGCAGCAGCCGCTGCTGAATGTCTCCAGTGATGGAGACTCCAACACCGCTCTGGGCAGCCCGGTCCAGTGTTCCACCATCGAGTTCCTCCTCCTTTAGATGCAACTTCGTACGTTCGAATTTGTGCCCATTGCCTCTTGTCCTGTCACTGCACAAAGCCTGGCCCCAACCTTCTGACACCCACCCTTGAAGTACTGAGACCCCCCTCAGTCTGCTCTAGGCTAAGTAGCCCAAAGTCCCTCAGCCTTTCAGATAACCCCTGGGAGCTCTATGGCCCAGAATCCTAAGGTGGTCCTGGGGGGCACCCTGCCACTGCAGAATCATAGAATCATGGAATCAGTCAGGGTTGGAAGGGACCACAAGGACCAGCCAGTTCCAACCCCCCTGACATGCCCAGGGACACCCTACCCTAGAGCAGGCTGCCTCATGCTCAACAACTTCCTCCTCACCTCCAGCCTCAATCTCCCCACCTCCACCTTTGCTCTATTCCCCCCAATCCTCTCACTCCCTTATAGCCTAAAACGTCCCTCCCCAGCTTTTTTTGTAGCCCCCTTCAGATCCTGGAAGGCCACCAGAAGGTCCCCTGGGAGCCTCCTCTTCTCCAGCCTGCACAGCCCCAACTCTTTCAGGCTGTGCTCACAGCAGAGCTGCTGCAGCCCTCTCAGCATCCTCGGGGCCCTTCTCTGCACACCTCCAGCATCTCCACATCCCCCTTGTCCCAGGGGCTCCAGCACTGGGTGCACTACTCCAGGTGGGCTCTCAGCAGAGCACAGCAGAGGGGCACAATCACCTCCCTGGCCCTGCTGCCCACACTGCTCCTGCTGCAGCCCAGCCTCTGCTTGCCTTTCTGCCCTGCATGATGCTGCTGGAACAGGCTGGTGGCTTAGAACAAAGCTCCTGACCCAGTGCTGGGATCTCGACCCACAGCTGAAAGGGTTTTTCTGTTCTCACTTCACTCAGGCTTGCAGTGAGCATCAGTCAAAGCCTTTCTCAGTGCCTCCTCTTCATTTTTCATTACTTGCTTATTATTCCTAGCATCCATTTGATAGTAGGAAATCACGCTCCAGTGAGGGGTTGTGCACTTTCTCTTCTGTTTTTCCTGCTTCTTTGGTGTGTAAAGTGATTTCACAACATTCTCCCTAAGGAGTGACAAAGGCTCCTCCACCTTAGCTTGGAGCTCTCCCAGCTGATTTTGCTGTTGCTCAAAAAATTGTGCTTCTTTCAGAAGAGTAAACAAACCAACCAACCAACCAACCCTTCTGCTCTCATTCCACATTAACTCAGCCTTCAGCTCCTCTTTAAAGGTATCAGCTCTTTGTCAATCAGGCCTTATCAATGACTGCCCTGCAGCACCCTCTCTGCAGTCTTCCATAGTGAGAGGACTAGGGGGAATGGAGCAAAGCTGGAGGTGGGGAGATTGAGCCTGGAGGTGAGGAGGAAGTTGTTGAACATGAGAGTGGTGAGAGGCTGGAATGGGTTGCCCCTGCAGGGAGGTGTTTGGGGCCAGATCCCTGGAGGTGTTTTTGGCCAGGCTGGCAGAGGCTGTGGGCAGCCTGCTCTAGGGTAGGGTGTCCCTGGGCATGGCAGGGGGGTTGGAACTGGCTGATCCTTGTGCTCCCTTCCAACCCTGACTGATTCTAGGTTTCTATGATTCTGCTTGTTTTCCTCTTGAAAGAAAAAAAAAAGGGAGATTCAAAGATCTGAGAGATCTGAGTGTAAATCAACCTCACCTAAGATCATGCAGGATCAGCTCCCACAGCTTGTTACAAAACCTGTCCCCTCACAGCTCCAGGCCCTCAGGTTTGCCCCTGGTCCCCAGGAAAAGCATCCTGTGCTCACTGCCACTTTTTGGGCTGGGGGATGCTGTAGGACATGTCACTTCCAGACTGGCTGCTGCTCCAGACAGACAAGGACACTGAAATACAGGTTTGGTGGCTCCGTGGGTTGCTGCCTTCCCTTTTGGCTTAGCAGCCTTGCAGGCTCAGAAGAAAAGGTGGGTTTGAAGCTGCAGGGAGGGTCTCCTTTTTGCTGCAGAGCTGGAATTGGAGCTAAAGCTGGAGCTGAAGCTTCCTACGCTTTGGCTGGCAATGCCACAGGTGGAGACGTGCACCCATCCACAACCTGTAGAGGACTGAGCTGCTGTGATCCCTGCCTCCTCTTGTGATGGCAACAAAAATGGCAAGGTTTGGAAAAGCCCTGGTGAGGTCCTCTCTATGCTGGCATCTGAAGGAGTGTGGGGTCAGGGCTTTGGTCTGGCTTAGTGACTCTGAATACAGTGCTTAGATCTCACCACATCATCATCTTTGCTTTTTGGTCCAGGAGGCCTCAAGCACCAGGCTCTTCTCGGGAGGTCAGCCACAAGAGGAAAGCCCTGTTCTGGAGAAGACATTTCCTGCAGTGCTTCAAGCAGGCTTGGGATGTCTGCTGAAAGGTCCTCATTTGAAGCTACTCTCTGGGAAAATGAACGGTGGTGACCGCTCCAAACCGAGGCTGTGGAGCTGTAACAATGCTGACCCATGAATCTGGAGCAATATACTATTAATAAAGGCTCTCAGCTGCTCAACCGTGGAAGGAGGTATAAAGGCTTTCTGGTTGAGCAGCTGCAGTGCCCATTTTGCTGGATTGCTTTCCATAAATCCAGAGCTTGGGTCCCCTTGGCCGTGTACAAAGGTCTTTGGGGAGCACAGAGCTGGCACAGTCTGCTCCTATATCTCTGCCTGGTCTGGGTGCAAGGAGTAAAACACCATCATGGGGTGTAAACCCTGTTTTAACCATCTTCAACTATGATTGTTTATTGGGTTTTTTCTCCCCAGCAGCTCATTGTCTGCTTCAAGTGGCAGGAGCTCTGGGAAGGAAGAGGGTAATGGTTGGACTGGATGATCTTCTGAGGTCATAGAATCATAGAATCAGTCAGCTTGAAAGAGACCTCCAAGATCACCTAGTCCCACCTATCACCCAACCCTAGCCAATCAACCAGACCATGGCACTAAGTGCCCCATCCAGGCTCTGCTTGAACACCTCCAGGCTTGGGGACTCCACCACCTCCCTGGGCAGCCCATTCCAATGCCAATCTCTCTCTCTGTGCACAACTTCCTCCTAACATCCAGCCTGAACCTGCCCTGGTACAGTTTGAGACTGTGTCCCCTCCTTCTGTTGCTGGGTGCCTGGGAGAAGAGACCAACCCTACCTGGCTACAACCTCCCTTCAGGTAGCTGTAGACAGCAATGAGCTCTGCCCTGAGCCTCCTCTTCTGCAGGCTGCACACCCCCAGCTCCCTCAGACTCTCCTCACAGGGAGACAGAGAGATCCCTTCCAACCTGTGATTCCATGAATGAAGAGCGGTGTCCCAGGAATATGGACCACAAATCTGCTCTAGGAGATGCCACCTTTGGGCTTTTGGCATGTCAGGTGATGCTCCATCACTGCAGAAGACTGACGAGAGGCTGTTTTGATGTGGTCAGGGCAGCTTTGCTCTATGCAGCTCTTGGTATTCTTCACAAAGGGACACGTGGGAGGTCAGTGGCTTCACTGTAGATAAATAAGGTGACACAGAGAGGGAAACGTGCTCAAAAAAAGCAGAGGTGGAGCCTCAACTGGCCATTACGAGGCAGGAAATAGATGCTGAAGTCCTCCTTGATGGTTCACCAAAATTGTAGCCTTGATGGGCAGCCAAAAAAAAGCAAAAAAAAAAAAAAAAAGCCCAGCAAAATGTGTTGATGTCATCAGGAAGGGTTTGGGCTCTCTAAAACAAGAGAGAGGGCATTTTTGGCATGCAGTGCCACAGCTTGCAGCACCCATGTCTGGGCAGTTCTGGCCTCACTGCACTGAGGGGAAAACAAGAAGAGCCACGATGATGCTCAGAGGGCTGCAGCACCTCTGCTGTGAGCACAGACTGAAAGAGCTGGGGCTGTGCAGGAGGCTCCCAGGTGACCTTATTGTGGCCTTCAAGGATCAGAAGGGGGCTACAAAAAATGCTGAGGAGGACATTGTAGGCTATCAGGGAGTGACAGGACTAGGAGAAATGGAGCAAAGCTGGAGGTGGGGAGATTCAGCCTGGAGATGTGGAGGAAGTTGTTGAGCATGAGAGTGGTGAGAGGCTGGAATGGGTTGCCCCTGCAGGGAGGTGTTTGGGGCCAGATCTCTGGAGGTGTTTGGGGCCAGGCTGGCAGAGGCTGTGGGCAGCCTGCTCTAGGGTAGGGTGTCCCTGGGCATGGCAGGGGGGTTGGGACTGGCTGATCCTTGTGGTGCCTTCCAACCCTGACTGATTCTAGGATTCTGAGATAGCCTTTGAGGGTCCCTTCCAACTTGATGCAGTCTGCATCTCTGCAACATAGTGGGTTTAGAGTCCTGAGCAGAGCAGCTGGGGACAGCTGCAGCATGAGGAGGTCCTGGGAGGGCTGGGAATTTTCCCTGGAGAGAGGAGAGCAGAAAGGGCTGACTCTGCAGGATCCTGAACCTGGTGAATCTGGTGCTCAGCAGATTCTGCATGGCTGGAATCAGAGGCCATGGATTTGTCTGGAAGATTGGTTTAAAATCGATCAAAAGGGCTTGATACAGGACAGGGTGGGGAAGGAGCTTCTGGAGCTTGCTGCCACAGGAGGCTGTGGAAAGAAATCAGATCGGCAGGTTTATTAAAGGTGGAACAAACCAACAGCCAGGCACCGAAGGCAACAGGAAGGTGCTCTCTGGAATGGATGTTGCTGCCGGATGGATGCTGGAGCAACACCATCAGAAACGGCCTGTCCCAAGTGCTGCCCCTAGATGGCATCTCGCCTGGGGGCAGGATGTGGCCATCAGAGCATTTCCTGTGTTCACAGAATCACAGAATGTTAGGGGCTGGAAGGGACCTCGTAAGGTCCAACCTCCCTGCCAGAGCAGGATCACTCACCCTCCACCCCAGACCAGTTTTCATTTTTATTTTCTTTTAATCCCACTTCTCCCCCATCTCCCTCCTTTCTTCTCCACCTCCTTTTTCGCCCCCATCTTTCTCCTTTTCTTTCCATCTCTTTCCTTTCCTCCCCATCTTCTATTTCCCTTCTTTCTCCTTTCTGTCTCTTTCCTTTCCTCTCCATCTTCCTCTCTCCCTACATCTTCCTCTTTTCCTCTCAATCTCCTTCCTCCTCTCCTATCTTTCTCATTTCCTTTCCATCTCCATCTTTTTCCTCTCCTTCTCCCTCCTTTCAGCACCACTTCCCCTTTTCCACCCTATCTGCCACTTTCCCACCCCACACCAGATTTCCCCTTTCTGCCCAGACCCACAGCCCCTGGGTTCTGCTGCAGTCTCCCCAGACCCAGAGCCCCTGGGTTCTGCTGCAGTCTCTCCAGATTCACAGCCCCTGGGTTCTGCTATAGTCTCCCCAAACCCATGGCCTCTGGGTTCTGCTGGAGTCCTTCCAGACCCATGGCCCCTGGGCTCTGCTGCAGTCTCCTCCCAGCCCAGGTGTGGCCACTTTGCCCTCCCTGCCCACTCCCCTATTTAATGCACCCCAGGGAAAGCAGCAGCTCCAAGCTTGCCCATCTGGGCAGAGGGATCCTTCTCCTATCATCACTGGTGAGTTCCCCCCTGGGGCACCCTGGGTGAGTGGTGAAGGTGATCTCAAGGCTGGGGGGCCCAGTTAGGTAGGAATAGTCCTGATGGTTGCTCTAACATCACCCACAGGTGCTACCTTGGCCTTCTCACTTAGGCTGAGCTCCTCTTTGCTTAGCTGTTAGTAGTGAGCTTCAGTTGCTGTTGGAGCCCCTGCACAATGAGTCCCTCTTTGCAGGAGGGGGAGGTGGCTGACTGCAGAGAGTGTTCTCAGTTTCACCACCCCTCTGCAAATTCAGGTCTTCTGAGGTGCTTGCTGTGTGGCGTGGAGAATGTTCTTGCATTTCTATTCAATTTCCACCTCTGTAGTGAAAATCTGATCAATGCCAGGCAGTAGACAATGTCAGGCAGGCGTGACTGGAAAATGCTGCATTGAGAAGGGCTGCTGGAGGTACAGCTGCAGCCAAAAATCTGGAATCTGGCTAGAGCTCCTTATTGAAGAAGGCCTGGTCAGCCCCAAAAAGAAGGTGGGAAACCAGTGCAAAGTAGACTTGAGAAGTGTCTGCTGCTTAGCTGAATGATTAGATGAATGGCCCCAGCACAGCAGTGAGAAGGCATTGTTGGCCAGCAGTACATTACCATGGATCTGCACCTTCTCCTCCCAAATATAGAATCCAAGACTTGGATTCTGCTGTGAGCATCTCCAGGTGGGGATCTCCTGATGCTTTATGCCTTCTTGGCCTTGGGAGCTCACATAATGAGGCTTGAGGAACGCACAGAAAAAGCAGGAATTGATTAGTTGGGTTACACACATTCAGCTAGAAGGCAGGGAGAGAGATCAGCAGCTCTGCCGTAGCTTTGTTTGGGTTCTTACTTTTGTAGGTCTCAGTAAATGAATGAGTGAAGGAGACCTCAGGAATGTTTTCTCAGCCTATAATCTAATTTCTCATTAAAATCCTCCAACTAGCCTCAAGCCAGCACAGCTGTGCTTGATGCAGCTGCTCTATTGGGAGCAGCCTCTGCATTTAGGATAGGAAGGAGAGGAAATACTTTGAAGTCCATCAAAATTGGTGTTTGGTGAAGGTTGACTATTTGCTGTCTTAGAATACTAGACTCAGTCAGGGTTGGAAGGGACCACAAGGATCAGCCAGTTCCAACCCCACTGCCATGCCCAGGGACACCCTACCCTAGAGCAGGCTGCCCACAGCCTCTGCCAGCCTGGCCAAAAACACCTCCAGGGATGTGGCCCCAAACACCTCCCTGCAGGGGCAACCCATTCCAGCCTCTCACCACTCTCATGCTCAACAACTTCCTCCTCACCTCCAGGCTCAATCTCCCCACCTCCAGCTTTGCTCCATTCCCCCTAGTACTCTCACTCCCTCAGAGCCTAAAAAATTCCTCCCCAGCTTTTCTGTAGTCCGCTGGAATGCCACAGGAAGGTCCCCTGGGAGCCTCCTCTTCTCCAGCCTGCACAGCCCCAACTCTTTCAGGCTGTGCTCACAGCAGAGCTGCTGCAGCCCTCTCAGCATCCTCGGGGCCCTTCGCTGCACATCTCCAGCATCTCCACATCCCTCTTGGCCCAGGGGCTCCAGCACTGGATGCACTACTCCAGGTGGGCTCTCAGCAGAGCACAGCAGAGGGGCAGAATCCCCTCCCTGGCCCTGCTGCCCACACTGCTCCTGCTGCAGCCCAGCCTCTGCTTGCCTTTCTGCCCTGCAAGTGCACACTGCTGCCTCAGCTTCAGCTTCTCCTTCCCCAGCACCCCCAAGTCTCTCTCCTCAGCTTTCCAGCTCAGCCCTGCAGGCAGGATCAAGGCTGAGGTCTCTGCACCTTCTGCCTGGCCCTGATAAAGCACCACGGCTTGAGGTCCCCATCTGGTGGCAGCAGGGACAAATGGCTGGGACACAACTGGTGTCAGCTCTCTGGAGCTCAGCGGTTCTTTGGTCGGGCAGAGCACTGCCTCGCGGCGCGTCCTGCCCCTTGCCACACAGCGTGTCCTGCCTGAGGACATGGCACAGGAACCGCTGGAAGCAAAAGACTGTGAGAAGCAGGGGGGACAACTGCCAGCCCCTTCCCCTGTACCCTGCATGGCTTTTCCACCTTGTCTCTCTTGCACACACCATGCTCAAAGTCATAAAGGCCAAGTCTGGGCTGGATTTGATGCTGGTTCTTCCCAGTGGTCTGCACTGCCCTGCACCCTGACCCCCACACCTTAACCCTCGCCTCCGTGAGCTCCCTCTGGAGCAGGAGCTCTCTGCAGAGCTATGTCTGATCCAAGACTGCAACCTGCTCCAGTGCCCTGCTGCATGCAAAGCTGGATCAGGTTAGTCAGTGAGGCCCTGACCAGCTTTGTCTTCTTCTCCTCTTCCCTGTCCTCAGGTGCAGTGGGCACGTGGGGTCTGGTGACCATCACCACTGCCTGTGGAGCTCTGCAGGAGAAACTGTGGGGATAGGATGGTCTCCTTTTATTTTTTTCTCCAGAGTAGTTTGAGATGTCTCTAATTTGAGATGTCTCCTGCCTCTGCTGCATTCACCGCTGGTGACTGGAGGGGCTAGCAGAAGCTACCCTTGGCCATCCTTGCATGTACCAAGGAATGCTGTGTCACTTTGGCTTGGCTCCATGCTGTGCTTGCACAGGCCACCCTGGGGCTTTCTCAGACCTGGCAGGGCCAGGGCAGCCTTATTCAGCACCTGGTGGGTTGTAGCCCCCCCTGGACTATCTGTTGCCCTGTCTCCCACCACACCCGGAGCTGGAGGAGAGCCCAAGATCTCCTTTATCAGCCCCCACACCGTGGCTGCCCTGCTGCAGGCTGTGATAAGGGGTGGGGGTGCTGTGGGGGCTCCAGCACTGCTGCTTTGCCTCTGCTTCATCTCCTGCCCCAACAGCCTCCACCCTGCTGCTGTTCACAGCCCAAAGAGCAGGGTTGGGGCTGAGCCCTTTCTGTTCCCTTTGCAGGGGAGCTGTCTCCCACAGCCTCCAGCCCCCCAGAGCCTTCCAAAGTGGCACCCCAGCACGAACAGCAGTTCGGTGTGAAGTGGGACCAGGAGAAACCCTGGGATGCCGTGGGCAGGCACAGAAAGATGTCCTCATGCTTGGAGAGCTTCAGGGTGTCTTTGCTGCACCACCACCCAGGCAGCTGGAGCCCCTCTCCCCCACTGTCTGCTCCAAGCATCTCCCACAGTTTGTCCTGGGCAGAGGCAAGGGATGCACAGGCTTGGTGGGGCAAGAGGAGATCCCTCTGGTGGGAAGGGCAGGGCAGGCTGGGGCTGCAGGGAGCTCCCGGAGACCAAACTCCGTGTCCCACTCCACCAGTGCCTGGAAATGCTCTGTCCACCGCTGGCGGAGCAGTCTGCCCGCCGGGCACCACCATCCAGACGCTGCCTTCTCTCACAGAGACGGCAAAACCAGAGCCCGTTCCCTCCGTGTGCCCCACCCCTACCCCAGACCGCTGAGCGGATCCCTCCCCGCGGGCAGCAACCAGAGCAGGACAGCAGGGCTGGAGCACAAATGGAAGAGATTTTATTTCAGATCATTTGGCTGCTCGCTGTCGGAGGGCTGGCAGAGGGTGGGAGTCCAGCTCCAGCCGCAGGGTACCGCTTTAACGGTACTTGGCAGTCAGCACGTTGCCCACGGCACACAGGAACTTGTCCAGGGAAGCGTGGACCTCTGGGGTCAGGGCGGCAGGCTGGTGGGTGGCAACCACCACCAGGAAGCATTGTCCCAGCAGCTGGAAGGCAAAAAGGAGACGGTGAGCGAAGAAGGGACGAGGCGAGGGGTGCGGGAGGGGTCCCGGCTTGGCCATCCCTTCCCGGGCACTCACTTTGAAGTTGACGGGGTCCACGCGGAGCTTCTGGGCGTGGAGGTCGCTGAGCTTGGAGAGGGCACCAGCGATGTCATCGATGTGGTTGACAGCCTCGATCAGGGCGCCCGCCACCTTCTTGCCGTGAGCCTTGATCTGAGCGGAGCCGGGGGACACGTCGAAGTGGGGGAAGTAGGTCTTGGTCGGGGGGTAGGTGGTGAACATCCTGCAGGACAGAGAGGGTCAGAGCTGCGTGAGGATGGGGAGAGGGTGGGGGGCAGATGGGAGGGAGCCAGAGACAGCCAGGAGAGGGGACGGTGACGGGGGATGGACAACCTACCTCGTCAGGGTCTCGGCGCCATAGTCGTCGGCTTGGCCGCCGATTTTGGCGAAGAGGCCCTTGACGTTGGACTTGTCGCTAGCAGACAGCACCATGGTGTCAGCTCCGCCTCGGCAGCCCCCAGCACGGGTGCCCCCT
Source organism: Psilopogon haemacephalus (assembly GCA_013396835.1). Taxonomy (NCBI): domain Eukaryota; kingdom Metazoa; phylum Chordata; class Aves; order Piciformes; family Megalaimidae; genus Psilopogon; species Psilopogon haemacephalus. Next base: position 63,375 of record VWZI01020321.1, on the reverse strand, counting down.
CCGGCCCCAGCCGCCCTTATATGCGGTGCCGGAGCACCGCCCGCCCCCGGCCCGCCCTGCTCCCGGAGACGCCGCTGGAGCGCGGCCAGGCGCGGCCAGCACCGCACCCAGCACCGCGCCCAGCACCGCACCGGGCCCGCGGGGGGGCTCAGCACCGCTGCGCCGCCTGCGCTTGGGCAGGCTCCTCTGGCTCCAGCCAACAGCAGGCTTAGGCTTAGGTTTAGGCTTAGGCTAAGATACAGGCTTAGGTTTAGGTTAAGTTTAGGGTCAGAGGCTGCACTGGCACAGGTGGAGGAGTCTGTGCGTGCCTTCTCCTGCCACAGGCTGTGTCCAGGGCTTGGATCACAGAATCATAGAATCACAGAATCAGTCTGGGTTGGAAGGGAGCACAAGGATCAGCCAGTTCCAACCCCCCTGCCATGCCCAGGGACACCCTACCCTAGATCAGGCTGGAAAGTCTCATCCAGCCTGGCCTTAGACACTGCCAGGGAAGTGGCCCCAACCACCCCCCTGGGCAACCTGTTCCAGGACCTCACCATTCTTGTGGTGCAGAACTTCCTCCTCACCCCCAATCTGAATCTCCCCACCTCCAGCTTTGCTCCATTCCCCCTGGTCCTGTCATTACCTGATAGCCTAAAAAGATCAGGGTACTGGGTGAGATCCTCCAGTGCAGGCAGTGCTGGCACAGCCTGGATGTGTTCTGGCAGGAGAGTGGGGACAGCAGCATGGGCACTGTGGCTTCAGTAGTGTGGTGGGAGTCTGTGCCCCACAGGCTGTGCTTGCCCAGCTCCCCCAGCACCCACACACAGCCCCATGGGCACACACACTTACAGCCTGAGCCGTCCAACACAGCCTCAATGCACACAGGTGAGCTGCCCCTGCACACTCTGCCACCTGACATGGTCTTGCACATCCACTGTCCTTGCCCTTGTTCCCCCCACCCCAGCATCCCACACAGCTCCTGTACACTCATCCAGTCTGCCCTATTGCCCCTCCTGCTCTCATTTCCTTGAGTGTATCCCAAAGCCTGTGTGCCCTCCTCATCTCCTGCTTCCAAATGTGGTCATGTGGTGCTTCAGCAGTTCTCTGCCTCCCCACCCACCCACACTTTGAAATAACCCAGGCTAGGACTCAGTTGGCTGGAAGTTAAGGAATGAAGCTTTTATATTCACAACTTTGCACAACACACAAGCAGATATTTACAAAGTATAACAGATATTTACAGATATAAACAGTGAAAAGGTAATACAGAAACACCACAGCCCCTTCCAGAGATCAAAATCCCTAAGAGGGGTTTCTAACCACTCCTACTACCTTCCCCTCCCTTCCCCAATCTTATCTCACCATCTGCTTTATGCAGCAGATAGGTGAAGGTAGATGGGCCAGGGGGGGATTAGCAGCAGGAAAGAAGTTAGTGAAATTATTCAGACCCAGCTAGGCAGGGAGAAAAGAGCTATGGAGGAGCAGCCACAGCCCAAAGCCATCTGAAGCAGTCTGGGTTAGAACTCTTAAAACATTTTTTTTCTTTCTCAGTAGAGAAAGTAGCATCATCAGTGTTTTCCTTTCTCAGCCTATAGTTTAATTTCTCATTCAAATCCTCCAATTAGTTCAAACCAGCACAGGTCACATCCCCTTGCAGACAGACCCTGCCACAACCTTTCTCTCCTGGGCATTTGTGGTGCTGGCCCCAGTGCTGGGGACCACCAAATCACCCTGACTCTTGGGAACTGGAGATGCTGGGCAGAGCCACAAGGCTCATTGCTGAGCACTGGGGGCAGCACTGGCCAGTAGCAGCAGGAGCCTGCAGCTGGGGAAGGTGACAACAGCTCTGTGTGCCCCAGGCCATGAGGGTGAGAGTCATGGAATCAGAATGGTTTAGGTTGGAAGGGACCTCAAAGATCATTCAGTTCCAACCCCCTGCCATAGGCAGGCAAGGAGAAGGGCAAGGAGGACAAAGAGGATGAGGATGGTGAGGAGGAACAGGAGGGTGAGGAGGCCTTTGGGTGCTTCTAGTAGGTTCGAGAGCTGGCAGAGGCGAGCAGGGGACAGTTCACACCCACAGCCCCTGCATGGGTGACAGTTCTTATCATTCCTGTTTGGGGGAGATTAGCTGCAGCTGGCACTGTTTCAGAGCAGAGAGGGAGGGAGAGAAGGATGGGAGGTGATCTTTTTGAGAAGCAGAGCCCAGGGGAAAAGCAGCAGGAGGTGTCTGCTGCCAGGACGTGCATCAGGGGCAAACTGCAAAGGCAGAAGAGTCCTTCAGAGTGGTGGGACAGGAGCCAGTGAAGAACAGGGAGAGTCTGGGGTGTGGGCTGGGATGTGTCTGAGGATGGAGGGTATGTGCTGTGGATTCCTGACTGAGCTTATGGGATCAGAGGCTGGTGTGGCCCAGGGGCTCCCAACTCTGTGTTTCTGTGCAAGCTAAGTCCCTGCACACCCAGCACTCAGCTGCTGCCTGCACCTGACCACTCCAAGTAGCACTCTCCTGACCACTGTCTCTCATCCCTCACCAACGCTCATCTCCTGTCTCCGGTGCCACAGTGCAGAGCAAGCTCAGGGCTGGGTTGGTATCTCATGATGTGATATCTAGAGGCAATGATTTTAATGTTGTTTTTAACTTGGACTCCAAGCTCCCAAACCGGTTGCCCTTTGCTGGACTGCAGCTCTGCCTGCCCCACTCCACCCCTGCCCAGGTGCCCAGAGGAAGAGCAGACACCCCTGGACAGGTGTAGGGGCACTTCCCTGGCAGTCAGCTGGGACCTGTGGCTCAGGGGCTTGAGCCCGAGAGCAGTATTTGTGCTAAATGGCCTGTGGTGGATTTTCTTCACTCCATGAACTTGTTTGATTGCTTTTGCAGCTCGTGCAGGCACTTAGTTCCCACAGCAACTCCAGCGAAGTCCTAAACAGCTACTGTGATAGAGCCAGAAGAAATTCATCCTACCCCCCCCTGGCGAATTCTCCAAGGAAAGGATCCCACATTTGGCTGGGGATGTGCTCCCGAGAGGTGCAGGCGCAGCAGGGCACCAGGCTGGGCTTCATTCCCAGCACCGACCACATCCCGAGCTGGGGCAGCTGGAAGAAGGCAGAATGCTCTGAGGGGCACTCAGGGAGCCCGTGGCCAGTTCTGTCCCCCGGTAGCACAAGATCAGCAGCAGCGTACTCGCTCTGGCAGGAGCAGCAGGACAGCCCAGCCCTCCCCAGCCCCCTGGCACAGACAGACAGACAGACAGACAGACAGAGTGCTGCGGCAGAAGTGTCTTTATTGATGGCAGCGGGAGCGAGGGGCAGCTCATCTGTACTTCTCGGACAGCACAGCGGCCACGCCCGACAGGAACTTGTCGAAGGCAGCGTGCACCTCGGGGGTGTAATCCTTGCCCAGGTGCACAGCCAGCACCACCTGCAGGCTCTGCGCCAGAAACTGAAAGGCAAAACGGGGCTCAGCACCTCAACCCCAGTCCCCATCCCCTGTGCCTCATCCCTTTTCCCTCATCCCTGTCCCCTGTCTCCCATCGCCTTGTTTGAGTCCCCATCCCAAATCACGTTGTCCCTTGTCCTCCATCCCTCATCCCCTCATTCCAGTCCCCATCCCTCATCCCTTGTCCCTCATCTTGTTCCTCGTCCCTATCTCTCATCTCCTTGCCCCATCCCATGTCCGTCATCCCCTTGTCCCAGTCTTCATCCCCCATCCCTCATTCCCTGTCCCCCATCCCTCATCCCCTTGTCCCTGTCTCTCATCCCCTTGTCCCTGTCCCTCATCCCAGTCCCCATCCCTCATCCCCTGTCCCTCATCCCCTTGTCCCTGTCCCTCATC
>VWZI01020321.1:44011-59206 GCA_013396835.1 Psilopogon haemacephalus | reverse complement strand
TCCCTCGTCCCCTGCCCCTCATCCCCTCGTCCCAGTCCCCATCCCCTCTCCCCCATCCCAGTCCCCATCCCCCATCCCTCATCCCCTTGTCCCGGTCCCCATCCCCTGTCCCTCATCCCCTGGTGCCAGCTGCCGCGGCTGTCCCTGTCCCCCGCCTGCCTTGAAGTTGACAGGGTCGACACGCAGGTTGTAGGCGTGCAGGTTGCTGAGCTCGGACAGGGCCTGGCTCAGGTTGTCTATGCTGTTGACGGCGGTGGTCAAGGCAGCTGCCACCTTCTTGCCGTGGGCACGGATCTGGTCAGAGCCATGGGACAGGTCGAAGTGGGGGAAGTAGGTCTTGGTCTGGGGTTGGGAGATGAACATCCTGCCGGAGGGGGAGAGTCAGTGCCGCTGACCTCCTGCCAAGACCTCCACACCAGTCCCCCGTGGGGCTCCCACCCGCTCTCCTCCCCTCCTCCCCGACCCCTGGTGTCCCCAGGTCTGCTTTGCACCTCTCCAGGGCTTCGGCTCCGAATTCCTCCTCGTGGGACTTCACCTTGGTCCAGATCTGCTGGATCACCTTCTTGTCTTCGGCGGTCAGCATGGTGGCGGTTGGCAGAGGCAGACAGGTCTGGGTGGCTGCAGTGCCCCGGGGAGAGGCTCTTATAGCGGCAGGCACCTCCACCCTGCCCTTATCTTATCGGTACTCAGGGGCAGAGGGGACACAGCCCTGCAGTGCTGAGCCCAGGGAGAGGCTCTGCTGCTGCCCTGGGGGGCCCCAGCCCCGCAGAGGCCCCAAGGGGGTCCAGCTCCCCTGCCCTCCCCTCCTGCACCGGCCCCACACCGGGTTGGGGGCTGGGGGCAGCACCCAGCTGGGCTGCCCCATGGCCAGCAGCAGCCATGGGCACAGCCTGTGGGTGCCATACCCTTGGCCTCGGTGGCCAGCCTGTCCTCAAGGCTCCTGACAGCAGCCACCATAACTCCTGGCTGGACCTGGGTCCTCCTTGGCTCCACGAGCATCAGTGTGGGCTCTGGCCCCTCATGTCCTCCAGCACCTCCAACCCCTCTCTGCCTAAGTAGCCCCTGGCACTCTGAGCAGGAGCCATGGACAAGCCCTCCCAGGACAAACACCATCTTTCCAGCAGCCTGGAGAAGCCAGGGTGGGGAAGAACCTCCTGTTTGATTGTGTGGTCTTCCCAAAGTCCATCCTTGGACCAGGCTTCTTCCCTCCTGCCTACCCCAGCATCTGCTCCTGCCTCTCCCCACAAACACTGGAAGGTGCCACAGGGCAGGTGGTGGTTGGTGACTGTCATCTCCTTCACTCAGCCTCTCTATGAACTCACAGGTACCAACTTGAGTTTAGGGACACCCCAGACCTGCCCTCTGAGACACAGATTTAAGCATTCAGCTTACCTGAGACCCTACAGACCAACGCAGAACCTTTTCAGACCTGCTGTGGTTGGTACACTGGGGTCACGTAGGTGGAGTGATCTGCTGGCTGCAGAGCTGCAGCAGCATCTCCCTGCCCCCCTTGCAGCCCTGACATTTTGGTGAGGTGAGGACCACTGCTTGCAGTGCCAGCTGAAGCTGCCCATCAGAGGGAGCTTAAGACTTTGCACCCACTTTTTCCTGTCTGAGATTCTCCGAGATGGACAAGGGCAGTGGATGTAACCTTGGTGTCAGCTCCAGGGGTGCTGTGCTTCAGATTTGTGCCCTGATGGCATCCTGGCATTCTGCCTTCTGCACAGCATCGAACCTCTCTCTGCTTCTCACTCTGCCTTCTGTGGTGCACGACACAAGTCCAGCTGGAGGCATGGATCTAGTGGGGTCCCTCAGGGGTGGGCACTGGGACCAGTACTGTTCAACACATTCACATGGAGGGCACAGAGGGAGGGGTGGCTGACACCGCTGCAGGCTGTGCTGGAGGGACCTCAACTGGAGAGCTGGGAAGGGGGAAAGTGAGTGAAATACAACCAGGGCAACAAGGGAGTCTTGCATCTGGGAAAGAGCAGCCCCCACGGACCAGCACAGGCTGGGGACTGAGCTGTGGAGAGCAGTGTGGAGGAGAGGGACCTGGGGGCTCTGGTGCACATGAGCCAGCAAAGTGCCCTTGTGGTCAAGAAGGCCTATGGTATCCTGGGGTCAGTTAGAAAGTCTGTGGTTAATTGGTTGAGGGAAGTTCTCCTCCCCTTTTATTCTGTCCTGCCTGGAATATTTGGTCCAGTTTTGGGCCTCTCAGTTCAAGAAGGACCTCAGGGAACTGCTTGAAAGAGTCCAGCCCAGAGCCCCTGAGCTGCTGCAAGCAGTGGAACATCTCCCCGTGAGGACAGGCTGAGGGAGCTGGGAGCAGAGGAGCCTGAGGGCTGCCCTCATTGCTCATGGAGCAGGCTCTGCTCAGGGATGGCCAAGGGCAGACCAAGGGACACTGCGTGTCAGCTGAAGCAGAGGGACAGGAGGGGGAACTTTGTCCCTGTGAGGGTGCTGGAGCCTGGTGCAGGCTGCCCAGAGAGGTTGTGGAGTCTCCTGCTCTGGAGAATTTCTAAACCCACCTGGATGCGTTCCTGTGTCACCTGCCCTGGGTGCCCCTACCTTGGCAGCAGGGTTGGACTGGATGATCTTTTGAGGTTGCTTCCAACCCCAAAGTCTGTGGTTCTGTGTGATTCTATGACCAGGCAGATGACCCAAGCTAACCCAAGAGGTGTTTCACATTATGCTCAGCAACAACAGGGCACAGATGGGATTTTAGGGGACCTCCCACCTTTTCTGCTCACATGACAGAAGGACATCAGTGTACCCCTGGGAGGCAGTGAGTGGATGATCTTTTGAGGTCCCTCCCAACCCCAGTGTCTGTGGTTCTGTGTGATTCAGTGATCAGGCAGATGACCCAAGCTAACCCAGGAGGTGTTTCAGAACATGTTCAGCAACAGCAAGGCAAAGAGTGAATTTTAGGGCAGCTCCCATCTTTTCTGCTCACATGCCAGTGGGACTTCAGTGTGCCCCTGGGAGGCAGTGAGTGGTTGCCTTTGCATCATCTCTTTTGTTCCATTTTCTTCCCTCTTCTCCCATTTACCCTTCACTTACTTACCATTAATTAAAATCATAGAATCGAAGAATCAGTCAGGGTTGGAAGGCACCACAAGGATCAGCCAGTCCCAACCCTCCTGCCATGCCCAGGGACACCCTACCCTAGAGCAGGCTGCCCACAGCCTCTGCCAGCCTGGCCAAAAACACCTCCAGGGATCTGGCCCCAAACACCTCCCTGCAGGGGCAACCCATTCCAGCCTCTCACCACTCTCATGCTCAGCAACTTCCTCCTCACCTCCAGCCTCAATCTCCTCACCTCCACCTTTGCTCCATTCCCCCCACTCCTCTCACTCCCTCACACCCTCAAAAGTCCCTCCCCAGCTTTTTTGTAGCCCCCTTCAGATCCTGGAAGGCCACCAGAAGGTCCCCTGGGAGCCTCCTCTTCTCCAGCCTGCACAGCCCCAACTCTTTCAGGCTGTGCTCACAGCAGAGCTGCTGCAGCCCTCTCAGCATCCTCGGGGCCCTTCTCTGCACACCTCCAGCATCTCCACATCCCTCTTGCCCCAGGGGCTCCAGCACTGGATGCACTACTCCAGGTGGGCTCTCAGCAGAGCACAGCAGAGGGGCACAATCACCTCCCTGGCCCTGCTGCCCACACTGCTCTTGCTGCAGCCCAGCCTCTGCTTGCCTTTCTGCCCTGCAAGTACACACTGCTGCCTCAGCTTCAGCTTCTCCTCCCCCAGCACCCCCAAGTCCCTCTCCTCAGGGCTGCTCTCCAGTCACTCCCTGCCCAGCCTGGATTGCTGCTTGCCACTGCCTTGACTCAGCTACAGGACCTTGTACTTGGCTTTGTTGAACCTCCTGAGGTTGCCTTGTGCCCACCTCTGCAGCCTGCCCAGGTCCCTCTGGATGCCATCCCTGCCCTTCTCTCCAAGTTCAAGAGATATTGTGCTGGTTGGAGGCTAATTGGAATATTTGGAGGATGAAGCCATCCTCTTCTGGGTGATGCCCACTGACAGGACAAGGGGCAAGGGTGGAAGTTGAGGCATAGGAGGTTCCATATGAACCTGAGGACGAATTTTTTCACTGTGGGGGTGACAGAGCTGCTCAGGGAGGTTGTGGAGTCTTTCTCTCTGGAGATATTCAAGAACTGGATTTTTGGATGTGTTCCAGTGTGATCCTGCTCTGGCAGGGAGCTGGACCAGATGAACTTTCAAGGTCCCTTCCAGCCCTTGACATTCTATGATTCTATGATTAGGAAGAAGTTTTATTGCCATGGGGTGGTAAAAGACTGGAAGAGGTTGGCCAGAGAGGACCTATACCTAGAGATATTTGTGGTCAGGCTTGATGAGGCTCTGAGCAACCTGATCTAGTTGGGGATGTCCCTGCTGACTGCAGGGGTCTGGACTAGGTGACCTCTACAAGTCTCTTTCAGCCCAGAGCATTCTGTGATTCTGTGACTCCAAATTAGCCCAGGAATTCCCTAATAGAGGAATCAGCACTGGAACTTACACAGCTTAGTATTCCTCTCTCTGTATTGTGATTCTGTGACTCCAAATTAGCCCAGGAATTCCCTAATAGAGGAATCAGCACTGGAACTTACACAGCTTAGTATTCCCATCTATGTATTTTGTAGGCATTTCAGAACAACCCTTCCTGAACATTGAGGTGGAGGTGGAAGATGTGGAGAAGAATGCAGAGAGAGCACAGGTGAGGTTTGCATTGTTTATTGGGTTTTGCAGATGGCCAAGCTCCTGCACAGGGGATTTGAGAGGGCTGCATAGGAAGGGGAGAGTATCCCAGAGCCTGGCAGCTGGGATGCCACCGTGGATGTGCATCCCTCAGTTTCTCTGGAGGCCATTCATCTGTACTTCTCAGTCAGGACAGAGGAAACACTGGACAGGAACTTGTCCCACGCGGCGTGAACCTCGGGGGTGAAGTCGCTGGGATAGCGACTGGCCAGGGAGCACAGGATGCAGTGGGCAAGCAGCTGCAAGGGAAAACGAGAGGAAATCCATCAGAGTCAGGGACAGAGGGCTGCAGCAGACTCCCTGCACCCTCTGCCATGATAGCTGCGTGCCCCAACCAGGTGATGATGTGGGTGGAGAAGCAGAGCTGCCTTCAGGGCAAAAGGCACTGCCGGATTCCACTCCCTCTTCCAAGCATCCTTTCCTCACCACAAGGAAATGAAACAAAGAGGAAACCTTCACAGTTTCCTAAAACAGGAGACACAACCTGAGGTGTGAGGGAGAGTCACAGATGACAGTGAAGGCAGAGCAGACTCAGTTCTGTCTAACACACACACAGGATCACAGGATCACAGGGCTGAAGAAGGTTGGGGTTGGCAGAGACCCAAGCAGATCATTGAGTCCAACCCCCTGACAGGGCAGGACCAAACAATCTAGGACAGATCACAGAGGAACACATCCAGACAGGCCTTGAAAGTCTCTAGAGAAGGAGACCCCACACCTCCCCAAGCAGTTCTTTCCCTCATCTAGATCAGATCTTCCATGAAAAGATCCAACCTTGAGTTAAAAATCAGGGTTGGGGTGGGAGGAGGGAGAAAGCAGGGACAAGGTCATGCAGGCAGGGATCAAGCTGCCATCAGGCATAGAATCCCAGAATCAGTCAGGGTTGGAAGGGACCACAAGGATCATTTAGATCCAACCCCCCTGCCATGCCCAGGGACACCCTACCCTAGATTGGGCTGGACAAAGCCTCATCCAGCCTGACTGTGTGTCCACAACCACCCCCCTGGGCAACCCATTCCAGGCTCTCACCACTCTCATGCTGCACAGCTTCCTCCTCACCTCCAGGCTGAATCTCTCCACCTCCAAATTTGCTCCATCCCCCCTGACAGCCTAAAAAGTCCCTCCCCAGCTCCCCAGCCAACATGACCTAAGTCCATGGTGGCAGTTTCCACCCTTGCAAACCTCTGTGCTGGCTCACCTTGAAGTTCACGGGGTCCACCCTGAGGATGTAAGCATGGAGCTCGCTGAGCTTGGCCAAAGCCCCTCGAATGTCATCCACGTGCTTCACAGCTTCCCCGATGGCATTGATGATCTTAGAGCCATGGCTGCGAAGCTGAGGTGAGCCTTGGCTGAGGTCGAAGTGAGGGAAGTAGGTTTTGGTCTGGGGGTAGGTTAAGAAGAGCCTGGAGGAGAAAGAGGAGGATGAGATTCAGCAGGGCAAGTGGCAGGCACGCCCTGGGAAAAAGCCTCAGAGCCACTGCAAGGTAAAAGCTGCCAGGGCTGCACTCCTCAGTGGCTCTGGCAGAGCTGTGGGAGCTTGGAAGGTCTTTCTCCTCAGAGAAGGTTCCACCTCAACGTGAGGAGAGACTTCTTTACAGTGAGGGTGATGGAGCACTGGAGCAGGCTGCCCAGAGAGGCTGTGGAGTCTCCTGCTCTGGAGACTTCCAAACCCCACCTGGATGCATTCCTGTGCAAACTGCCCTGGGGGGATCCTGCTTAGCAGGGAGGTTGGACTGGATGATCTCTGGAGGTCCCTTCCAACCTCTAAAGTTGTGTGACAAACCTCCTCAGCACTCTGTGCAGTATTAGCCAGTGCTGATCTGTGCATCCTGCAGCAGACTTAAATGTTGAATGAATTTTAAACTGATTGTACTTTCAGGCTGGGGAAGTGGTGGGAGGAGGGGAAGATGTTAAATAAAGCCTCAAAATGACTTGGAATTTTCTTTATTATCTTGCAAGCCAATCTGCAGGAGCTTCAAACTAACATGAGCTAAATGAACCTGAATCACAGAATCACAGAATTTCAGGGGCTGGAAGGGACCTCCAAAGCTCACCCAGTCCAACCCCTCCCTGCCAGAGCAGCATCACCTAAAGCAGGTCACACAGGAACACATCCACATGGGTTTGGAATATCTCCAGAAAGGGAGGCTCCACAGCCCCCCTGGGCAACTTGTTCCAGGACTCTGTCACCCTCACGGTGAAAAAATTCCTCCTCATGTTTCTATTAAACTTCCTATGCCTCAGCTTCCACCTCTTGCCCTGACATTGGGCATCACCCAGCAGAGGCTGGCTCCAGCCTCCTGGCACTCATCCTGCACATCTTTATAAACATGAACGAGGCCACCCCTCAGGCTCCTCTGCTCCCAGCTCCAAGCCCCAGCTCCTTCAGGCTGTCTTTGTAAGAGAGATGTTCACTGCCTTAATCATCTTTGTGGCTCTGTGCTGGACTCTCTCAAAGTTCTATGTCCCTCTTGAACCCGGGGGGGGGAGGAGGGGGGCAGAATGATTAGGAGCCCCTAGAAAATGTGTCACAGTGGTTGATAGTGAGCTGTAAATAACACATAAATAGCTCTGAATCACTTCATCATTTCAGAGCCATTCCCAAACCTCCTTAATTCCTGTGATCTTCTGGGTCAGTGTGCTCTGGAGGTGTTTTTGGCCAGGCTGGCAGAGGCTGTGGGCAGCCTGCTCTAGGGCAGGGTGTCCCTGGGCATGGCATGGGGGGTTGGAACCGGCTGATCCTTGTGGTCCTTTCCAATCCTGACTGATTCTAGGATTCTATGGAGGGGAGATCCAGTTGCCTTGCTCCCTACTTAATCAGCTGGACCAGTGAAATGGGGATGTCCAGTGAATCCAGTGGACAACCACCCTCTCAGTGCCTAGGAATCACTTGTGTCATAAACCACCCCCAGTTCATTTCCTAACAGGACACTAACAGTATTGGATGGCCTCGAAATCCTGGCCAGGGCTCCTGGCTGTCAATTCTTCTGAATTGTTGTAATGGGAAAGAAGCCTTTAGAGCTGCTTACAAAACTCTGTTTGGCTGTAAGGTTTTTGAAGCCATCCTCCAGTATCTGAAGGGGGCTACAGAAAAGCTGGGGAGGGACTTTTTAGGCTGTCAGGGAGTGACAGGACCAGGGGGAATGAAGCAAAGCTGGAGGTGGGGAGATTCAGATTGGATGTGAAGGGGAAGTTCTGCACCATGAGAGTGGTGAGAGGCTGGAATGGGTTGCCCCTGCAGGGAGGTGTTTGGGGCCAGATCCCTGGTGGTGTTTGAAGCCAGGCTGGCAGAGGCTGTGGGCAGCCTGCTCTAGGGTAGGGTGTCCCTGGGCATGGCAATGGCATTGGAACTGGCTGATCCTTGTGGTCCCTTCCAACCCTGACTGATTCTACAATTCTATGATCTCTTAACATGGAGTGGCACAGAAACCATCCCAGACAATTACCTAGCACACAGAGGCCACCCAGCAGCTCCCACCCAGCCCCAGCAGTGCCCTCACTCCTGGCAAGCTTGACACAAGAGGCAGCCTAACAGCACAGCCAGAGAAGAAGCCTCCCTAGGAGGGGTTCTGAGGGTCTTACCTCTCCAGCGATTCCGCCCCCACGGCTTCGATTTGGGTAGCCACCTTGGCCCAGATGGTGGCCACGGCAGCCTTCTCAGCTTGAGTCAGAGTCATGGTGCAGGAAGGTGCAGGCTGAGGCTCCTGGAGGTGAAGGCTCAGAGAGGGTTTGGCTGACTGCTGCGGCAGCCCTGGTTATAAAGAGGAAGGGGAGAGTGGACCTTGGCGCCTGCCCACGTTCATTGGTCACCCCAGAGGCCCACCCTTGGAGGTGGCAGACTCTTATCTCTCCACGAAACAATGCCTCTAGCAGCAAGGGTCAGTGCCTTGCTTGCTGACCTTATCACCTTCTGGCTTCTTCACATCACGGCTCTGTGGCCCAAAGACCTTGTCTGGGCACGCTGTGATACACCAGCAGGGAGACCAGGCTGGCAAATTCCAGCAACAGAGCAGCAGGATGCATCTTTAAGATGAGGTCTGGGTGGATTTCAAGCATGCTGAGGAGCCAGGAGAGGAAAAAAAAAGAGAAACCTTCATTTTCTGCCTCTCTTCACAGGTGTGAACACAAGGCTGGACCTGGCTGTGCCACCTTGTGCGCTCCACTTGTGGCTGCCACGTGGCCCAAAGTAGAGGAGTGCTGGGGACAGTGTGGTCAGGATGGGGACAAGCCTGATTTTGTGGCAAGCAGTGGGAATTTTACCACACACTTCACATTGCCAACCTCTGGCAAAGAATTAGGGACATGCTCCCCAGGGAAGATTGCTTCTAACAGCACCAGTAGGTATGGACACAGGGAGCTTGTGGAGTTAAATAGGGCCCTTGAAAGAGCACTTCTGCAAGAAAAGCCCAGCCAGACTCTTGCCATCATTAAATGCCTCTTACTGCACACCTTTGGGATCTCTCTGCATTAGCAGCACTGTGCATTAGCCTTCAGCACCACAGCCAGTGCTGAGCTGCACTGTGCCATGTGCTGGATGTGCACAGCAAAGCCTGGTCCCAGGGTAGATGGAAAGCCCTGTCTCAGGATAGATGGGAAGCCTGGTCCCAGGATACCTGGGAAGCCTGGTCCCACCATAGATAGAAAGCTTTGTCCCAGGATAGATGGGAAGCCTTGTCCCAGGATAGATGGGAAGCCTGGTCCCACCATAGATGGAAAGCCTTGTCCCAGGATAGATGGAGAGCCTGGTCTCAGGATAGCTGGGAAGCCTTGTCCCAGGATAGATGGAGAGCCTGGTCCCACCATAGATGGAAAGCCTTGTCCCAGGATAGATGGAGAGCCTGGTCTCAGGATAGCTGGGAAGCCTTGTCCCAGGATAGATGGGAAGCCTGCTCCCAGGATAGATGGAGGGCCTGGTCCCAGAGTAGGTGGGAAGCTGGGTCCCAGGATAGATGGAGAACCTGGTCCCAGGATAGATGGAAAGCCTGGTCCCAGGATAGATGGAAAGCCTGGTCCCACTATAGATGGAAAGCCTTGTCCCAAGATAGATGGGAAGCTTTGTCCCAGGATAGATGGGAAGCCTGGTCCCAGGATAGATGGGAAGCCTGGTCCCAGGATAGATGGAGGGCCTGGTCCCAGAGTAGGTGGGAAGCTGGGTCCCAGGATAGATGGAGAGCCTGGTCCCAGAGTAGGTGTAAAGCTGGGTCCCAGGATAGATGGAGAGCCTGGTCCTGCCATAGATGGAGAGCCTGATCCCACCATAGATGGAAAGCCTGGTCCCAGGATAGATGTAAACCTTGTCCCAGGATAGATGGCAAGCCTGTTCCCACCATAGATGGCTTACAGCTTCAGGTTATGGGCACACTTGATGGGTGAAGAAGCAAGGAGGTGAAAGGAAGAGCAGCACAAGTCTGTAATCACAGATAAGTGGGCAAAGTGTCAAAGAAATACCCTCCTGGAGGTGGTGGTTGCTGAACCTCAGGGAATTAATATCCTGCCAGCAAATGAAGCAGAGGTAAATCTCTCTGCCACCCTGATAAAGAGCAGCAGCTGAATACACCACAGAGTGCTGGCAGCTTGCACTGGAAGTGTTCCCTGCCCAAAGAACCTCTCAAACTTGGGTGCAGAAGGTTGATACATATAAGCCAGGAACCTCCTCAGGATGTGTTTGTGCTTCACAGCAATGCTACCAACTGCTACAGGAGGTTCTCCCCAGCCATGGTTGCCCTGCTTGGAGAGAAGCCTTTCTAGGGGTCTAGTGACACTTGGGTCACACAGGCATGGGAACATGTCCAGCCTATGGTTACCTGTGCCAAAGCAGCAACACCAATGCAATCACATTGCCCAACCTGTCACATAGGAGCATGGACCAAACTTGGAGCCTCTCCTGGGAGCCAGGGTGCTGCTGTGCTGTGCTGTGCTGCTGGGCATAGGAACCTGGCTGGTGGCAGCTGCTGGGTTTGAGGCAGGAGCTAGGCTCCAATGTGCTGTGCCTGCCCTGGGGACAGGTCTCTCATCTCTGGGTAGGCTGCAGCCCAGAGGAGTGGATACATTCACTACTCTGGTGGGGCTGTGGCTCTGCCACCAAGCCCGTGGGTCAGAATGGTAAGAACGAATCAGTGGTGCTAGAGAAGTGGCAGGGATGGGGTCAGACAGCAGCTGTTGTATTCTCTGGAGTCTCCCTAGTATCCTGGTGGCTGCAGTGGTGCTTGCAGGTGAGCTCTGCCTCACCTCTTGTGCTGTGCATTGGGTTCTGAATTGCAGCCTCTCTGCACATCATCTGTGAGATGAAGCAGGAGAATCCTTGGGCTTTCCCAAAGGGCAGGCAAAAAAACCCACTTGATGCTTCTCGGTCTGCAAGCTTAGCTGGGTCTGGTGTTCTTGTATTACCATCCCCTCTCAGGAGGCCAACATCTGGGATTTCATGAGGGTTATGTTCAGTAGCACAGCTCCTTCTGTCCACCAGCTGGGTAATTTACTTCTCTTAAGTAATTTACTTCACTTTAAGAGGGCATACAACAGGGACCTCACCTGAGACCCAGGGAGAACAATTGCTCCACCACAATGAAGTGCTCTTTGTGTGTCCTCCCTTTGGCAGATGCCACTCAGGGCCACTGAAAACCTGGGGCTAACTCTCTCTCTGCAGTGCAGAGCATTCCAAGTGCTTCTGATGGTGTGGGCAGGAGCAGAGGACAGAGCAAATGGATGGAGGTACCACAGGAGGCTGTGTCCATCATCCCTCGCTAGGCACATTTCAAAACCTCGTCGTTCTCACGTGGCAAAGTGATGTTGAAAATAAAGATGCTGCTGTTAAATATACATTCATTATTAGGGACCTTCTCCTCCTTCCTCTTTGGCTGCCAACCTGACCTCTGATGCCCCAGGGCTGAGGGCTCAAGGCCAGAGCAGGCATGATAAGCAGTGATGCCCACGCAGGAGGGCTCCATCAGTGCTGAAATCTTTATGCCAGTCGAATTCATTTGTGGAGTTCCTCTTGCACTGGCACAAAGCCAGAGCAGCCAGAAGATGACACTCGTTTGCTAGCAGGAGGTTGCTTGCCCAGGATCAAGGCTCCCCTGGGGATGGTTATGGAAACAGCTCAGGAATGCACCTGGCAGGAAAAGCATAATTCTCAGCCATGTCCCCCCAAAGTGACATGAAGAGTGACTGTCCCTGTCTTTGCATGGGTCTCTCATCCAAGTTCCTCCCTTCCAGTGCTCCAGATGCCCACAGGGCAGTGAGATGTGGAGGTCCTGGCCTCAGCAATGTGAGGAGATGGACAACATGATTGCTGATGTTCCTCTGTCACAGGAGCTGTGTCCTCTGGGCAATCCCAGCAGCCCTGCCTTCCTCCCTCCCCTGCTGCTGCTTCCCACTGCAGAACGTCCACCCTTGGGCAGGGGATGAATCTCTGTCGTGAAGCTGCAAAACGCCACCAGAGGTGACTTTTGATATTTTGGAAGGGGGGCCCTTTTCAACCCCCCTTCCAAAAGCAGGCTGCCAGAGCTTCTCATTTCAAATGGCAGAAGCAAGCAAGAGGCCCTGATATGAAAGTGGGATGAACAATTTCCATCAGCCCTGGCTGTGAATCCAGCGGCCAGCTGAAAGGCACCACCGTGAGACCAGGAGTAACTCTCCCCAGGGATTGCATCCTCCTCGAGGGAATAAATTGGCTATAACTCCAAAAAGTTTGGAGCACATTAGGTTTTGGAAATCTTTAAAGTGGAGCCCACATCCTGGCTTTATTCTTTCCTTTCCTACCGCTGCTCATAGAAGATGCAGCTCTTTGCTTTGAGTAAACCACAGCCTCCAAGAGCTGGGCTTAAAGAGAGACATCTGCAATTTATTAATGAAGGGAGTAAAACTGTGCTTCAAGGGAAGTTTTAACACAGCTGCCCAGTGCTGGCTGGCGAGGAATGCTCTGCCATGATAATGAGACTGCTCTTTAATCACCCTGGGACAAGTCACTCCCCTCAGAGACACCTTCCCTTGCTGCAATTGTTATCAGAGGGCTGCTGGAGAATGGCTCTGCAGATTAGGCCTGGGTGCTCCTCTGCCCCTTCAGCCACCACCTCTGCGCAGTGTTCCCTGGGTGGGAGGGGGATTTCTCCTCTGCCTCTCAGCCACCACCTCTGCAAAGTGTACCCCTGGGTGGGAGGGGGATTGCTCCTCTGCCTCTCAGCCACCCCCTCTGCGCAGTGTACCCCTGGGTGGGAGGAGGATTGCTCCTCTGCCTCTCAGCCACCCCCTCTGCGCAGTGTACCCCTGGGTGGGAGGAGGATTGCTCCTCTGCCTCTCAGCCACCCCCTCTGCGCAGTGTACCCCTGGGTGGGAGGAGGATTGCTCCTCTGCCTCTCAGCCACCCCCTCTGCGCAGTGTACCCCTGGGTGGGAGGAGGATTGCTCCTCTGCCTCTCAGCCACCCCCTCTGCGCAGTGTACCCCTGGGTGGGAGGAGGATTGCTCCTCTGCCTCTCAGCCACCCCCTCTGCGCAGTGTACCCCTGGGTGGGAGGAGGATTGCTCCTCTGCCTCTCAGCCACCCCCTCTGCGCAGTGTACCCCTGGGTGGGAGGAGGATTGCTCCTCTGCCTCTCAGCCACCCCCTCTGCGCAGTGTACCCCTGGGTGGGAGGAGGATTGCTCCTCTGCCTCTCAGCCACCCCCTCTGCGCAGTGTACCCCTGGGTGGGAGGGGGATTGCTCCTCTGCCCCTCACCACCACCTCTGCACAGTGTTCCCTGGGTGGGAGGGGGATTTCTCCTCTGCCCCTCAACCACCACCTCTGCACAGCCTCCTCCCAGGGAGGATTGCAGGGCAGCATCCAGAGCTGGGCTATCTGAGAGCATTCAACCCAGTCGAATAGAGGCAGTTTGGATGCAGCCCCCAGGACCTGCTGTGATTTAACTGCTGATAATTTCTGATTTATTAAACACAAAGTAAGATGAAGGCACTGAAAGGAAGCAACTTCCCCTCCCTGACCTAGAGGCAGGAGTAAATGCAGAGTACCCACAAAGCAAGTCGTACCAGTGCTGTGAAGCACCAAGAGATCCAGCAACAAGACATGAGACTGAGTGAGCCCTTCCGTGGGCATGGGCAGCCAGGGAGTGACTGCCTCACAGCCTGCAACCCACAGGCACCCAAAGATGGTTGGCCCAGGAGGCAGCAACAAGCCCTTGCTGCTGTTTGCCACCAGCTCGTAATGAAGAATGACAAATGACCCAAAGAAATGGCTGGATATTAGGAAGAAGTTCACAGAGAGAGAGATTGGAACTGGAATGGGCTGCCCAGGGAGGTGGTGGAGTCCCCATTGCTGGAGGTGTTGAAGAAAGGACTGGATGGAGCACTTAATGCCATTGGCTAGGGCTGGGTGAGAGGTTGGACTGGATGAGCTTGGAGGTCTCTTCCAACCTGGACTGATCTATTCTATTCTATTCTATTCTATTCTATTCTATTCTATTCTATTCTATTCTATTCTATTCTATTCTAGTCTAGTCTAGTCTAGTCTAGTCTAGTCTAGTCTAGTCTAGTCTAGTCTAGTCTAGTCTAGTCTATCCTATTCTAGTCTAGTCTAGTCTATTCAATCCTATTCTACTCTACTCTATGGCACAGCACATGGCAGCACCTTGGCATGAGGGCTCCCGGGCTGGCAGGCTGCTGGGGCTGAACTGGACCATGCTGCCCAGGGGGGTGGTGGAGTATCCATCTCTGGAGGTGTTCAAGGAAGGACTGGATGGGACACTTAGTGCCATTGGCTAGGGCTGGGTGCTAGGTTGGACTGGATGAGCTTGGAGCTCTCTTCCAACATGGCTGATTCTATTCTATTCTATTCTATTCTATTCTATTCTATTCTATTCTATTCTATTCTATTCTATTCTATTCTATTCTATTCGACAGCACAGGCCTCCTGCACCCTGGCATGAGTGCTCCTGGGCTTGTAGGCTGCTGAGGCTGAACTGGACCATGCTGCCCAGGGGGGTGGTGGAGTATCCATCTCTGGAGTCATTCCAAACCTGCCTGGACACCATCCTGTGCAAGCTGCCGTAGGTGACCCTGCTTTAGCAGGGGGGTTTGACTGGATGATCTCCAGAGGGCACTTCCAAGCTCCACCAGCCTGTGCTTCTGTGTGAGCTGGGGACACTTGGCTGAGCTGGGGGCATGCAAATCACTGGAATAAACTGGGAATATGGAAGAGTGTCCGTGTGTGTGGAATGGGGACTGGTGTCCATACTAAGCAATAGTCTGAACTGGGAGCAGTGGGACAGGGCTGCAGGTGTGTGAGGTGCCGAACTGGGAGCACTGGGACAGGGCTGCAGGTGTGTGAGGTGCCGAACTGGGATCAGTGGGACAGGGCTGCAGGTGTGCGAGGTGCCGAACTGGGAGCAGTGGGACAGGGCTGCAGGTGTGTGAGGTGCCGAACTGGGAGCACTGGGACAGGGCTGCAGGTGTG
>VWZI01020321.1:18133-36111 GCA_013396835.1 Psilopogon haemacephalus | reverse complement strand
GGAACAAAAAGCAGCTGACTGGTAAAATGAAAGCTGTTACCAGAGCCTCCCTCTGTACCAGTTGTAAAGAAGGTTTTCAGGTTCTTTGCTTTTAAATCTTTTTTTTTTCAGCCTGCTCCTCCTAAGATTATGCTTTTTGCCTGGGGCAGACAGGGATGAGAATGACTTTGTGCTTACACTGTGAGTCTGACCTGTTCTTTAGATCCTGGGGAAGGGGAGCAGCAGCAGCAGCAGCAGCTCAGTGTGCAAGGCCCTCGGCAGAATCCTGGCTGTGCATACAGCAATAAATGTTTGACATCCTCTTTTCCTAAGTCTTGTGGGTATGGATGCACCAGAAGCAACTGTGAAAGTGTTGTGGGGACAGTTGAGGCTGGGCAGGAGCTTCCTTTGAGGAATACAGTAGGGATAGTCTAGAAAACAAACCAAAGCTTAGAACCTGCTTGAAACCAGATTGCAGTCTCTTCTGTTCTCTCTTAAGGTAAGCGTGGATTAAGAATTACTGTGCAACTACAGCTCTAAGTGCAGCCTGTGTGGGAACACCTTGCAGCAGCCAGAGAGGACTGAAATGCCTGTCTTGAGCCTGCAATAAATCCCCCAGAATTCACCTACCATTAACTTGTGACACCTGCCATGAACTTTTGACTCTTCTCAACAGTTCTGTTTCCTTTACAGGAGTTTAACCTTGAATAGTTCATCCTGGGTTTTAATATTGTATTTTTTTTTCCTTTTGTTGTTTTCTTTCTATTTTGTCTACTTGCCTGGTTTGTTTTCTCCTGTCGTGTTTTGTTTTTGTGTGTTTATGGCCATGTTCCCATTTCAGAGACCAATGTCCTCTAACTGATGAGCAATTGGTTTCAGGGTAAGAGCAAAAGTTCTAAACAATCACCTTTGTCTAGAATGGCTTTTCTTCTCTCACCAGCCTTTGTAATTGTGCTTTGTTTCCAGTTTCTCTTTTACACTGATTGATGAGATAATTACATGCTAAATCACAATGTCTGCAGGGAAGATATTGGCTGAAGGTTTCTGCCAGGATAGTTAAGAAGGTCTTACTAACATTTCTGTTAGGGTATCCAGAGTGGGGGTGCTACTGTCCCAAATCTGGGACAAATGAGGTGAGAAAAGTTCTGATCCTCCCAGAATGCAGCAAATCTGCTCTTGGTGTTGGAGTTATTCCAACAAGGAGCCCTAAACCAAATTGCATTTTGATGAGCAATGAGTTAAGTGGTCAGTGAGTAGAATCTTCAGTCCTCCAGTGGTTATGGAAAGCTCTTCAGAGACTTGGCTTGGAGCAGCTGTGCTGGTTGCTGGTGCCTGGTGCCCCACTAAGCTGAACTGGATACCTGCATCATCATCATCATCATCATCATCATGGGACCTGTTCTAGTGGGAGGTGTCCCTGCCTATGGCACAGGGGGGTGGGAACTGGATGAGCTTTGAGGTCCCTTCCAACCTAAACCATTCTATGATTCTATCATACTCCCATTTGGAAAGTGTGGAGGGAGAAGTGCTGATCTCTCCCCAGGATCCCAGAAGTATTAAACTAGTCCCTGCTTAACCCAAAGATGCTCCCCTTCTAAACTACTTCAAACAGGATCAGGATATAAAAGCCTCACTTTGAATTCCTGTGGCATATAAATGAATTTGTGTTGGGGATTCTTTCCCCCTCCTTTTCCTTTTGCTACACAAGTCGTGGTTTCAGCTGATTTCCAGAGGAGATGCTGCTGACAGCAGCCCATCTGCACTGGTATGGTTTGTGCCATACTGCTGTTGCTGGTTGTGATAAGACTGGTGAGATATTTTGGGCAAATCAGAGCTTTTAGGCTGCGTATTTAGTTTCTGCCTGCTGAGTTCCTTAGTAGAGGAGATATTTGCTTCCCTCTGGAAATCACAGTGCCCAGACTAATCTTGTAAAAGGAGAAGAGACTGTTACTGCCTAACTGTGGAACCTAATCTGACTCTAACAAACTCTTTGGCTCTCATTAGTCAGTATTTTTAGGTCATCATTAATAGACCCTAGAGATTGAAAATCGATATTTAAGGGTTTCAAGTAAAAATGTTATTTTCTAGGTATGCTGATGAATTAAAAATGGTGGGAGCAATGTACCTGCTCTCTCCCAACCTTCCTGGCATCCTGAGGGCCAGGAAATGGCACAGTGGGCAGCCCTCCCCCCCTGCCCCTCCAAATAATTCTCTAGGCTGTCAGAGGAGGAGAATAGAGCTGGAGTCCAGGTCACTCTGGAGAGACTTGTGGTTCTACCAGGTGTCTGTACCCAACAGATAGCACCCCTGTAGCCCATGAAAGGTCTCTGCTAGCGAGAAGATATTGAGGACTCTACAAACTCAGCCTTTTAAACTCCTCTTCCCCACGGAGCCACGTAGAGGGCAGGGCAGACAGGAGCTGTCCTGGGGAGCAGCTGGACACCTTCAGCACCACAGTTACCTGTTAAAAGATCTGTTGGGCTAATTCCTTGTAAAAGTCAGATCTTAACAGTGGTGCAAGTCATCATAAAGGTTGCATTTGCAGTTCCCAAGGTATCCTGTGCCAGGGCTGGTGAAGAGTAACTCATTTCTTACCAGCAAGCAGGCATTTTCTGTTCCCCACCCAGACACATGCTCCTTAGGAGCTGTCACAGTCTTGCTGGCTCCATCAGGAACCTATTAACCAACACAACAGAACAGGGCCAAAAGAGTGGGAAAGCTCACTGCTGCCATGCTGACCTTTCATCCAGCTTCAAGTGTGATCTCCAGGGACTTTCACACCAGGTCCTGCCTGAGGATACT
Source organism: Psilopogon haemacephalus (assembly GCA_013396835.1). Taxonomy (NCBI): domain Eukaryota; kingdom Metazoa; phylum Chordata; class Aves; order Piciformes; family Megalaimidae; genus Psilopogon; species Psilopogon haemacephalus. The sequence goes on along the minus strand of VWZI01020321.1, from coordinate 33,330 downwards.
TGGCCTTTTATTTCATGAACTCCATATCTTGTGCCGCACCAGCACAGTGTGGTGGCAGAGGAGTGTGTGCTTGGTGGCCACAGGAGTGTCAGCCTGGTCTCTCCATCTCTCTGCTTGCCCTTAGCTGCCAAGGATTCAGAAGTTTGTACACAGCTGTGCCTTCCATGACTATGCTGTGTTCAGGATGACCTGCTTGGACAAACACCAGGGGCTCTGACAGCTCAGAAAGCCCTCATGGTGTCCTTTTGTCTTAAGAATATGTAAGGCTAATGAAAGAAGTGCCTGTGGGTCATATGGAGAGGGCTGTGAGCATTCATCTTAATTTATGTAGCACTCCCTAAGTCAGGGTGAGGCAAGAGCCTGGTGCAGAAATGCCCTCTCTGGGCATCGAGGGCTTGCTTGTGGCAGAGAGATAAGGTGAGCACAGCACACACCCATGCCTGCCCTGGTCCTCTGAGTGATACTGGGTTATCTGGGATACCTGCCTGCTGGAGGGGAGGCTGAGCTGAAGGGACACACATCCCCAAATGTAAATAAAGAAAATGGAGTAAACATTTTCATTCTTAAAAATAAAATAAAAAAAAAAAAGGCAAGTTCATCAGAAACTGCTTTGAAGTCCATTTGGTTAAATGGGAGCTCCAGAGAAAGCAGATGAGGAAAGAATTTGCTTACACCAAACCTTGCACTGCTCCAGTTTTAGGACAGCAGCTAATTGAGATCCTTTTCCCTGTGGGACACTGAGGGAAACAAGTGTTTGTAGTGACCAGACCAATGTCAGAGGGCTGTGGGAAAGAGCAGTTCCTCTGCTCTTTCTAGGAATTTCTAAGAATTCCTTCCTAGCCAAGCTGGATCCTTACCCCTTTGCACAGCAGTAGTTGGCATTTACAGGGCAGGCTCCTCCTAGGTACTCACAGCTGCCTTCTTCCCACCACTGATCCAGAGCAACGTGGTGAGCATTGGGAAGGGTCTACTCTGTCATGAATTTGCCTAGGTTTGGTTTGTCAAGTGAGAAAGCCCTGGTGAGGCCAAGGCAGCTCTCCAGAGGTGCTGCTGCTCTGGTGACCACAGGCTCAGGTCTGTTAAGTGAGTAGGTTTGAGTCTTCCTGGTGAGATTTGGGAGAGGAAGGACAAGCATTGGTTGCTTGTTTCTTCTGATTGAATCAGCTCTTTCTTGCCTTCCTCTCTGCCATACTGGGTGTCTTAAAGGTCTCTTGTTGTGCTTGAGTGACAGGCTGTGTTGGTGTGGAGCTGCTTAGTGAGTTCATTAACCTGCAGCTAAATCTGGGCAATGGCTAACTCGAGCTGGTTTGATACCTGAGCAAACTGCACCTAATCTTTCCGATGTATTTTGCTGAGCATGTAATTAAATAAAGCATGACCCTGCAGTCCTTGTCTTGAACGCTTCCTGGTTGGTAATTGTGATGATCTGAGAGATGTAATTAAGGGGTTCTTAATTTCCCATAATTGGTGCTACTCCAGGTACAGCAACTTCAACGCGATTCATAATACTTAAAATACTTAGGAGTGAGAGCTGGTTTGATTTGGAGGAACACCCTGGGGACTTGCTTTTGGGAGGCTCTAGTAACTCCTCTCTCTGCTCTTCAAGGTTCTCGGATGTCATCCTGGCAACAATTTTGGCGACCAAGTCAGACATGTGTGGCAAGAAGTTCGAGCTGAAGATTGACAACGTTCGCTTCGTTGGCCACCCCACCCTGCTGCAGCATGCCCTGGGGCAGGTAACACTCTGAGGGCCTGCTGGGGACCTGCCTGCTTTGCACACTGAGAACTCACAGGGTGCCCTTTGAGCTGTGACAGGAAGAGGAACAGCCTGCACACAGACCCCCAGATGTAAAATCAGGCAGTGTAGGGAGCAGTGGCACAAGTTCTGTTTGGACACTTCTGCCTGGTGCTGTCCTAAGCTAATGTAAGAAGGTGTTGGTAACAGTGTCAAAGGTCTTGTGGCATTTAGCCCTGATTGGAGTGTGTAAGCAGGGCTCTTCCATGACAGCAGGAGGAACAGCCTGCACACAGACCCCCAGATGTAAAATCAGGCAGTGTAGGCATTGCCAGTGAGGGAGGAGTGGTGCAAGTTCTGTTTGTACACTTGTGCATGGTGCTGTCCTAAGCAAATGTTAAGAAGGTGTTGGTAAAAATGTGAAAGGTCTTGTGGCATTTAGCCATGACTGGAGTGTGCAAACATGGCTCTTCCATGACAGGAATAGAAACAGCCTGCACACAGACCCCCAGATGTAAAATCAGGCTGTGTAGGGAGCAGTGGCACAAGTTCTGCCTGGTGCTGTCCTAAGCAAATTTAAGAAGGTGTTGGTAAAAATGCCAAAGGTCTGTGCATGTGGCTGGGAAGCTCTGTTTGAGGAGGAGTTGACAGTGCTGCTGGCTGCCTGGGGGACCTGCTGCTGTTCTGCAGTGTTCTTACATTGATGCTTCTTCCTAGAGAACTGCAAATGTGCTCAGTGCAGCTGCAGGCAGATGAGGGGAGAGGAGGTGCAGCCTCTTGTCAGGAAGGCAGGGAATTTCAGTTGTTGTGTGGTAAGCCAGAATAAAAGGTGTCCTCAGCAGAAAAGGGACACAGAGCTGGTGGAGCAAATCCAGTGGAGGCCACAAAGATGGCCTTCTTCCTGATGGACTGTCAGAGCGAGCTAAGCTTTGGAAGTTTCTGGCTTCAGCACTGACCTCTGTCACTGAACTGCATTGGTCTCATTTTTCATCACATTTACTAAGTCATCCATTTTTCAGGGCTGGAGCAGCTCTGCTGTGAGGACAGGCTGAGGAAGCTGGAGGTGTTCAGCCTGGAGAAGGCTCCAGTGGGACCTTGGAGATGCCTTCCAATAGCTGAAGGGATCCTACAGGAAGGCTGAGGGAGCTGGAGGTGTTCAGCCTGGAGAAGGCTCCAGTATGACCTTAGAGCTGCCTTCCAATAGCTGAAGGGGTCCAACAGGAAGGCTTTCCTGAGGATGTCTAGGGACAGGAGAAGGGGGAATGGTTTGAAGCTGAGGGAGAGCAGCCTTAGATGGAGCTTAGAAAGATGTTTTTCAGTAGGAGGGTGGTGAGAGTCTGGAACAAGCTGCCCAGGGGGGTTGTGGCTGCCTCCTCCCTGGGGGTGTTCAAGACCAGTCTGGATGAGGCCTTGAGCAGCTGAGTCTAGTTGAGAGGTGTCCCTGCCCATGGTGGGGAAGTTGGAGTAGATGATCTCTGGGGTCCCTTCCAACCTAAGCCATTCTAAGATTTTTACCTCCTGATGCTCAAATCTCTCATTTCCTTACTTCCAGATAAACACAGAGAGTGGCAAACTGAGGGAGCTGTGTCAGTGATTCTCAGAAAGCCTCTCCTGCTTCCACTACCTGGAACAGGCCTGCAAGGAAAGCTGTGGATGGATTTTTTACAGAGGCTTGTAGAGACAGGATGTAGATCAATGGCTTTGAGTTGAAAGAGGGAAGACTGAGTCTGGAGATCAGGAAGAAATTGCTTGCAGTGAGGGTGGTCAGCGTAAAGGGGAACTTCTTTACTGGAAGGGTCACAAAGCATTGGCACAGGCTGCCCAGAGAGGTTGTGGAGTCTCCTTCTCTAGAGCCTTTCCAGCCCTGTCTGGATGTGTTCCTCTGTGATCTGGCCTAGACTGTCTGGTACTGCTCTGGCAGAGGGGTTGGACTTGATGATCTCCTTGAGTCCCTTCCAACCCCTGACATCCTTTGAGCCTGTGAACAGTGGCATAGTTTACCCAGGGAGGTTGTGGATGCCCTCTCCCTGAAGGTGTTCAAGGCTAGGCTGGCTGAGACCTTGAGCAACCTGGGCTAGTGGGAGGTGTCCCTGCCCATGGCAGCAGGGCTGGAACTTGATGACTTTGAGGTCCCTTCCAACCCAAACTATTTTATGGATCTCTTGATTCCACTGCAGAAAAGCAGAGTGTGGAAAGAGTAATACTAAGCAGTCCAGCTCGAAAAGCTATTTTTTACTGAAGTTAGCTACTGCAAGTTGGCTTTTTAGCATCTCTAATTAGTGTGGCAGTTAAAAAAAAACCACCAAAAACCACCCCAGACCTTCACAGATGCTAGGAGCTGCGTCAGCCTTGTTTGGCTTTTAGCTCCTACTGGTGCTGAAGTTGATTCACAAGGCTCAGGTTGGATGCTGAAAGGTCTACAGTTTTCTTGTGGACGAAGTCAGGCTGCTGATTGCAGTCAGACCTTGTTCCAGGGATTTGAGCTGCTTGGAATGAAAGCAGTTGGCACTGAGGTCCTGTAGAAACCTAGGGAAGAATTTACATGCTTCTATGTGTGAAGTATTCCATGTCCCATTCCTTCTTCCTGGTGGACTGTCAGAATGAGTTGCTGCATTCAGCACTGGTATTTGCCTTTGGTCTCATTTTTCATCACATTCACTAAGTTGTCCATTTTTTTTCAGGGACGGGGTGGGGAAAAAAAAATCTGCTTGCCAATTCTGTCCTTTCTAGCTATAATTAGAGGTGCAAACAGACTGTTGGCAACTTCTCCCTGATATTTAGAGGACCAGACTGCTGCAGTCCAAGTGAGGAGCTAGCCTTAAGCATCCAAAGATGCTTGCGTTCCACTTTCAGAACTCTGCCATGAGCCTGCAACAAACACGATGGCAGCTCCTCAAAACTCAGCCCTCAGATGCTGAAGCTGCTTTGGAAGGCAGAATTCAGGCATCCTCAAAGTTTGCATCAGCAGCTCCAGGCAAGGCAAGTGATGAACCAGGCCCAGGGGCTGGTACAAGGACCCCAGCCAGGAGCTAGGGAGATAGCACCAGAGGCAGGTCCCACCCAGGAGACTGTGGTGAAGCTGGTGCTGGTCTCTTCCCACAGGTAGCTGGAGACAGAACAAGGGGAAATGGCCTCAAGCTGAGGCTGGGTAGGTTTAGATTAGATATTATGAAGAAGTTTTTCATGGAGAGAGTGGTCAGGGACTGGAATGAGCTGCCCAGGGAGGTGGTGGAGTCAGCCACCCTTGCTGTGTTCAAAGGTCATTTGGATGTGGGCTTGGGGATATGGTTTAAGGAGGCTTCACCACTGCTCTGCCCTGCCTTGGTCCAGGGCTTGGCAACCTTTCTGGGGCAGAAATTGTTGCTAATGCACAAGCATATGTTGAGCAGAGTCCAGATGCTGTGTGTTTGGCCTGGCAGGTTGTAGCTGTTTTCACCTGGGGTGAGTGTTGAGCAGGGAGGTGGCAGGAATGGCCTCTGGATTTTGTGCTCCATCTTGTGGTGACACTCACTCGAGTCAGTGCTGGCAGTTTGATGTGCAAATCCATCTCGCTCCTCTTGGCTTCCTCACTCTTCCTTCCCACCAGAAAGCCTGCTCCTGTATTAGGCATGAAGCTTTCTGCTGCAGAAGGCTTCCAGGAGGCTGGAGAATGTGTTTGAAACCTCGCAGGAAGGCAGGACCAAACCTTTTATTTTAGTACTGGAGTTCTAGAGCCTATTTGTTGGTGATAAAAGCAACAGTTTGTAAGATGATGCAATTCAGATGGGGATTTGAGGGAGGAACAGGTGTGGCCTGGGATGGGAAACCTATGGAGGTCTCTTTAGTTAAGATCTATGGCAATTATGCTCAGGGGTTTAAACCTCAGGTCCCTAATGGTGCTGGAATGAGGTAGCCAAGACAGCTAAGGAGTTTGCTGTCTTAACTGGTGCTGGAATGCAGTAGCCAGGACACCTGAGGACCCTGGTGTCTTAACTGGTGCTGATTTCCATGGCCATGGCCAAGAAGGTGCTTTGGTTTGAGTCTCCGCAGCAGTGTTAGCAGCCATGACACTTGAATGGTGAAAAAAATAACAGCATAGGTTTTCCTTTTTCTTTTCTTTTTTTTTTTTTTTGTCTGCCTCCCTCTTTGCCACTAAACCCACCTGACCCTGCCTAATGGGATTTTGCAAACTGTATTTTTCAGGTATCCAAAACTGATCCCTCCCCAAAGAGAGAGATGCCCACAATGATTCTCTTCAACGTGGTGTTTGCACTAAGGGTAAGGACTGTCTTCATTCCATCTAGAGTGGGAAGCTCCTCAGGTGTATAGGAGAATACAGTAGGCTCACGTTGCAGTGATCTCCTGTCTCACATTCAGGGCCTGATTTCCCTGGGGCATTTTAGCTGGAAACCACAAAGCCAAACATGGCACTGGCAGGCAGGGAAGTTCAGCAGCTCGGTAGGAAAGAGGTGCAGCTGTTCTCTGCAGGAGAGTTTGTAGAGAGCTTGGGTTGAAATACCCCAAGTGTAAAAGCTCACAGGGAAGCACTTTGCAAAATAGATCTGACCCCAGCTGCAGATCCTCTCTGTCTTGTCTGCTGTTGCTGGTGAACTGCGAGTTGCTGTCAGTTCTCTACACCCTGCAGCTGAGCCTTGTCCAGCTGTGCTGTGCAGAAGGCAGCCTGGTTCTGTCTGTCCTGCATGCTGGGTGCTGCTCTCTGTCCATGACTGCTCTACTCCTGCCTGGGACAGGACCAGATCCCTCCTAGCACCGTGCTGAGCCCTGGAGACTCCCTGCAGCTTGGGCAGTGATGGTCACCTCTGCTCCAGCAGGCAGACTGGGCAGTGGCTCATTCTTGCCAGCCTGAAGGGTCAGATCATCACTGTGCCCTTGGTCAACATAAGCTTGCTCAGGACAGAATCGTTCAGGCCTTAAAGACCTCCAGGGATGAAGCTTCCACCACTTCTCTAGACAATCTCTGGCACCCTCATGGTGAAGAACTTCTTGCTAACATCATCTGAATCTACCCACTTCTAGTTTTGCTCCATCCTCCCCCAGTCCTATCACTGCCTGACATCCTAAGAAGTCCTTTGACAGCTTTCTTGTAGGCCCCTTCAGATACTGGAAGGCCACAAGAAGGTCACCTGGGAGCCTTCTCTTCTCCAGACTGAACAACCCCAACTCTCTCAGTCTGTCCTCATATAGGAGAGCAGCTCCAGCCCTCTGATCATCCTCATGGCCCTTCTCTGGCCACACTCCAGCAGGTTCAGATCTTCGTTGTCCCAAGGGCTCCAGAACTGGGTGCAGCACTCCAGGTGGGGTGTCATCAGAGTGGCATAGAGAGGGAGAATCCCCTCCCTGGCCCTACAGGCTACACTTCTTTTGGTGCAGCCCAGGCTATGGTTGGCTTTCTGGGCTGCAAGTGCACACTGCTGGCTCATGTTAAGCTTCCACTAGCACCCCCAAGTCCCACTTGTCACTGGCCTCCACTTGGACATGCAATTATGTTGTTTTAGTGTAGGTAAGTGTGTAGGCACAAACCTTCATGCTCATTGCTCATGTGGAGGCAAGTGTTGAAACCAGTGCCCCTTCATTCACAGCACTGCAAGAGCTTACAATCATAGAATCAGTCAGGGTTTGACAGGACCACAAGGATCAGCCAGTTCCAACCCCCCTGCCATGCCCAGGGACACCCTACCCTAGAGCAGGCTGCCCACAGCCTCTGCCAGCCTGGCTGCAAACACCTCCAGGGATCTGACCCCAGCCATCTCCCTGCAGGGGCAACCCATTCCAGGCTCTCATTACTCTCATGCTGCACAACTTCCTCCTCACCTCCAGGCTGAATCTCCTCGCCTCCAGCTTTGCTCCATTCTCCCCAGTCCTGTCACTACCTGATAGGCTAAAAAGTCTCTCCCCAGCTTTTTTGTAGCCCCCTTCAGATCCTGGAAAGCCACAATGAGGTCTCCTGGGAGCCTCCTCTTCTCCAAACTGAATAGCCCCAACTCTTTCGGTCTGTCCTCATAGGAGAGGTGCTGCAGCCCTCTGAGCATCCTTGTGGCCCTTGTCTGCACACCTCCAGCATGTTCACATCCCTCTAGTAATAGGGGCTCCAGAACTGGATGCAGTACCCAGGTAGGGTCTCACCAAGGCGGAGTAGAGGGAGATGCAGCCTGATGCAGCCCAGGCTCTGCTTGGCTTTCTGGCCTGCAAGTGCACACTGCTGCCTCATCTTGAGCTTCTTCTCCCCCAGCATCCCCCAAGCCCCACTTGTCACTGGCCTCCACTTGGTGTTTTGGTGTAGGTAAGTGTGTAGGCACAAACCTTCATGCTCATTTCTCATGTGGAGGCAAGTGTTGAAACCAATGCCCCTTCATTCACAGCACTGCAAGAGCTTGGGGAAGGGCAGTGCAGGCTGTATCTAGCCCACATTTTTGTGGAAGCTAGTATCTAGGGGTTGTAGGAAGGTTTGCTTGCTTTCCTTTTTGGCACTGTGGTGCCACTGATGTAATTGTGTGCACGACATCCTATTTGCCCAGGAGACTGGTAGTTCACAGAGAGCTGTCAGCTTTCTGAAAAGTGCTGTGCAAGAAGCAAGTAGAAGTTTTTTACTTCCCCCCCACCTCCCCCTCCCACTCATGGTGTGGAGCACCTCAGGGGGTGGGTGGAGGCATTTGGAGATAAAGATGAGAGTCCATCTGCAGCAGGCAGACACAGCAGGCACGGGCCCAAGTGCTATAATCAGCAGCGATCCTGCCGCGCCGAAGCCTCAGGGTGACCAACCTGTCGTGACTCAGCAAGAGCAGTTGAACGCAGAAGTGCTGAGTCACGGTTCAGCTCCTCTGCTTGCCAACTTATCGCTAGCTGGAACTCTGAATTCCTTTAAATGTCTTAACAAACACGAAGCAGCTGCTTACTCAGCCTGCAGCCACTGAGATCCATCCCTCCCCTACCCCTCCTCTCCCCTCCCTTGTCAGCTGTACTTACACGATAGATTTTTCCAGCACTTTCATTCTGGGAGCCACACAAATGCAGTGTCAGAGCTAAGCCATTTTGGTGCATGTGGGGAGCATAAATCCAAATTCACTCTGGTTTGGGATACAGGTGTTGATCTTAGCAGGCCACCGTCCTGCCAGTATGTGAGACAAACGTGAGGACAGCAGCGTGGAGTGGCTGGGCTGTGTTAAAGGCACTGCTCTGTTTGTCCTCCAACTGACCTGAATCTGGACGTTGAATCATAGAATCACAGAAGGGTTTGACCTCCAAAGGTCATCTAGTCCAACCCCACTGCAGTGAGCAAGGACATCCTCCCTGACCTTAAATATCTCCAAGGATGTGGCCTCCACTGCCTCTCTGGGCAATCTGTTGCAGTGTTCCAGCACCTTCATGGTGCAGAACTTGTTCCTAACATCCAATCTAAATCTCCCCTTCTCTAATTTCAAGCCATTGTCCCTTGTCCTAAACCTGCAGGCCTTGGAAACATCTCCTCTGTAGCCTTCTTGTAGCCCCCTTCAGGGGCTGTAAGCTACAATTAGGTCTCACTGGAGCTATTTCTTCTCCAGGCTGAACAATCCCAGCTTGACACTCCTTCCTCACTGGCTGAAATACAGTTCTTTGGTTCTCTTTGATAGCAGAAGGCCAAAAAGAAAGGCTTTTTCCCCCAAAACTTTTGTTACCCTGGAATTACATTTGGCTTAAGGGAGGCTCCAGCACTAGATCCACTTTGGGGCAGGATATGTGAAGGTCGTGATCCATCTTTGGGACCTTTGCTTGCAGCCAGCCCATAACCCAAGGCCAGGGAATTGCCTGCATATGGCTGCTTGGTTCCCTGCAGCACACAGGTTTAGGAGAATTTGGTTGTTGAGATGTTCACCCCACGTTGGACTTCCCTGAATTTCAGGGAATGGCCTGAAATAGTGCCAGGGGAGGTTTAGGTTGGATATTGGGAAGTATTTCTTCACTTCAAGAGGGAGGTGGTGGAGACACTGTGGCTGGAAGTGTTCAAGAAATGTGTGGCCATGGCACTTTGGGACATGGTTTAATGTTGGGTTGGTGGTTGGGCTGGTTGATCTTAGAGGCCTTTTCCCACCCAAACGATTCTATGATTAACAACTGGAAAAATATAAACCAGACAGGAGAATGGGACTGCAGGTTCTGTGTTCATTTGATGCACATGGACAAGGTGAGAAATCCCCAAAGCCTCTCTTTACCTTTGGGCATCTCTGAGCTTCTCCTTTGTTGCCACAAATGAAAATCCCTAGATTTTCCACTTGCCAGAGAGGCTGACTTTTGGTATCTACTGAAGAGAATTACTCCTGGATGAGTTTAAAAGTCATTTGGATGTGGTGCTTGGGGATATGGTTTAGGGTGCAGGTTATCGGATGGACTTGGTGATCTTGAGCAGCTGTTCCAACATGAATGTTGCTGTGATTCTGTGATTTTGCTTACTGATCCCCCACTGCAGTTCCAGGGATGTGAGTGTGGCCAAGCACTGAGCTGTTTCTCTCCTCTGTTGCCTGCAGGCCAATGCAGACCCCTCGGTGATCAACTGCTTGCACAACCTGTCCCGCAGGATCGCCATCGTCCTGCAGCACGAGGAGCGCCGCTGCCAGTACCTCACCAGGGAGGCCAAGCTGATCTTGGCTATCCAGGATGAGGTGTCTGCCATGTCAGAGAGTGAGTGCTGAGCTTCCTGCAGGAGGACCTTTGTCCAGGAGCTCTTCTTGTGCCCTTTTCCTTCCTTTATGTCTTGGATCAGTGTGAGCGAGTTTAGCGTTCCGACAGCTAAGTCGCTTCAGGCAACTTTCTCCCAGGCAACCAGCAACAGAACCAGGGGACACAGTCTCAAGTTGTGCTAGGGGAGGTATAGGCTGGATATTAGGAGGAAGTTTTTCACAGGGAGAATGATTTGCATTGGCTGCCCAGGGAGGTGGTGGAGTCACTATCCTTGGAGGTGTTCAAAAAAAGCCTGGATTCGGACACTTACTGACATTGGATAGGGCTGGGTGAGAGGTTGGACTGGATGAGCTTGGAGCTCTCTTCCAACCTGGCCTATTCTACTCTATTCTCCTCTACTCTATTCTCCTCTACTCTATTCTCCACTATTCTACATAACTCTACTCTACACTATTCTGCTCTTCTGCTCTATTCTATTCTATGCTCTTCTATTCTACTCTATTCTATTCTACAATTTTACTATTCTACTCTTTTCTTTTCTATTCTGCTCTATTCTATCCATCCCAAATCCCTGCCTCTGTGCAGAGGTGTCAGCTTTGGAAGTGAAGTAGGTTGTTTACTTTTCTTGTTAGCTCAGGTAGGTGTGATCACTGAACCATCACATTTGGATTTGTACCTGTCAAGCTGAGGTAGAAGTACTCACATGTAGCCTGCTGCACCCAACCTGGAGCAGGTTTCCCCTGCCTTAATGCTGTGTGCTGAGTCACCCAGCTTCTTGCTTGGAAACTTCACTCTTGCATAGTGTTGCCATGGCTGGCAAATGGTTGCAGGGTGTTTTTATACACTTGCCATAATAACATGGGCTACTTAAGCTGAATGGTATCTGGCAGTGATGCATCATCTTGCTGCAAGCATTGAAAATTAAAGCTAACATGGATAAATCCCAGCAGAGTTCAGATAATCACTTGTCATATTCACAGTGAGGTGTGCCTCACTGGGTTGAGTTGTAGGAGAAGTTGGCATTGATTCCCTGGTATTATTTTAGGAGGCAACTTGAGTTGCTGTAAAAGCTTTGAGAGATCATTGTAGATTCAAAAGGGTGCAGAGTCTCTGCCTAAAGTAGTGCTTGATACCTAGTTGAGGAAGGGGAAACTCTCTTTGCTTTGCAATCAGTTGTTTGCTTCCTTGTGTTGAAATTTCCCACAGGCACAGAAGGGCCACAGTCACCTTTTCACCACATCCTGCCCAAGTGCAAACTGGCCAGAGATCTCAAAGAGACCTATGACAGGTAAGTGAGGATTTCTTCCCAGCTCATAGCATGCTGCTTCTCCCTGAAACCTCTGGGCTGCGTTCCTTAGGGCATTATCCACCTCCTTGTGCTGTTGACTGACAGGGATTTGGGGTTGAGAGCAGGTGGAGCAAGGCAAAGGGCAGCTGTCAGGTGAAATGTTTGGGGGATTGCTGCCCTAATCAGTACCTTGGTCTGCCTTTGGATGTGTTCTGGTTCTGAAAAGGTTGCTGATGGTTGCCACAGGTTCCAGAGCTGTTCTTTTCTTCCTTAGTCCAGAGTGAACTGTAGCACTGAGAAGTGCCATGGAATGACTCTCAGATCTCTGCTAGAAATGCTGCAGCCAAGTGAAAAGTGCTGCATCTACTCCTGATGGCAAGGCAGATACTGCCCTGGCTTCATTTGGTTACACTGTGCATGTCTGGACAGGGAATTTGGATTAGGTGCTGAGAATTTCAGCAGAATGGAAAGTGCAGCATGCTCTTTCTTGACTCCATCCAAAGATCTGGCAAGGGTTTCAAAGGAATGTGGAGTTGGTGTGGAATTGTCAGCAGGAGCTGGCAGCAGCCTGCTCTGACAGCTTGTCACCAGCAGACACCTCTGTTTAGGGTATGTGCAGGCAGCACCAAAGGTTTTGGTGGGGACAAAGCTTGGAGTGTCCCTTGCTGAGAGTGTTTGTCAGGGAGGGTCACTCTGGAGCTCCTGAGCTGGCTGCAGAGCACATGGGATGAGATCAGACAAACCCTTTAGCCTCCCTAAGCTGTGGTTTCCCCTGTACAAAGAGATAATTGCAGAGCCCTCTGAGGTGAGGCACTGAGAGGCACTAAATGCTGTAATCATAGAACCATAGAATGGTTTAGGTTGGAAGGGACCTCAAAGATCATCCAGTTCCAACCCCACTGTGCCATAGGCCCACTAGAACAGGTCATTCAAGGCCTCATCCAGCCTGGCCTTCAACCCCTCCAGGGAGGGAGCAGCCACAACCTTCCTGGGCAACCTCTGCCAGTGTCTCACCACCCTCACTGGGAAGAACTTCCTCCTAACATCCAGTTTCAATCTCCCCTCTGCCAGTTTAAACCCATTCCCCCTCGTCCTGTCATTACAGGACTTTGTGAACAGTCCCTCCCCAGCCCTCCTGAAGGCTCCCTTCAGATATTGGAAGGCTACTATAAGGTCTTCTGGAAGCCTTCTCTTCTCCAGGCTGAAAAGCTTCAAATCTCTCAGCCTCTCCTCACAGCAGAGCTGCTGCAGCCCTCTGAGCATCTTTGTGGCCCTTCATTGGGCTCACTCCAGTAGTTCCATGTCCTTCTTGTGCTGGGGGCTCCAGAACTGCACACAGTACTCCAAGTGAGGTCTGAGGAGAGCAGAGTAAAGGGGCAGAATCCCCTCCCTTGCCGTGTTGCCCACAGCTGCTCTTGCTGCAGCCCAGCACATGGTTGCTGTCTGGGCTGCACATGCACACTGTTGGCTCATGTTGAGCTTTTTGTCAACCCAGACCCTCAGGTCCTTTTTCTCAGGGCTGCTCTCAGCCATTCACCACCCAGCCTGGAGTTGTGCTTGGGATTGTGCTGACCCTGATTGCAAAGCTCATTAGAGAGCTTCTCATAAGCTGTTCTTTGTTATACTCAAGAGCTGAGAGTTTTAGCTCGTTCAGAGGGAATGGTGTCTGTTGTCCAATGCAAGGCACACAAAACCTCTGGTAAAGTTTAATGGGAGGCGTTTTTCTCTACCTTGTAATTCTAATCTTAAACTGCACCATTTTGTCTGTCCTCTAGGGCTACAGTTTTCTGACTGGGAACCCCCTGCTCTCGTTTCCAGGCTTTGTAGTGACACAGTGACATCTTGTGGCATTTAGCCGTGACTGGAGTGTGCAAGCAGGGCTCTTCCCTGACAGCCGGAGGAACAGCCTGCAGAACAAACCCCCAAGCAGTGTAGGCATTGCCAGCGAGGGGGGAGTGGTGCAAGTTCTGTTTGGACACTTCTGCATGGTGCTGTCCTAAGCTAATGTAAGGTGGTGTTGGTATCATTGTGAAAGGGCTTGTGGCATTTAGCCCTGATTGGAGAGTGCAAGCAGGGCTCTTCCATGACAGGAATAGAAACAGCCTGCACACAGACCCCCAGATGTAAAATCAGGCAGTGTAGGCATTGCCAGTGAGGGAGGAGTGGTGCAACTTCTGTTTGGACACTTCTGCATGGTGCTGTCCTAAGCAGATGTAAAGAAGGTGTTGGTAAAAATGCCAAAGGTCTGTGCATGTGGCTGGGAAGCTCTGTTTGAGGAGGAGTTGACAGTGCTGCTGGCTGCCTGGGGGACCTGCTGCTGTTCTGCAGTGTTCTTACATTGATGCTTCTTCCTAGAGAACTGCAAATGTGCTCAGTGCAGCTGCAGGCAGATGAGGGGAGAGGAGGTGCAGCCTCTTGTCAGGAAGGCAGGGAATTTCAGTTGTTGTGTGGTAAGCCAGAATAAAAGGTGTCCTCAGCAGAAAAGGGACACAGAGCTGGTGGAGCAAATCCAGTGGAGGTCACAAAGATGATCCAAGGGCTGGAGCAGCTCTGCTGTGAGGACAGGCTGAGGGAGCTGGAGGTGTTCAGCCTGGAGAAGGCTCCAGTAGGACCTTGGAGCTGTCTTCCAATAGCTGAAAGGATCCTACAGGAAGGCTGCAGAGAGACTTTTCATAAGGGTGTCTCGGGACAGGACAAGTGGGAATGGTTTGGAGCTGAGGGAGAGCAGGGTTAGATGGAGCTTAGGAAGTTTTTCAGTAGGAGAGTGGTGAGAATTTGGAATAAGCTGCCCAGGGAGGTTGTGGCTGCCTCCTCCCTGGGGGTGTTCAAGACCAGTCTGGATGAGGCCTTGAGCAGCTGAGTCTAGTTGAGAGGTGTCCCTGCCCATGGTGGGGAAGTTGGAGTAGATGATCTCTGGGGTCCCTTCCAACCTAAGCCATTGTAGGATTCTATGATCCAGTTTCGGGCACTACATTTCAAGGCTTTGGGGGATGTACAGAGTGTGGAGAAGTGAAAATGACCTGAGAGGAAAGCTGGGAAGATCTGCTCTGTTTCTTTCAGAGGAGCAGAGAGTGCTGAGGACAGCGTGAGCCTTTAGCTGAGTGCCCTGGCAGCCTGCTGCTTCGAACTGGCAGAGATCTCTGACACAGCCTCGCGGGGGGCAAGGGAGCGGCTTAGGAAGGTGGAGAGAGAGCACTTTGAATTGCAGATGGGAACTCAGCTCTCCTGATGTCTGCTGATTCCTGCAGTCTCGGTGGAAAGCCTCTTAACCTTCCCAGGGTGGCTCCAGAGGTGCTGTCTAGCTCTTCGTTTCCTGTAGGTGGTGCTGAGGTATTTCAGGCAAGACCAAACTCATCCCCTTGGCACCTTGCTGTGTACAGAAGCACCAGTGTGGAAATCCTTCTCTTTTTCAAGCTGCCCCTTGCATTTTGGATGAAACAGCTGCATTTTGTGAGGCAGGAGGTGACAGCCAGGTCACCTTGGCTCTTATTAAAACCCAGGTTAAGTCTCCTGGGACCTTTT
>VWZI01020321.1:0-18036 GCA_013396835.1 Psilopogon haemacephalus | reverse complement strand
AGTCTTCATTCATCTTGTCCCCAAATCCAGCATGGCTGTGGACCAAAAAGCAGTGGCTTCAGCACCAAGAGTGTCCAGGTGCTAATGCCTCCAGCACTGACAAATCTCTCAGTGGTTCAGTGGGTGTCTCTTGTAAGCCTGTGCTCAGTCTAGGGAATTAAGGTCATTTTCAGTGCAGTTTGCAGCTGCAGGTGAGGTGTTAGCTGGGCTAGCTGATGGCCTGGCTGCTTTTAGTAACCTCTTAGCTTTATATTGGAGTAAGGACCATGAGGATGCTCAGAGGGCTCCAGCACCTCTGCTGAGGGCAGAATGAAAGAGTTGGGGCTGTGCAGGCTGGAGAAGAGGAGGCTCCCAGGGGACCTTACTGTGGCCTTCCAGGATCTGAATGGGGCCTACAGAAAAGCTGGGGAGGGACTTTTTAGGCTGGGGGGAATGGAGCAAAACTGGAGGTGGGGAGATTGAGCCTGGAGGTGAGGAGGAAGTTGTGCAGCATGAGAGTGGTGAGAGGCTGGAATGGGTTGCCCCTGCAGGGAGGTGTTTGGGGCCAGATCCCTGGAGGTGTTTGGGGCCAGGCTGGCAGAGGCTGTGGGCAGCCTGCTCTAGGGTAGGGTGTCCCTGGGCATGGCAGGGGGGTTGGAACTGGCTGATCCTTGTGGTCCCTTCCAACCCTGACTGATTCTATGATAAGAGTGAAGTTGGGAGGTGGGGCAGTGAGAAGGAAGTTTTCATAGAGGATTTGATTAGTTTTGTCGTCCCTTTAATACACAGAGAGCCTTTAGGCATCTTTAGCCTGGTGAGATTTGAAGTGACTGGATATAGGTTAGATCCTGTCTCAGGACCTCAGGGAGAAGTGGTTGGAAAGGACCTTATAGATCATTCAGTTTGAATCCTCTGCCATGGGCAGGGACATCTCCCACCAGCCCACATTGCTCAAGGCCTCATCCAACCTGGCCTTCAACACCTCCAGGGAGAGGGTATCCACAATCTCCCGGGGCAACCTATGCCAGTGTTCACAGGCTCACAGGATGTTAGGGGTGGAAGGGACCCAAGATCATCAAGTTAACCCCCCTGCCAGAGCAGGACCAGACAGCCTAGGCCAGATCACAGAGGAACACATCCAGACAGGACTTGAAAGGCTCTAGAGAAGGAGACTCCACAACCTCTCTGGGCAGCCTGTGCCAGTGCTCTGGCACCCTTCCAGTAAAGAAGTTCCCCCTCATGTTGACCACCCTCACTACAAAGAATTTCTGCCTAATCCCCAGTCCCAATGTCCCCTCTCCCAGCTCAAAGCCATTGTCCCTCATCCTGCTATTCCCAGCCCTTCTCAAAAGTCCCTCCCCAGCTCGCCTGTAGCCCCGTTCAGGTACTGGAAGGCTGCTCTGAGGTCTCCCTGGAGTCTTCAGTTTAGCTGTGGCTCGTATGGCTGTACCATAAAATATAACAGTTACAGGTGTCTGACCAGAGGGTGGTCAGTGTGACCTTTACAAGGAAATATGGCATCATTTCAGAGCTCTAAGAAGTCATAGCTTCCAGCAAAACCAGCCAAACTCCAAAGCTACAGGCTCACCTCCAGCAAACTGGAGAGCAATCATTCCTGCTAGGATGAGGATGGACATAAGATGAGGTGTGTGTGGTGTCAGAGGGCAGCACTCTGTGCAGAGGGAGGTGAGACTGCCTTTGGTCTGCCAATAGACAGCAAAACGAGGGCTGCAGTCCTGTGGGCTCCTGGCCAGCTTTTGTTGCTGTTCAGGGCAGAGCAGAAGAGCAGTGACATTCCCCAGACTGCTCCCCAGCTTCCTGTGGCTCCAGAGGGGGTTTCTGTATGTTCTACAGCTTTCAGCTGATCTCACTTCCCAGAAGTAGTCCCCACTCCTGGAATTGGTCCCCAGTCCTGTGAGCCAGAGCAAATATTTAACAGCCATAGCACCCTCTGATAAGGAGGTCTGTGGCTTCACTTGTTTCTGTGATTCTTTCTGCTTCTTGTGGGCTTTGCTCCTTCTCAGGAGACATCTCACAGGGCTTGTTATGGAGAGACCTGAAAGGGCTTTTCCCTGTTTACTTCTCCCTGCCTCAATTGTAGGCTGTGGTGCTCTGCTCTGGTGAGACCCCACCTGCAGAATTCAGACTGGAATACTCAGAGTGCAAACTTGGAAACTTGATTTTGAGCTCCTCCCCAGAACTCTTCTGGAACAAATCAAAGGACATACTGAGAAGGGCTTAGGAAGGAGAGACCTGAAAGGGTTTTCCCACATTTATTTCTCCCTGCCTTGATTGTAGGCTGTGGTGCTCTGCTCTGGTGAGACCTCACCTGCAGAATTCAGACTGGAATATTCAGAGTGCAAACTTGGAAATTTTATTTTGAGCCCCTCCCCAGAATGCTTCTGGAACAAATTAAAGGACATACTGAGAAGGGCTTAGGAAGGAGAGACCTGAAAGGGCTTTGCCACATTTATTTCTCCCTGCCTCAATTTTAGACTGCGGTGAGACCCCACCTGCAGCACTGCATCCAGCTCTGGACCCCCCAGCACAAGAAGGACATGGACCTGTTGGAGAAGGTCTAGAGGAGCCCAGGAAGATGATCAGAAGGCTGCAGAACCTCTGTTATGAGGACAGGATGGGAGAGTTGGGCCTGTTGAGCCTGGAGAAGGCTCCAGAGAGATCTCAGAGCAGCATTCCAGTAGCTGAAGGGGCTGAGTGACAGGATGAGGGATAATGGTTTGAAGCTAGAGCAGGGGAGATTTAGATTGGATATTAGGAAGAATTTCTTTATTGTGAGGGTGGTGAGACACTGGAAGAGGCTGTCCAGAGAAATCATGGACACCTCATCTGTGAAGAGTGTAAGTAGCAGGCTGGATGAGGCACTGAGGAACCTGATCTAGTAGGGAGTGTCTCTGCCCTTGGCAGTGGGGGTTGGATCCTTAAGATCCTTTCCAGCTAAGGCCATTCTATGATTTTATACCACTCTCAGTATCCTAATTCCTCCCCAGGTATCCTTTAGTATTGCTCATCAGCTGTTATTTAATCAGAGATGTAAAAAAAAATAAGTGTTGAAGGTAGGTTTTGCTGACAATAACCTAGTTCCTTTCTGAGGCTTTAATAGCCAGTTAGAGTATGGGGAATGGAGCTGATTTATCCCAGTAACTCCTGAATTCTGTGGGCAAAAGGAAAAGCCTGAGGCAGATCTCTGGCTGCCAGCTAACTGATAGAAGAGCAGATGAAATTTGGTATTGATAGATGTGAATAATGCATGGGAGGCCAAACAGCCCTTCTGTAGCACATAACCAGCCTAAAAAGCTGGGGAGGGACTTTTTAGGCTATCAGGGAGTGAGAGGACAAGGGGGAATGGAGCAAAGCTGGAGGTGGGGAGATTCAGCCTAGAGGTGAGGAGGAAGTTCTGCACCATAAGAGTGGTGAGGCCCTGGAATGGCTTGCCCCTGCAGGGAGGTGTTTGGGGCCAGATCCCTGGAGGTGTTTGTGGCCAGGCTGGCAGAGGCTGTGGGCAGCCTGCTCTAGGGTAGGGTGTCCCTGGGCATGGCAGGGGGGTTGGAACTGGCTAATTGTTGTGGCCCCTTCCAACTCTGACTGATTCTATGATTCTGTGAGTCTAACTGCTCTGGAAAAAGCTTTTGGAATTGCAGCAGGAGGTGCAGTGAATGTTTCAGCACAGTGAAAAAGCTCAGAGAGCAGTCGCACTGCAAAATATCCCCATCAGGTGTGTGGTTAGAAAAGGAGCTGAGAACCAAGGAGAGCCTGCCCTGCACCCCTGGGGTGCCCACCCCACCTCGCTGCACTTCTGGGTTTCCTTCCAGGGGCTGCTTAAGGTCTGTGAGCTTCCTGGTGTGCAATGCAGATGATGTGTTCACCTCACAGTCCTGCATCTGCCTCTGCTCTTGGCTCCATGGTTTTGATTGGTTAAGCATAATAATAATAATAATATCATAGAATCATAGAATGGTTTAGGTTGGAAAGGACCTCAAAAGATCATCCAGTTCCAATCCCTCTGTGCCATAGGCAGGGACACCTCCCACTAGAACAGGTCACCCAAGGCCTCATCCAGCCTGGCCTTGAACACCTCGAGGGAGAGAGCAGCCACAACCTCTCTGGGCAACCTGTGCCAGTGTCTCACCACCCTCAATGTAAAGAACTTCCTCCTAACATCCAGTTTCAGTCTCCCCTCTGCCAGTTTAAACCCATTCCTCCTCATCCTGTCATTACAGGACCTTGTAAATAGTCCCTCCCCAGCCCTCCTGTAGGCCTCCTTCAGATACTGGAAGGCTGCTATAAGGTCTCCTGGCAGCCTTCTCTTCTCCAGGCTGCAGAGCCCCAACTCTCTCAGCCTTTCCTCACAGTAGAACTGCTGCAGCCCTCTGAGCATCTTTGTGGCCCTCCTCTGGGCTCAGTCCAACAGTTCCACATCCTTCTTGTGCTGGGGGCACCAGAACTGCACACAGTACTACAAGATCTCCTATATTATTATTATTATTATTATTATTATTATTATTGTTGTTGTTGTTGTTGTTGTTGTTGTTGTTGTTGTTGTTGTTGTTGTTGTTGTTGTTGTTGTCATTATTAGGTACTAGGCAAACAGTGATGTTTGCTGATTTTTGTGCGTTCCTTCAGGGCTTGGAGCTCCCGAGCAGCTGTGAGAGGCAGTGGATTCATCATATCAGCACCCTTTAAATGTCAATCTGTGTAGTCTCTGCCCCATTTGCAGCTGGAAAATGGCTGTTTTCTGGAGGCCAGTGCAAGGTTTGAGAGCAAAGCCCTGGCCCCTGGTTTTGCAGTGAGATTTTTCTCTCTCATCACCCTGCTCATGCAACAGGCAGGACGGGATCGTGTTGCTCTCTCATCACTCTGTTGTGGTTTGGTGAATAACTACACCAGCAGCCAAATCCACCCCAATGATTTTTGTTTTCAAGCTGAATTTTCAGGTCTCTCTCATGCCTGGCTACAACCAGATGAACTTGAAAAGGAGCCTGTTAGTTTGTGGCCTACAATTGAACGCCAGGTAGAAATGTTTAAATCACCACATAAAGAGTTTCCAAGACCTGTGTTTGCCCCTGGCCTGGTTTCCAATCTGTTTGTGTAGAGGGGAAATTCGTGGGTGTTACTGACACAAAAGTCACACTGCAGGGCTCAGCACCCTTCAGTTTAAAATTCAGACTGGAATATTCAGAGTGCAAACTTGGAAATTTTATTTTGAGCCCCTGCCCCCCAGAATTCTTCTGGAACAAATCAAACTGAGAAAGGCTTATGATGGAGACACCTGAAAGGGCTTTTGCCCTGCCTCGATTTTCGACTTTGGTGCTCTGCTCTGGTGAGACCTCACCTGCAGCACTGCATCCAGCTCAGGAGCTCCCAGCACAAGAAGGATGTGGACCTGTTGGAGAAGGTTCAGGGGAGGCCATGAAGGTGATGAGAGTGCTGGAGAACCTCTGCTATGGGGACAGGCTGGGAGAGTTGAGGCTATTGAGCCTGGAGAAGAGAATCACAGAATAATTTAGGTTGGAAGATACCTCAAAGATCATCCAGTTCCAACTGGAGGGCTCCAGGGAGAGCTTAGAGCAGCCTTCCAGTAGCTGAAGGGGCTGCAGGAGACCTGGGGAGGGACTTCTGACTAGGGCTAAGAGTGACAGGATGGCAGGGGGAATTATTTGAAGCTGGTGCAGGGAGGATTTAGATTGGATGTTAGAAAGAAGTTCTTTACCGTGAGGGTGGTGAGACACTGGAAGAGGCTGTCCAGAGAAGCTGTGGACATCTCATCCCTGAAGTGTTTAATAGCAGGCTGGATGAGGCACTGAGCAACCCAATCTAGCAGCAGGTGTCCCTGCTCATGGCAAGGGGAGTTTGAATTAGATGATCTTCAAAGTGCTTTCCAACTCAAGCCATTCTATGGATTTAAATTTGACTGTCCAGTGTAGACAGGACGGATTTGCTGTTGGTGAATGAGTTTCTGTGTGTTCCTAATTCAGTGCCCATGAAGGGATGCAGTGAGCTTTGCCTCTTCCTCCTGCTCAGTCTCTCTGCCTCTGGCAAAGCAGTTCCCAGGCTGTGGGCTGGGCAGCCTTGGGAGGGTTGGCAAGGTGGTGCTAGCTGAGTTCCTGATGGCATGTTAGCCTTATGATATCTTTGCCCATTTCCAAGTAAACAGAGTTCTCTCTGCATGTGTGTTTGCTCTGTTGTCTAGATTTACAGACCTCCCCAAAGCTACCTGCATGACATTCACTGCTCTGATCTGGCAGCTCTCTCAGCTTTTCCAGTAAGAGGTTTATAGTTGCTTTCAGGCTGAACAAGAGGGTCAGACTTTATTGACATTCCTGAGATGTCCCCAGCTTTTCCACCTCGCTCCTGTTGTCTGAAGCCAGCTTAAAGGCTTTAGCTTAGCCCTTGTGGTTTCCTAGAATGAAGAAAAAAAAATAAAAAAGGCATTTCACAAGCCCCTTTGTGATTTCATGTGACAGGCAGGAGCAGGTTAGCAGGAAACATCCAAGAGAAGCTGTGCTGAAGGAGGCAGTGGTTGTGGAAATGTGCTGCTGGTCACACCCCTTGGCCAGCACAGGCATCTCCTCTTCCTTGGAGAGGGAGATGGAAAGTGGAGTGGAAACATCATGCCCCATTCATCTTTGTCCTTTGCAGCTCTGGCCTAGGGAATTTTCCAGTGCCTTGCAGCTGATCTTCAAGAAACTCTTTCTAAGAGATGCTGCTGCAATGCTGAGAGCAGAGAGAGCAGGAGGTCAGGGAGGTGGAGTCTTTCCAGTCCCCCCAAAGCTTTGTCATTGGTGGTGCTCTGTAAGGACAAGCTAAGGAAGCCCGAGCCAGCTGGGGGTAGAGAGGGTATGCTCAGTCTCTGCTGATGGGATTCCTGTGGAGGAGTGAATCTGGACCACTCTTTGCATCTGCTACCTGTGGCAAACACTGCTTGTATTTATCTTACTCCTCTTTTAGCCTCTGCACTACAGGAGTGGTCCGGTTACATATCAACAACTGGCTGGAAGTCAGCTTCTGCCTGCCTCATAAAATCCATTACGTTGCCACAAACTTTATCCCCCCTGAAGCCATCGAGAGGAGCCTGAAATCTATCAGGTAAGAGCAAGCTCTGTCCTTCAGAGTGGCCCAGGTCTCAGGGTAGTGCTGCAGACGTCTGTGCTGGTCCAGCTGGAGGAATGATGTGAGGCTGAGCTGCAGTGGTGGCGAGGGCGTGGGCTGGGATAGCACTGCCCGAGGCTGACAGTGGTGGTGTGAAGCCACAGCCTTCATCTGGATGTCAGGTGATGGAGCAATTGTGTGTTCATTGTGCTCAGCTTAATCTGCTGACCCAGAAGTCACTTTGCCTTCAGAAGAAAGAGCCCAGGCCCCATGGTGTCTCCTTACCTGCATTCCAAATTTACAGCTCTTTACCTACAAAAGCAACTCGCTCTTGCTTTCTCCCTTCCTTCTGGCCCATTCTCTATTTCAGCATTGCAAGATAAGCACTTTCCAGACCAGTTCTCCAGGCTTAATTGGATACCAACACACTGCAGCCTGATTTTCCTAGTTGCTGGGATATCCAGTTACTCTATAGCCCTCTCTCCCCTTTTTATGGGAAGCAACCCACATCATGACATCAAAATAAGCTTATTCTGAACCCCTCCACTGCAAGAGAATGATAGTAGAAGTTCTTTGTGACCTCAGCTATGCTGGCCTGGGAATAGCTAAGCCCTCAGGAAGAGCTGCAGTTTACAGTGCAAATGTATTCTGTTTTCCTACAGGCCTTACCACGCCTTATTACTTTTAAATGATGAGAAGTCACTGCTTAATGAGCTCCCATTGGACTGCTCTCCTGCCCTGGTGAGAGTAATTAAAACTACCTCTGCCGTGAAGAATCTGCAGCAGCTGGCTCAAGATGCTGACTTGGCACTGCTGCAGGTATGGGGAGGTGCCAGGGCCCCTTAAATCAGGGGGTGCTGCTGTCTGTGTGCCACTGGGGTCCTGTGGGTTCTCTCAGGGTGAGCCTTAGAGCAAGGGGAAGGGTTGGAGAGGTGAGAAGCAGTGGTGCAGCAGCAGCAGCATTGCTCAACAGAAGGCTCGAAGGTGACCTTCTTGTGGCCTTCCAGGATCTGAAGGGGGCTACAAAAAAGCTGGGGAGGGATTTTTTAGCCTGTCAGTGAGTGACAGGACTGGGGGGAATGGAGCAAAGCTGGAGGTGGGGAGATTCAGATTGGAGGTGAGGAGGAAGTTGTTGAGCATGAGAGTGGTGAGAGGCTGGAATGGATTGCCCCTGCAGGGAGGTGGTTGGGGCCCCATGCCTGGAAGTGTTTAAGGGCAGGCTGGCAGTGGCTGTGGGCAGCCTGCTCTAGGGTAGGGTGTCCCTGGGCATGGCAGGGGGCTTGCAACTGTCTGATCCTTGTGCTCCCTTCCAAGCCTGACTGATTCTAGGATTCTATCTCAGCTGCTGTGCCTTCTGTCATCTGTTGTTGAATACAACCTGTAGGTGTAGTTGGTGTGGGCTGTGTGTCTTAACTTGGCTTTACACAGCTCTGAGATGAGCTCTGGAAATTCCCTCCTGCTCCTCTAGTTTTGTTCTCCACAAAGCAGCCAGGTTCAATGTTTCCAATGATAGGAGCTGGATTTTGTGTCTCGGGGGTGCTATTTATGTGGCTTTTCCAGAGCCATTACCAACCCCTGACTTGTCTCACACGTCCAAACACTTTGTGCAACTCATTACTGAAATAGCTCAGTGCATTAAAGCAGGGCTCTTGGTTTCCTTTCTGGCTGTGCTCTGGCAGAAGCTGATGCCTTTGTTTCTCGTGGACAAGACTTAATGCATTTTGTGCATAAAAGAGAATGGGGGCTTGGGGGCATGAGAAGTACCTCAGCTTCTATTGATACAGGCTGAAGAAATTCCTTAAGGCAGGAAATACTAAATTGCTTGGAAATGTGAAGCATTCATAACCTTGTCAAATGCTTTTTGATGTGCCACATGTTGTGTTAAGCCGTGAATTTGTTTGTGAGGCAGGGTTGGAAGGATGGAAGAACATTTTTCCTTTCATTTCAGCTCAAACAAGACTCTTCTGCCACACTGATTGGAGCTCTTGATGAGAGTTTGGAGTTTGCTTTTGCTTCTCCAGACTGGAGACTGCAGAGCTGGGCAAAGAGAGAGTGATTGGCATTGGAATGGGCTGCCCAAGGAGGTGGTGGAGTCACTGTCCCTGGAGGTGTTCAAGCAAAGCCTGGATGGGGCACTTAGTGCCATTGGACAAGGCTGGGTGCTAGGTTGGGCTGGATGAGCCTGGAGGTCTCTTCCAACCTGGCTGATTCTATGATTCTATTTGGATTGTAAAATCTGTGTGAATTATCAGAGGGCTGGGGCAAAAGAGTCCTGGATGAGCTTGGAGCTCTCTTCCAAACTGGCTTAGTCCTATTGTATTCTATTCTATTCTATTCTATTCTATTCTATTCTATTCTATTCTATTCTATTCTATTCTATTCTATTCTATTCTATTCTATTCTCCTGCACCTGAGAAGGAATGAGCTGCACCAGTGCAGGCTGAGAGTTGATCTCCACAGGGTTGCTCTCCAGCAAGGGCTGGGATTCCTGGTGAGCACTAAGCTCTCCATGGGCATTGAAAGGAGTGTGGCCAGCAGACCAAGAGAGGTTCTCCTCCCGCTCTGCTCTGCCCTGCTGAGACCTCACCTGGAATACTGCATCCAACTTTGGGCTCCCCAGTTCAGGAGGGACAGGGATCTGCTGAAGAGAGTCCAAGGAAGGGCTACAAGGATGCTGTAGGGACTGGAGTACTGCCTGATTAGGAGAGGCTGAGGGACCTGGGGCTGCTTAATGTGGAGAAGACTGAGAGGGGATCTGAGCAATGTCTGTACATATCTGAGGGCTGGGGGTCAGGAAGGAAGGGACAGGGACAGCCTCTGCTCACTTGTGCCCTGGGATAGGACAAGGAGCAATGGATGGAAACTGCAACACAGGAAGCTCCACCCCAACATGAGGAAGAACTTCTTGACTGGAGAGGTCCCAGAGCACTGGCACAGGCTGCCCAGAGAGGTTGTGGAGTCTCCTTCTCTGGAGCCTTTCCAGCCCTGTCTGGATGTGTTCCTGTGTGACCTGCGCTAGATTCTATAGTCTTGCACTGGCAGGGGGGTTGGACTGGAAGATCTCCAGAGGTCCCTTCCAGCCCCTAACATCCTGGGCTTCTGTGATCCTGTGTAATTTTCCCCTGATTTCTCCATGCAGGTTTTCCAGCTGGCTGCACACCTTGTTTACTGGGGGAAAGCAATCATCATTTACCCACTGTGTGAGAACAACGTCTACATGCTCTCTCCAAACGCCAGTGTCTGTCTGTGAGTAGAGGGAGAGTGAGAGAGTAGCAACAAAGGGGTGAGAAGTGCAGCTGTGCTTCCCTCCCCTGCCTTGCTGGGTGCAGAGTGAGCTCTTTCTTCACATATGGACGTGTAGAGGGAATGCAGAACACAAAGCATTACCTGTGCCTGGGCTTGCAAAGCCTGTGTGGGGCAGGGAGGAGCATCATAGCAGATCAGTATGGTTCTGCTGTCCTGTGGGCCTTGGAAGGTCACAGCAGATCTTAGAGTCATAGAATCAGTCAGGGTTGGAAGGGACCACAAGGATCAGCCAGTTCCAACCCCCCTGCCATGCCCAGGGACACCCTACCCTAGATCAGGCTGCCCACAGCCTCTGCCAGCCTGGCTGCAAACACCTCCAGGGAAGTGGCCCCAAACACCTCTCTGGGCAACCCATTCCAGGCTCTCACCACTCTCATGGTGCAGAACTTCCTCCTCTTATCCAATCTGAATCTCCCACCTCCAGCTTTGCTCCATTCCCCCGAGTCCTCTCACTCCCTGATAGCCTAAAAAGTCCCTCCCCAGCATTTTTGTAGCCCACTTCAGATCCTGGAAGGCCACAGTAAGGTCCCCTGGGAGCCTCCTCTTCTCCAGCCTGCACAGCCCCAACTCTTTCACTCTGTGCTCACAGCAGAGGTGCTGCAGCCCTCTGATCATCCTTGTATGGTTCTGCTGTCCTGTGGGCCCTGGAAGGCCACAGCTTTACCCTGGCAAGCTGCTTTTAGTAGTTTTAGTAGCCTTGCTGAGGCTTCAGGAGCCTGCAGCAATATGGAAACCAGTACAAACCAAAGTACTTTGTGCCAGGTTAGTTCCCAGAGTGTTCCCTAGCACTGCCTGTGCATCTGGCACACAGCACCACCTGACATTCATCCAAAGCAGCCAGTCAGGGTGTCACTGCTCTCACTGCTGTGCTGTTCCCTCTGGTGGCACTGTGTCCTGACATGCCAGGCTGGAGAGCAGGCAGCAGCAATGCAAGGGAGATGTGGAGGCCATGGATGGGTATTTTTTGCTCTGGCAACCCCTTTTTTTTCTGATGGATTTTGAGATGTTTTTGGAACTGGGCTGTAGGAAAATAGTTTTAAATCTAAACTTCTGTGATGGAAGTATAAAAATAGGGCTGGAAGGGACCTCGAGGTCATTCAGGAAGAGCTGTGCCTGGGTCATATATGGCAGTGCTGCTCTTGAAGGCCTAAGATGGACAAGTTTCCTGATGTTTAAATTGCCTCTCCTTTAGTTCTGAGCACACAAATTGCCTCTCCTGTCAGCAGGGGCAGGCACAGCAGCCACAGCTGCAGCTGCACTTTGCATATTCAAAGGCTGTGGCTCTATCCTGCCCACGCTTGTCTTCCCCCAGTGCCCAATCCCTGTTCCTTTGATCAGAGACTGCACGAATCCAGACCCTGCATCATTCCTGTGTTCCTCTCCTGGATTCCCTCCACACCTTGATCACTGGAGGATGGAAGTGCACACACTTCTGGCTTGGTTTTGCAGGGGGCAGCATGCCAGGAACTGTCCTGTCTGATTGCCTGGCTCACGGAGAATGTTTCATTTGGGAACTGGCACTTGAGCAATGTGTAAATGGGTCAATGTTACACTGATTTCTGCCTTCCCCTCTTCTCTGCAGATACTCCCCACTAGCAGATGCCTTTTCCTGTCAGTTCCGGGGCCACAACCTGCCCTCCATGCTCTCCAAGTTCTCCCTCCCAGTGTCCCTCTCGGAGTTCAAGAACCCGCTGGCACCACCCGTTCAGGAGGTGAGCTGGGGAGCCTGCAAGAGCTCCTGCTTCTCCTGCTAGTGAGAACAAGGAATGGTGGAGTTTCTGCAGTACCTGGGCAGGAACCTGCCAGTGCAGGTTTAGGACTGTATGATTGGTATTTTCGTAGAACCACAGAATGGTTTGGGTTGGAAAGGATCTTAAAGATCATCCAGTTCTGCACCTCCTGCTGGGGGCAGGGGCACCTCCTACTAGACCAGACTGCTCAAGGCCCCATCCAGCCTGGCCTTGAATACTTGCAGATTTGGAGCCTCCATAACCTCTCTGGGCAACTTGTTCCACTGCCTTCACAGGGAGGAATTTCCTCCTGATGCCTAATCCAAATCTGCCCTGTTCTGTTATGAAGCCATCATCTCTCATCCTGTCATTCCATACCTTTGTATAAAGCCCACCCATAAGATTTGTTGTCTCATATAGTTGTGGGGATGCTCAGGGTGAAGCTGTGGAGATGCTCTGTGCTGGAAAAGAAAAAGGAAATCAAAATCAGAATGTTTCTTTTTCCTTCAGTGATATATAGTAGGGGGGAAAAACAAAAACCCTGCAGCTTCATTTGACCTGCTGAAAAGAAGTTCGTAGAGCTGAGTGCAAGCCTGTGGATCCTTCACAGTCACATTTCATTTTATGCCATCTGCTTTAAGTTCACAGCCTGGTTTTAAAAGCAAACTGTCTGTTCACTTACGTTTTGCTAGGAAAGTGGACTTGCTGAAAGGCTGCTAGAGGAAGCAGGCTCAGCATGGAATCACCAGAAGCCCATGTGTTGCAGCACTGGCATTTTAATGTTCAGGTTTGGAATAAGAACACAGGGGAGTTGGATTTGTCAGCTCTTCTGCTTGGCTGGTGACATTTCTGGGAACTGGTGAGCTCAGTGATGTGTTCTCCTGGCTGACACTCTTACAGTCTTAGGTGAATCATAGAATGGTCTGGGTTGGAAGGGATCTCCAAAAGTCATCTAATTCAACCCTGCTGCAGTCAGCAGGGACATCCTCAACTCGTTCAGGCCACCCAGAGCCCTGTCCAGCCTCACCTTGAATACCTCCAGGGATGAGGCTTCAACCTGTTCCTGTGGCAACCTGTTCCAGTGTTCACTACCCTCATGGTAAAGAGCCTTTTCCTAACATCCAGTCTAAACCTCCTCTGATTTCCAACCATTGTTCCTTGTCCTATCACTGCAGGCCCTCTCCATCCTTCTTGCAGGCCCCCTTCAGGTACTGGAAGGCTGCTCTAAGGTCTACTTGGAGCCTTCAGCAGGCTGAACACCCCCAACTCCCTCAGCCTGTCCTAGCAGAGTTACTCCAACTCTGCCCTAATAATTTCTGTGGCCTTTTCTGGACCCAGTCCATCAGGTCTGTGTGAAGCAGCTGGGAGCTGTGAACACAGCTCAGGCAGGCAGATCTCCTGAGCTGATCTGTTGCAGTGTTGTTTGCTTGGGTGAGTTGCTGGCTGCCTGACTTTATCCACTGTTCAGATCTGGAAGATTAACATCAGCTGTGCACACAGGCACCATTGTGAGGGGAGAATTTGTTGTAATTACAGGTTGGCAGAGAATTATGATCAGAGATGAGGCTCAGTGCTGATGTAGTATCTAATGCCAACAGTAGGCACTGGTCAGCTGCCACCTGGGGAGGCAGGGGCAGAGCAGCTCTGCTGTTCTGTCAGTAATTCATTGTGGTTACAGACAAATCAGAGTCCTGAAAAATGAAGCTGAATTAAGGGCATCCATTTGAGCCTAGCTGCAGTAGCTTCAGAAGGTGTTCTTATTCTCAGCACTCCTTTTAAAATTAACTGCTTGCCCTAATACTTCTGGTCAGTCTCAGATCCTGATTCTGTTTCACATGCACAAATGAAGTCTGCCACTGACTGCTGCAGTTGTGCCTTGAGCTATCAGCAAGTGATCAGTGCTGCAGTTATGCCCTGAAACAGCAGCGAGTGATCCAGAGCTGCTGGAGTGCTAAAATGGCTCTCTTGGAGTGTACAGCTTCATAGAATCATAGAATTGTTTAGGTTGAAAGGGACATCAAAGATCATCCAGTTCCAACCCCCCCGTGCCATAGGCAGGGACACCTACCACTAGAACAGGTCACCCAAGGCCTCATCCAACCTGGCCTGCAGGGAGGGAGGAGCCACAACACCCCTGGGCAACCTGTGCCAGTGTCTCAGCACCCTCACTGTAAAGAACTTTCTCCTAACATCCTGTCTAAATCTCCCCTCTGCCAGTTTAAACCCATTCCCCCTCGTCCTGTCGTTACAAGACCTTATGAATAGTCCCTCCCCAACCCTCCTGAAGGCCCCCTACAGATACTGGAAGGCTACTATAAGGTCTCCAGGAAGCCTTCCAACCCCCCTGTCATGCCCAGGGACACCCTACCCTAGATTAGGCTGCCCACAGCCACTGCCAGCCTGCCCTTAAACACTTCCAGGCATGGGGCCCCAACCACCTCTCTGGGCAACCCATTCCAGGCTCTCACCACTCTCATGCTCAACAGCTTCCTCCTCACCTCCAGCCTCAATCTCCCCACCTCCAGCTTTGCTCCATTCCCCCTAGTACTCTCACTCCCTCAGAGCCTAAAAAGTCCCTCCCTAGCTTTTTTGTAGCCCACTTCAGATCCTGGAAGGCCACCAGAAGGTCCCCTGGGAGCCTCCTCTTCTGCAGCCTGCACAGCCCCAACTCTTTCAGGCTGTGCTCACAGCAGAGCTGCTGCAGCCCTCTCAGCATCCTCGGGGCCCTTCTCTGCACACCTCCAGCATCTCCACATCCCTCTTGTCCCAGGGGCTCCAGCACTGGATGCACTACTCCAGGTGGGCTCTCAGCAGAGCACAGCAGAGGGGCACAATCACCTCCCTGGCCCTGCTGCCCACACTGCTCCTGCTGCAGCCCAGCCTCTGCTTGCCTTTCTGCCCTGCAAGTGCACACTGCTGCCTCATCTTCAGCTTCTCCTCCCCCACCACCCCCAAGTGCCTCTCCTCAGGGCTGCTCTCCAGACACTCCCTGCCCAGCCTGCATTGCTGCTTGCCATTGCCTCCACCCAGCTGCAGTTTCTCTCTTTGCTCTGGTTTCCCTCTTTGCATGATGATGCTGTTAGGAGGTATCCTTTCGAGAGGTGAATCCAGGCCCTGCCCTGCAGTGGTCAGGCTCCAGCTGTAATTAGCAGAGATCAATAGAGCAGTGAATCTGATGTAATGGGGGTGGCTTTATTGTTCTGCTGCTGCTGTGCTCTGGACTGCAAACATTATCCAGCTGGATTTGCTTTGCCTTTGAGAAAAAGGAGTACAGTGGAGACCTCTCGATGTAAATTTGTGTGTGGGAGGGGGTGTGGGGATTTTAGCTCGGAAGATTTTCTGTTATCTTCTGCTCTTCCTCCTGCTGACTGTGCTGTCTCTATTGCTGAAGGTCAGCTGTGCTGGGAGGTCAGTGCTGTGGGAAGGGCTCTGTGCTCTGCAGAAACATGGTCTGATGGCTTCCATCCTGTTTGATGCTTGTCTGAGGCGTGGGTTTGGCTCCCTCCTTTTGGCATGGGCACAGAATATGGAAGGCATTAGTGAAGACTATGACATGAAACAGGGAAGTTGTTCCAGAACCCTTCCTCCTGTTCCACAGCCATACTGCTGACTTGGAAAGAGGACAAAGTTAGCTTGCTAGCTAGGGGTGGAACTGACATTTCTCTTCAGGTAGATGAAACCAATGTGAAGACCTTTGTGTCACAGGCTCAAAGGATGTCAGGGGTTGGAAGGGACCCAAAGAGATCATCAAGTCCAACCCCCTTGCCAGAGCAGGGCCATCCAAGCTAGGTCAGGTCACACAGGAACACATCCAGACAGGGCTGGAAAGACTCCACAACCTCTCTGGGCAGCCTGTGCCAGTGCTCTGAGACCCTTCCAGGCAAGAAGTTGCCTCTTGTGTTGAGCTGCAACCTCCTGTGCTGCAGCTTTCATCCATTGCTCCCAGGGAGCAAGTGAGCAGAGCCTGTACCCTCCTCCTGACCCCCAGCACTCTGAGATTTATAAACATTTATTAGGTCCTCTCTCAGTCTTCTCCAGACTAAGCAACCCCAGGTCCCTCAGCCTCTCCTCTCCAGGCACTGCTGCAGTCCCCTCAGCATCATCACAGCCCTCCCCTGGACCCTCTCCAGCAGATCCTTGTCCCTCTGAAACTGGGGAGCACAAAACTGAACATGCAACATCAACTACAGTCATGGCCTAGTAAGTG
Organism: Psilopogon haemacephalus; assembly: GCA_013396835.1. Classification (NCBI taxonomy): domain Eukaryota; kingdom Metazoa; phylum Chordata; class Aves; order Piciformes; family Megalaimidae; genus Psilopogon; species Psilopogon haemacephalus. The sequence goes on along the minus strand of VWZI01020321.1, from coordinate 1,707 downwards.
GAGTTTGGATGCACACTGCCTTCACATCTCCAGATTGCCCATGAAGTCATCTCTTCAGACAGCTTTTTACTGTATGTTTTGTGCCATCACTGCAAATCTGCCTCACACTCTTCCCACTTTTGCCATCTTTAAGCCTGTTTCTCACCAAAAGCAGCAAATACTGTCACACACAGAGTCTGCAGAGGCTCTGCCAACACATTCTGCTGCTTGGCCTTCCAGACATGAATGCTGCTCCTGAGCTCTGATGCAGGTCACACAGAGGTCTGCTGGACTCCTGAGCTCTTTGATCCCATTCTGTACTTCTGTGCTCCACAACCTCCCTGTAGGTGTTCAGGACCAGGTTGGATGAGGCCTTGAGCAACCTGTTCTAGTGGGAGGTGTCCTTGCCTGTGGCACAGGGAGGTTGGAGCTGGCTGAGTTTTGAGGTCCCTTCTAACCTAAACCATTCCATGATCCTATGGTTTTATGATTCCATGATTCTATGGTTCAATGATTCTATTATTCTATGATTTTATGGTTCAATGATTCTATGGTTCTGTGATTCTATTATTCTATGGTTCTATGATTCTATTTTTCTATGATTCTATTTTTCTATGATTCTATTTTTCTATGATTCTATTTTTCTATGATTCTATTTTTCTATGATTCTATTTTTCTATGATTCTATTTTTCTATGATTCTATTTTTCTATGATTCTATTTTTCTATGATTCTATTCTTCTATGATTCTATTTTTCTATGATTCTATTCTTCTATGATTCTATTCTTCTATGGTTCTATGGTTCTATGATTCTATTTTTCTATGATTCTATGGCTCTATAATTCTATGGCTCTATGATTCTATGTCAGGCCAAACAAGCTAGAAGAGTGTCCTGGTGTCCTGAGAAAGAAGCTAGGGCTGGGTATTCTGGGTGGCTGTTTCCTGAAGCTGCTGTTCTGCTCAGCTCTTTAGGTCTGGGAAAGCACAGATCCCTAGGGAATCCCTGCAGGAATGCCTTTACTGAGCACTTGCTGGAGAGTTTTACAAACTGGCTGCCTTTGGTTCCCAGAGGGAAGAAAGATGGGGAATGCTGAACCTTGCCCCTCCCCGCATCGGGGCTGAACTTTCCCTCGTGTGTGCCGAGCTGGCCAGCAGGGCTGAGGTGCGGTGCCCACGTTTGCAGAGGCCAAAGCCTCTGCTGTGCCTTTGCCAGGCAGCACAGAGAGCTGCCTTGTCGCTGAGTGAGGCTTTCCTGCTGCCTTGCAGTGCTGGGGAGAAGCAGGAGACAGCCGCGGGCAGGCTCCAGATGCTGCGGCACACAGGACCCCCGCAGAGCAGGCTGCAGAGAGGCAGGAAGGAGGAGAGGAATGGGGATGAAATGTTCACGGGTGGTTAAATTAAGCGACAGAAAAGGTTTTGCTTTGTATTTCTGTCACGGTTCTGCTGTTTCAGCCAAAAAAGGGCTGGCTGTGGGGTCCTGCCATGGCAGATGAGTGAGTGCTGGCAGGCGTGGGGCTGAAGTGTACCCGTGCCTGGGAAACTGCTCTCAGCCCTTTGGCTTCGGCAAGGAGCTCAGCCAGCCAAGCAGACTGGGAGCAAACAGACAGATAAGCCTGCACCTCTGAGGGAGACAGAGCAGTCCTGACAGATGTGCAGCACAGCTGGTGCAGGGAAGCCTCTTCTCCAGCAGACCTGTGTGTGAGCTGCAGCAGAGCTCAGGAGGAGCCC
>VWZI01020320.1:54258-67071 GCA_013396835.1 Psilopogon haemacephalus | reverse complement strand
AGAAAGAAAGAAAAAAAAAAGATTTTCTCTAAATAGCTGAAACTGAATAAACCCAAATAACTGCAACCAGATAAAAACATCCTTTCTTGAGAGTGATTGCTGGCTGTGTTACAGCACAATAATTGGTGTCTGAGAGCAGGCAGGCTGCTGGAGGGATTTGTGTCTTAGGAAATGAAGACAGCGATGCCTGGAGATGTACACTTGCAGTGTCGTGGCTAAACATTGTGGCACGGAGAGCTGCCTCTTTACCCACTTCAAATTAGTGCTCTCCAATATTGGTCCCCCAAAAAGGGGGGACCACGAGGATGCTCAGAGGGCTGCAGCACCTCTGCTCTCAGGACAGAATGAAAGAGTTGGGGCTGTGCAGGCTGGAGGAGAGGAGGCTCTCAGGGGACCTCCTTGTGGCATTCCAGCATCTGAAGGGGGCTATAAAAAAGCTGGGGAGGGACTTTTGAGGCTGTGAGGTACTGACAGGACTGGGGAGGGATTTTTTAGGCTGGGCAGTGCCTGGCTGGAGAGCAGCCCTGAGGAGAGGGTCTTGGAGGTGCTGGGGGAGGAGAAGCTGAAGATGAGGCAGCAGTGTGCACTTGCAGGGCAGAAAGGCAAGCAGAGGCTGGGCTGCAGCAGGAGCAGTGTGGGCAGCAGGGCCAGGGAGGGGATTGTGCCCCTCTGCTGTGCTCTGCTGAGAGCCCACCTGGAGTAGTGCATCCAGTGCTGGAGCCCCTGGGACAAGAGGGATGTGGAGATGCTGGAGGTGTGCAGAGAAGGGCCCCGAGGATGCTCAGAGGGCTGCAGCAGCTCTGCTGTGAGCACAGTCTGAAAGAGTTGGGGCTGTGCAGGCTGCAGAAGAGGAGGCTCCCAGGGGACCTTTTTGTGGCCTTCCTGCATCTGAAGGGGGCTACAAAATAGCTGGGGAGGGACTTCTTAGGCTGTGAGGGAGTGAGAGGCTGGAATGGGTTGCCCCTGCAGGGAGGTGTTTGGGGCCAGATCCCTGGAGGTGTTTTTGGCCAGGCTGGCAGAGGCTGTGGGCAGCCTGCTCTAGGGTAGGGTGTCCCTGGGCATGGCAGGGGGGTTGGAGCTGGCTGATCCTTGTGGTTCTTTCCAACCCTGACTGATTCTAGGATTCTATAAGGAGAATTTTTTTTTCCATGTGAGGGTGACAGAGCACTGGAACAGGCTGTCCAAGGGGGTTGTGGAGATCTCTCTGGAGACATTCAAGAACCATCTGGATGTGTTGCTGTGTGATCTGCTCTAGGTGATGCTGCTCTGGCAGTGGTTGGCCTGGATGAGCCCTTCCAGCCCCTGACATTGAGTGATTCTGTGCATGTGCTACCATGGTGCTGACTGCCATGTGTGTTCTACCTGCTTGGTTTCCATCCATCTCTAGATGCTTCATTAGGATAACAAAATGGGATGCTCTTGAGCCTGCAGTCATCAGTGATTTTTGTCTAAATCTGGGTGACTTGAGGCTGTGTGGTGCTGGTCTTGGCTGTGCCTGTAAGGAGACATTACAAATAAACACAGAATCATGGAAGGATTTGAGTTGGAAGGAACCTTAAAGATCATCCAGTTCCAACCCCCCTGCCTTGGGCAGAGACAACTCCCACCAGCCCAGGATGCTCAGAACCCTGTTCAACCTGGTCTTCAATGTTTCCAGGGATGAGATGTCCACAGCTTCCCTGGGCAACCTGTTCCATTGTCTCACCACCCTTACTGTCAAGAACTACATCCTCATCTCCAGTTTAAATCTACTCTACTCTAGTTTCAAACCATTGTTCCTCCTCCTGTCCCTCCCAGCCCTTGTCACAAGTCCCTCCCCAGCTCTCCTCAAGCCCATTCAGGTTCTTGAAGGCTGCTCTAAGTTCTCCCTGGAGCCTTCTCTTCTCCAGGCTGAACAGCCCCAACTCTCTGAGCCTGTCACTATAGTGGAGGTTCTCCAACTCTTCGATCATCTTTGTGGCCTCCTCTGGACCCTCTCCAACAGTTCCATGTCCTCATGTTGGGGCACCAGAGCTGGATGCATCACTCCAGGGGAGGTCTCCCCTCCCTTCACCTGCTGGCCACACTTCTTTCGATGCAACCCAGAGTCTGGTTGGCATTTTGGCCTGCCAAAAAACTAGTAAGAGGCTATTGATGATAGAGGGTCCTTGCTTATGCCAGAGGGGGACAAGAACATGAGCAAATGACCACCACCAGATTCTTCTCATCAAGTAAATGTTGGTGCTGCTACCAAGACATAAACTTGGCTGTGCTCATGCAGATCAATCTTTTCCAAGGCAAATATCTCACCCATCTGATTGTGTTACCGTGTGCTTGAACTGGAAACCTGAGCACTGGTTTTGAGGCAAAATGCTCTGGGGAGTTACCTGGAGGAGATGAATTTCTAGAAAGGAAATATCTGCTGGCTAATTGGGGAGAATAGATTTTTTTTTTTTTTTTTTTTTTAATGGAGGAGAAGAGATTTTTAAATGGCTACTATTAAGGTTTTAGTAGGCTGCATGAAAAGAGTTGATCTTTTTGCCTGCCTACCTTATCCCAGCCTGCTGAAGTAAGGACTGCAGCCATCAGGAGGGCTTTTAGGTGTGTTAGAGCCTCTGGTTACTGAAAAGTTGTCTTATTCTATCAACAGAATCACAGAGTCACAGAATGTCAGGGGCTGGAAGAGACCTCCAAAGCTCATCCAGTCCAACCCCTGCCAGAGCAGCATCACCCAGAGCAGATCACACAGCAACACATAGAATCAGATCACAGAAGCACAGAATGTCAGGGGCTGGAAGAGACCTCCAAAGCTCATCCAGTCCAACCCCTGCCAGAGCAGCATCACCCAGAGCAGATCACACAGCAACACATAGAATCAGATCACAGAAGCACAGAATGTCAGGGGCTGGAAGAGACCTCCAAAGCTCGTCCAGTCCAACCCCTGCCAGAGCAAGAGCACCTAGAGCAGATCACACAGCAACACATCTAGGCAGGTCTGGAATATCTGCACAGAGGGAGACTCCACAACCCCCCTGGGCAGCCTGTCCCAATGCTCTGTCACCCTCACAAGGGAAAAAAAATCCTCCTCATGTTTCCAGGGGACTTTCTGTGCCTCAGTTTCCAGCAGTGCCCTTGTGCTGTCATTGGGCATCACCCAGCAGAGCTGGCTTCAGCCTCTGGACTCATCTTTACATCTTTATCAACATGAATGAGGGCAGCACAAGATCTTGTTAATAGTGCCTCACCAGACCTTGTCAATAGTCCTCCCCCAGACCTCCTGTAGCCCTCTTCAGATACTGGAAGGCCACTCCAAGGTCTCCTGGCAGCCTTCTCTTCTCCAGGCAGCACAGCCCCAGCTCCCTCAGCCTTTCTTCATAAGAAAGATGTTCCACTCCATCATCTTTGTGGCTCTGTGCTGGACTCTCTCAAGCAGTTCTGTGTCCCTCTTGAACTGGGGGGCCCAGAACTGGACACAGTACTCCAGATGTGGCTTCAGCAGGGCACAGTAGAGGGGCAGGAGAATCTCCCTTGACCTGTTGGCCACACTTTTCCTGATGCACCTCAGAATGCCCTTGGCCTCCTTGGCCACCAGGGCACATTGCTGGCTCATGTCCATCCTGTTGTCCATCAGCACTGCCAGATCCTTTTCCCCAGAGCTGCTCTCCAGCAGCTCAGTGCCCAACCTGTATGGGTCCCTGAGGTTGCTCTTCCCCAGCTGCAGGAATCTGCACCTGTCCTGGTTGGATTCCACTGGATTTCTCCCTGCCCAGCTCTCCAGCCTGGCCAGGTCACAATGGGTAGCGGCACAGCCTGAGGGGTGTCAGGAAGAGAAGGTGGAGAACTGCATCCTCCATCGAATACGCAGGGCACTGCCCTTCATCAGCAACCAAGGTTTTGTTCAGCCTTTAGCTGGAGGCCATCCTAGAGTCCAGGTCTGTTAGGTCTTGTTAGGTCTCAACACACAGCAGGCATGCAGGGGATATAGAATGTGCACCTCTAGCTCCTCCCTCTGGCTTCTGAGCAGCTATTAGAGCTGCCATTACTCAGACTGCAAACAGCCTGATAGAAACAGTCCTGCTCAAACCCTTTGCTTCCTGACCCTGGATTCAGACTGCAAACAGCCTGATAGAAACAGTCCTGCTCAAACCCTTTGCTTCCTGACCCTGGATTCAGACTGCAAACAGCCTGATAGAAACAGTCCTGCTCAAACCCTTTGCTTTCTAACCCTGGACTCAGGCTGCAGACAGCCTGATAGAAACAGTCCTGCTCAAACCCTTTGCTTCCTGACCCTGGACTCAGGCTGCAAGTTTCTGGAGGAGTCATTTGAGCTGATTGCAGAGCATGGTCCTATCCCATGCAAGCAAAGGGATTTAGTACTTCTTGGAGTCAGAGGATGTTGAAAATTAAAGCAAAGGTGTTTGAAGGTCTTTGTTGTCTCTTGGAAAAACCCTGTCACACCTTTAGGGGTCATCTCGCTGGAAAGCAGCTCCAAAGAGAAAGACCTTGGAGTCCTGGTGGACATGGGCTGCAGGGGCTCTTGTAGCCCAGAAAGCCAATGGCATCCTAGGGTGCATTAGTAAAAGTGTGGCCAGCAGGGCTAGGGAGGTTCTCCTGCCCCTCTGCTCTGCCCTGCTGAGAGCACAGCTGCAATACTGTGTCCAGTTTGGGGCTCCCCAGTTCAAGAAAGACAGGGACCTGCTGGAGAGAGTCCAGCAGAGAGCCATGAGGATGAGTGGGAGACTTGAGCATCTCCCCTGTGGAGAGAGACTGAGAGCCCTGGGGCTGTTTCTGGAGAAGAGAAGGCTGAGAGGGGATCTGAGCAGTATCTATAAATATCTGAGGGGTGGGGGTCAAGAGGAAGGTGCCAGGATCTTTTCAGGGGCACCCAGTAACAGGCCAAGGAATAATGGATATAAACTAGAGCCCAGGAAGTTCCACCTCAGGAGAAACTTCTTTGGTGTGAGGGTAACAGAGCCCTAGAGCAGGCTGCCCAGAGAGGTTGTAGAGCTTTGAGGAGACCTTATAGTAGCCTCCCAGTATCTGAAAGGGGCTACAGGAGGGATGGGGAGGGACTATTGACAAGGTCTGGTGATGACAGGACGAGGAGAAATGGGTTTGAACTGGCAGAGAGGAGACTGAAACTGGATGTTAGGAGGAAGTTGTTTGCAGTGAGGGTGGTGAGACACTGGCACAGGTTGCCCAGGGAGGTTGTGGAGCACAGAAGCACCCAATGTGATCAAAGATCACATTGGGTGCTTCTGTGCTCCACAACCTCCCTGGAGATGTTGAGGACCAGATTGGATGAGGTCTTGAGCAACCTGTTCTAGTGGGAGGTGTCCCTGCCTGTGGCCCAGGGGGGTTGGAACTGGCTGAGCTTTGAGCTCCCTTCTGACCTAAACCATTCTATGATCCTGTGACCTGTTCTAGTGGGAGGTGTCCCTGCCTGTGGCCCAGGGGGGTTGGAACTGACTGAGCTTTGAGCTCCCTTCCAACCTAAACCATTCTATGATATGCAGAAATACACAAGTTAAAGGCAATATAGAAGCACATCAGCTCTCCCAGAAACCAGAGTCCCCAAGATGAGTTCCCAACCACCCTTCCACCTTTCCCCCCATCACCCAATCTTATCCCTCCCAGAGATCAGAGTCCCCAAGAGGGGTTCCCAACCACCCTTCCACCTTCCTCCCACCTCCCAATCTTATCCCAGAATCTGCCTGTGCAAGGTAAACAGAGAAGATTGGCCAGGGGGGGTTAGAAGCAGAATTGCTTCGTTGGGTTACACAGATCCAGCTGGAAGCCAAGGAGAGAGCTCAGGCTCCTCAGACAGAGATCAACACTCTCTTACCTCTGTTTGTGTCCTTGCTTTAGTACACCTCAGCAAACCTATTGAGTGCAGCACACATCACCACTGCTGTCTTTTCACAGCCTAGCATCTGATTTTTCTCATTAAAACACTCCAATTAGCCTCAAACCAGCACAATCCAGAAACGAAGACCCTGTAATAAGCCTGCAGTGGATCCCTGCAAACCTTCCAAAATCTACCAGCCCTTTAAGAGGGCTCCACTGTGGGAAGCTGGAGATGGGGATGGAGTGAGCAGTTTGTTTTGTGGCAATATCATCCGTTGCAGTCTGCCCACGACACCTCCGAGGATTAAATATTGAATTATGAAATAATGATGAGCCAGGTCCTTGTGGCTTTTGATGTTGATTCCCCTCCCATTTGTTTTCATTTCTTCGGCAGTCGTGATGCAAAAGGCAGGATAATGCAAAGCAAATTGCAGTCTACAGCTCCCAGAGGGACGGGAGGGGAGAGCTGGAACCCCAAACCAGAAAGGAGCGTAAATAATGCAATAATCAGCTGGAACAGAAACTGCCAGGATCAATCGCCCTAAATTATTAATGCCTCTAAAACCCGCAGAGCTTCGTCTGCTATTGTCATGGTTTCAGATCTCAGGGCTCTTCCTGCTCACAGGAGACGTGATGGAATTGTACAGATCCACAACTCTTTCTCTTGCTTGCCTCACGGAGGAGAACAATGGGAGAGGACATCTCGTGGTGCCGAGGGCTGAGGTGCAGATTAGATGGGTGGTGGGAGCTGCTTTGGCTTGCCCTCAGGGGAGATTGAAACTGGGTGTTAGGAAGAAGTTCTGTATGGTGAAGGTGGAGAGACACTGGCACAGGTTGTCCAGGGAAGTTTTGGATCACAGAAGCACAGAATGTGGTTGAAGATCACTGGAACAGGTTGCCCAGGGAAGTTGAGTATCACAGGATCACCAAAATGTGATCTTCAATCAGTGGCACAGGTTACCCAGGGAAGTTTTTGGATCACAGAAGCACAGAATGTGGTTCAAGATGGGTGGAACAAGTTGCCCAGTGAGGATGTGGATCACAGAAGCACAGAATGTGGTTGAAGATGACTGGAACAGGTTGCCCAGGGAGGATGTGGATCACAGAAGCACAGAATGTGGTTGAAGATCACTGGAACAGGTTGCCCAGGGAGGATGTGGATCACAGAAGCACAGAGTGTGATCAAAGATCACTGGCTTAGGTTACCCAGGGAGGTTGAGTATCACAGGATCACCAAAATGTGATCACCAAAATGTGATCTTCCATCAGTGGCACAGGTTACCCAGGGAAGTTTTTGGATCACAGAAGCACAGAATGTGGTTGAAGATGACTGGAACAGGTTGCCCAGGGAGGATGTGGATCACAGAAGCACAGAATGTGGTTGAAGATCACTGGAACAGGTTGCCCAGGGAGGATGTGGATCACAGAAGCACAGAATGTGGTTGAAGATCACTGGAACAGGTTGCCCAGGGAGGGTGTGGATCACAGAAGCACAGAATGTGGTTCAAGATGGCTGGAACAAGTTGCCCAGTGAGGTTTTGGGCCACAGAAGCACAGAATGTGGTTGAAGATCACTGGAACAGGTTGCCCAGGGAAGTTGAGTATCACAGGATCACCAAAATGTGATCTTCAATCAGTGGCACAGGTTACCCAGGGAAGTTTTTGGATCACAGAAGCACAGAATGTGGTTCAAGATGGCTGGAACAAGTTGCCCAGTGAGGATGTGGATCACAGAAGCACAGAATGTGGTTCAAGATGGCTGGAACAAGTTGCCCAGTGAGGATGTGGATCACAGAAGCACAGAATGTGGTTCAAGATGGCTGGAACAAGTTGCCCAGTGAGGTTTTGGGCCACAGAAGCACAGAATGTGGTTGAAGATCACTGGAACAGGTTGCCCAGGGAAGTTGAGTATCACAGGATCACCAAAATGTGATCTTCAATCAGTGGCACAGGTTACCCAGGGAAGTTTTTGGATCACAGAAGCACAGAATGTGGTTCAAGATGGCTGGAACAAGTTGCCCAGGGAGGATGTGGATCACAGAAGCACAGAATGTGGTTGAAGATGACTGGAACAGGTTGCCCAGGGAGGATGTGGATCACAGAAGCACAGAATGTGGTTGAAGATCACTGGAACAGGTTGCCCAGGGAGGATGTGGATCACAGAAGCACAGAGTGTGATCAAAGATCACTGGCTTAGGTTACCCAGGGAGGTTGAGTATCACAGGATCACCAAAATGTGATCTTTGATCAGTGGTATAGGTTACTCAGGGAAGTTTTGGATCACAGATGCATGGAATGTGACCTTTGATCACTGAAACAGGTTGCCCAGGGAGGATGTGGATCACAGATGCACAGAATGTGATCAAAGATCACTGGCACAGGTTGCTCAGGAAAATTTTGGATCACAGAAACACAGAATGCAACCAAAGATCACTGGAACAGGTTGCCCAGGGAAGTTGTGATCTTCAGTCACATTCTGTGCTCCACAGCCTCCCTGGAGGTGTTCAAGGCTGGGCTGAATAAGGTCTTGAGCGACCTGTTCTAGTGGGAGGTGTCCCTGCCTATGGCACAGGGGGGTTGGAACTGGCTGAGCTTTGAGCTCCCTTCCAACCTAAACCATTCTCTGATTCTATGATCAGTTTGGTTTGACATTCATTGGCCTCGTGAAAGGCAGAGAGCGACCAAGCCTCTGTGATTGCAGCATTCAGCTCTGTCTCATTCTATGCTTCTGTGCTCCACAACCTCCCTGGGCAACCTGTGCCAGTGTCTCACCACCCTCACTGCAAACAACTTCCTCCTAACATCCAGTCTCAATCTCCCCTCTGACACTTCAACCCCATTCCTCCTCATCCTGTCATTACCAGCCCTTGTCAATAGTCCCTCCCCAGCCCTCCTGTAGCCCCCTGCAGATATTGGGAGGCCACTCCAAGGTCTCCTGGCAGCCTTCTCCTCTGCAGGCTGCAGAGCCCCAACCCTCTCAGCTCTCATAGCACAGAGCTGCTGCAACCCTCTGAGCATCTTGGTGGCTCTGTTAAAGCTCACACAACCAATCTTTACCTATCGATCCAGCCTGTCCAGATCCCTCTCTAGAGCCTTCCTGCCCTCAGGAAGTAATTTCCAAGCATAAGGCATAACAGAGCAAACCCAATTTTGGACAGACATGTATTGATTGTTAATCTCTTGTAAGTTGGAGTGGGCTGAAGGAGTTAAGTTCTCTACATGTCTGTAAAAGGAGCTAACAGGCAGCAGCTGCCCAGAGCAGTGCAGGAAATCTTCACTCGGTGCCACAGCCCTGAAGTTATGCCCAGGCACTGCAGATCCTCTAATTTTGTAGTGTCAGAGGCCAACACGTGGCTGAAAAGTAAAATGATTCGTTTGAACCTGAAGAAAATCTCTTTGGTAGAGCTGCTCCGAGGTCTTGCGTCTTCTGGTTGTGGCAGAGCAGGGCACTGCCCCACCGGAGGTTTAAATGAGGTGTGAACTGTGGTGGGTTGGGGTGCTGCCCCACCGGAGGTTCGAATGGGGTGTGAACTTTGGCAGGGCACACCCCAGTCCACTGCCCCACCAGAGGTGTGAATGGGGCAGGAAAGGGTCTTCCTGCCTCCCCACCTCTGTCACCAGAGGCTTAGTACAATAGGTGTGAAGTGCCTTCTCCCACCCTCCATGGGCTTGAACAGGGAGGCAACAGATCACCTCAGTATACATATGGCAGCTGGACAGATTGCAGCAGGACTTGCTTGGACTTGCTTGGACTTGCAAGGACTTGCTTAGACCTTCACTGGGACCTGCACGGACCTGCACTGGGACCTGAACAGGGACCTGGAGACACGAACCTCGCACGGACTTTGAGACAGTCTCCCATCTGTAAGTAGGGCAAGTTTCATGCCCAAACTTTTCCATTTTTCTGATTTTTCCTGAATTACAAGAAAAGGCATCATTGGGAAGACTTTTCCCGACCGAATTAGAACCCAAACTTAAACTAATCTACATACAGATTGTGGGTGGGGCTTTGGAAATTATAAAAGCTACATAATGTATAATTTCAGCCTCTTCAATAGCCCACAATCAAAACACTGGTTTAGCTGCTCGAGCTATTTTTAAGGGCTTCTGAAACAAAGGAACCTTCCTTAAGCCACGACAGATAATGCAATTGTACTTGAGATCACAACCTGAATTGACTCGAAATCAACTCCCTGAGGGAAGAGACTCAGGCAGCAGCCTGGAGATGCCTTCAGCTCGGCCCAAATGTGCTCTTTATTTTACTAGCACTTCACTACGGCTTCCAGAAATTGAGGTAATAGGCAAATGCTGAGACAAACATAGCAGGGAGAGGAGTAAAGAGCAAAACATTTCAAAAGCCTGAGCCACAGCTGAGTGATGCTGCCTTTGAGCTTGCTTAATTTGTGTCACTTGGTTTGGTTTAGGTTCTCGGTCTCTGCTGAGATCTTCTCTCAGTGTGGCACCGCAGAACAGGATGGGAGCAAGTCCAGAGGAGGCCACCAAGATGCAGCTGAGAGGGCTGCAGCAGCTCTGCTCTGAGGACAGGCACAGAGAGTTGGGGCTCTGCAGCCTGCAGAAGAGAAGGCTGCCAGGAGACCTTGGAGTGGCCTTGCAGGATCTGCAGGGGGCTGCAGGAGGGCTGGGGAGGGACTATTGACAAGGACTTGTTACGACAGGATGAGGAGGAGGAATGGGTTTAAGCTGGCAGAGGGGAGNAACTGGCTGAGCTTTGAGCTCCCTTCCAACCTAACCCATTCTATGATTTTATGATTCTCTGCGTTCTGGCACGGGTGTGCCTGGAAATGCTTTCATGGATTCCCAGGAGAAACTGAAATAGTATCAGCATGTCCTATCTCAGGGTCACCCATCCACAACTCTAAAGAACCACCAGGTGATAAGTAAATCTTGTACACATTGTTCCCTGTTAATGAATCATAGAACCCTAGAATCAGTCAGGGTTGGAAGGGAGCACAAGGATCAGCCACTTCCAACCCCCTGCCATGCCCAGGGACACCCTACCCTAGAGCAGGCTGCCCACAGCCTCTGCCAGCCTGGCCAAAAACACCTCCAGGGATCTGGCCCCAAACACCTCCCTGCAGGGGCAACCCATTCCAGCCTCTTACCACTCTCATGCTCAACAACTTCCTCCTCATGGCAGGGGGGTTGGAACTGGATTATTTTTAAGGTCCCTTCCACCCAAACCATTCTGTGATTCTATCATCTGAGAAATGTGTTGGAGCAGGGCTCCTGACCTGTCCAGCTGAGTCCACTGGCCGCAGTAGTTCCTGTATCCCACGATAGATTTAATTTCTTTGTGCCAAAATCACCTCATACAACCAGAGAGAAAAGAGGAAATGTATTGTTGCTGAAACGACTTCATAAATCTCCTGTGTCCTTTGGGTTACCTGCTTACCCAGGTCTGCCTCGAAGGCAAAGGGTTTTAATCAATGGTGGCAGATGAAAAATGGAGAAACAAGCCAGAAATAAAGGAGGCTCAGAAAATTCAGCAATGAGAATGCTGGAGAGAGAACACTGAGGGGTGTTAAAACATAACAGAGAGGGGAGTCAGTTGGGGATGTGCTTCCCAGGCTACTCTCAGAATCATAGAATCCTAGAATGAGTCAGGGTTGGAAGGGACCACAAGGATCAGTCAGTTCCAGTCCCCCTGCCATGCCCAGGGACACCCAAGGCAGGGCATCCAGGAACACATAGAATCCTAGAATCAGTCAGGGTTGGAAGGGAGCACAAGGATCAGCCAGTCCCAACCCCCCTGCCATGCCCAGGGACACCCTACCCTAGAGCAGGCTGCCCACAGCCTCTGCCAGCCTGGCCAAAAACACCTCCAGGGATCTGGCCCCAAACACCTCCCTGCAGGGCCAACCCATTCCAGCCTCTCACCACTCTCATGCTCAACAACTTCCTCCTCACCTCCAATTTGAATCTCTCCACCTCCAGCTTTGCCTTGACCCAGCTGCAGGACCTTGCACTTGGCCTTGTTCAACCTCCTGAGTTTGGCTTGTGCCCACTTCTGCAGCCATATTTCACTTCCAGCAAAATATGGAATGTCCAAGGCAGGCCCAGTAAAAAAATGAAACAAACACCCACGTCCACCACCCAACCTCCCCCCATACACCTGCAGCTGCATTCATTTGGCCAAAGCCATCATCTGTGCCCACTCATGCATAGCCTCTGCTCTCCTGCTGCCTCTCTTGTCAATCCGGACTTGATAGGTAATGGCCTTATGATTCAGGGAAGCTTGCTGAACTTGTGTGCTCGGGCTTCAGCTTGAGAGATGGGTTCATTTATCATCTTAATAAGCTCTTCCCATTGATAGGTCACAACTCATTGAGCAGACAGGCAGCCTAATTGGCAGTGCTCAAGGCAGCTCGAGATCTGCCTCCAGCAGACAAGCAGTGCTGTGCAGCTAAGACTCAGCCACCCAACAAATCACTTGGTTAATAATTCATCCCGGTTCAGGCTGGGCTTCTAACACATGCTTATGCCTTAGAATCATAGAATCAGTCAGGGTTGGAAGGGACCACAAGGATCAGGCAGTTCCAACCCCCCTGCCATGGGATCATAGAATCAGTCAGGGTTGGAAGGGACCACAAGGATCAGGCAGTTCCAACCCCCCTGCCATGCCCAGGGACACCCTACCCTAGAGCAGGCTGCCCACAGCCTCTGCCAGCCTGGCCAAAAACACCTCCAGGTATTTAAGGCCAGGCTGGATGAGGCTCTGGGACCCTTCCAGTCAAGAAGCTGCCCCTTGTGTTGAGCTGCAACCTGATGTGCTGCAGCTTCCATCCATTGCTCCTTGGCCTATCCCTGACAATTTCCAACTCCCTGTGCCATAGGCAAGGACACCTCTCACTAGAACAGGTCACTCAAGGCCTTATCCAACCTGGCCTTGAAAACCTCCAGGGATCTGGCCCCAAACACCTCCCTGCAGGGGCAACCCATTCCATCCTCTCACCACTCTCATGCTCA
>VWZI01020318.1:601258-646782 GCA_013396835.1 Psilopogon haemacephalus | reverse complement strand
AAAAAAAAAAAAGAGAGAGAGTTGAAAACATTTGTCTTTAAAAATGCTGCAGTAAACTGCTACCAATATGCATGAGGAACAAAAACCTAGCTGAGAATTCTGAAGACATTTAGGTTTGTTGCACAGATGCAAAGAATATATTTTGTTGTTTGTAAAAATGTAGGTGAAAAATGTGTTTATTACCGACCCATTTTAAGGGGTTTAAAGTTTTGCACTGTGAACAAGGCATGAAAATTGAAGTACAAAAACTTCCACAACTTTTGGATGCTTAGAAGCATGGAATTTATTTCTCTGTATTTAACTCAACAACCTTTCAAATGCTAAAAACTGCTCAAGACACATCCTTTTTAAGAGGGTAAAAAAACCCCAGCTATAGCACTGGAACACCTGAAGATTATCACAAGCAATTTTGTAGATGCTTTGGGCTTTTTATTTTTTAATTTATTTTTTAATACATGCTTTATATAAATAATCAATACATGATACTCACTTATCTAATGCCTCAGGGAAGTTTGTGGCACCAATAATAACAACTCCTTCATTAGGCTTAAAGCTGTAATGAAGAAAAGATGAGGAATATTTTTTGGAGACAAAATTTACGCCTTCTTTGGTCAATAACTTCTTCTTATTTTAGAAGACCTCAACTAGCCAGTTAAAAACCTGTCAACAAACCCCAACATGTGATCCAGGAATGATTATATTTAACTCAGCAAGTGATTAAAGATGTGCTCTTCTTCCTGTAGACATAGAGCTAGCCTAAAAAACCTGAGAAATGAAAGAATTTTGCAGGTAGTGAATTGCTACAAGCTAAAAGCTTCTCTATGATTTACAATAAAGTCATTAATGCTACTGCTGGCAGCACCAGAATGTCATAAAAGCATCTCAAATTTATATCCTTGAAAATATTAGGGGGGGGGGAAATCAAAGCTGTCAAAGAAGAGAAAAAAACACATCCAAATACTCAAAATACCACTCAATCAAACCCCCTTCTGTGCCCTCAGAATGCAGATATTTACCCATCCATTTCAGCAAGAAGTTGATTAATGGTCTGTCTTGAATAGGGATGCATTGGAGATTCAATTCTTTTCCCACCAACAGAGTCCAACTCATCAATAAATATAACACATGGAGCATTTGCTTTGGCTTCCCCTGTCAAAAGAAAAGCAGCGAAAGGACACTTCAGTCACACCCAGCCTCAGACAGTGTCTATCATTTCTATAATACAAACATAACATAAATACTGAAGTGCTCTATTAGACATCAGAACAGTTATAACTTTAGCCTACAAACAAGGTATCTTTTTGAAATTAAGAGATACAAAGAGAAGCAGAGTTCTTCATCTCTGTGTATCAGCTTATTCTTATCGCGCTACCAGGAACTGCTAGCAAAATTGGTTAAGAAGTTGGGTAAGCTTTTTGTATCAGCTCCCTGTAACAGTTTATTTCACAGGCTTTGGTCATGAAAACTGACCTACTAAAACCCTGTTAATATGAAATGTGCTGAGTCTGTACGGCAACTTATCTAATACAACCTGCTTGTTACTTTACAGCAAAGATCTCACCCGCAGGTTTACAGGTATTAAAAACACAACATAAAAATGCAGCAATAAACTTTAAGACCATTGACTGGTATATGCATGCCAGGATGTGACTCATCTCATATAACTAGTCCTAAATGTCTTCTCCTCTGCAGGCTGAACAACCCCAGCTCCCTCAGCCTATCCTCACAGCAGAGGTGCTCCAGCCCTTGGTTCGTTTTTGTGGCCTTCCTCTGGACTTGCTCCAATAGCTCTGAGTTATTGTTATGATAGGGACACCAGAACTGGATGCTGTATTCTCACAAGACCAGAGCAAAGGGGAAGAATCACCTCTCTTGACCTGCTGATGACACTCCCCTTCCATCAAAGTTAACAACCTAAACATTGATTCTATAAACTTCATTACAATGCCTTTTATTCTTAGCCTGTTGATGGGTGTGAATAAGGTAATCTCAGCTTAGTGCTGCACTGTGATGCCATTAACCCCTAATTCAGAACATTAAAAAATATATATAAAACCATGAGGGAATTAATTGAGAAGGTTAACACTCATTTTCACCTCGAATTTACAATTTAAATCAAACTTACATATGACAATAAGCAAATTAGCATTTAGAATGTTACATTTAGTTTATAGGACATTGCATATCTAATTAAATTACTTCAATTCCCTCTGGGAGTGCTGTAACATCAGTGACAATTTGTTGTAATTTTGTCTGACAACTCACAAGATTCTGCAGCTAACTGATGCTCACAGAGTTCTGCCTACACAATTAAAGCTTTATTTGTTAGCCTCATACACTACTATTTTCCAGTAACCAGAATAGTACCTAATCGAAACTTGCAGACAACACTCAACACTTCATTTGGCACGTGAGAAGGTTTCAAAAGCACAAATCTTTCACTTACTGAACAGGCTTCGGATGCGGCTCGCTCCTACGCCAACAAACATCTCATCAAACTCTGACCCAGATGCATAATAAAATGGAACATCAGCTTCACCAGCTACAGCCCGTGCAAGCAGAGTTTTACCAGTGCCAGGTGGCCCAACTAACAGAATACCTAAAAAGACAAACAGAAAAACCCCAAACAATAGTACCTATATAAGAAGACTGTGAGTTTGTTTTTTTCGTGCACTGTAAGGAATAATTTGCACTGTGCTTCTAAAAGCTGTTAATATCCCACTTCAGGCATTGCTTGTTACTTGCAGTCTGAAGAAGCTTCCTGTAACAGAGTTAGATACACTCCAATCTCTATTTAAACAACATCTGTGAGAATATTAAAGTAACAGAAGTCTTCTTAGACTAAGATGGTTTACTTGGGACTGCTTTGAAGTACCACTTCTTAACTCTGTAAATGACACTGCTAATACAGCTTTGATTTCTGAAAGGCTTTTTGTAGGAGTATTCTACAAAATCACTGCTGAATTTGTCAGTGAACTGAACCCCTAACAGTATCTTCAAGCTGACAGTTTCCAAACTGTTTCTGAAAGTGGAACTTTCAGTGAATCATTCCAAATAATGAAACTGCGTAAAGCACTAAGAGGAAACAGACATATCCACTGTATGAATTTCAGATTCACCTGGCCTTGTGCAATAATCAAGCTTAATCATCCTTTTAAATGAAAACAGCACGACAAGGTGCTGCTAAAGTCACAGGGAAGAAATAAAGGCCTTTTAAGAGCTCAGCTACGTCAATATCTCTGTCTTACAAGATTAAAAAGCTGCTGTATATTAGATTAACAACTAAGGAAGGCACAGGAAGTTTTGTCTAACACCAACATGTTCTTTTGCTCTTTTTTTTTAGACATTTTTGCATTATCTTGGGTAAGTTTTCAAGACCAAACTTACATGATTTGTCTTTATCAAATGCAAAGATGCACCACAGCATTTAAAAATTTGGTGACAGGAAGATACTAACTTTTTAAAAAGCACATCCTTACGAAAGCGGGAGGGGAAACAAAGCAGACCTAAAAATCTGTGGGCTACATAAAGTTCTACTCACAAAAAGCATTAACATCAATCATACAAAACTTGATCAGTATTTTTTTAATGATGCATGATACTTGCAGTGACAAAATATTTTTTATAGTTTAGTCCTCACCTCTAAAAGGTTTTCTTGGGACTTGAAAGAAATACCAATTCTTAACCTAGTAAAGGTTAAGAATTCTTAACCTAGCAACCTAGAGGCTGCTAACGACGACAAATAGAGGTTTGATTTTTGACAGGCTTTTTGCACTGTCATAGCTCATTACCTCTGATATTATTGTTGACCTAACATAATTACTTGAAATTATTGAAATTCTACCCTAAGATGCACCCAGGTGTCTTTGCTTCATAGAATGGCATTAGCTTGGAAAGAACCTTAGAGATCATCTACTCCAACCCCCCGACCATGGGCAGGGACACTTCTCAACTAGACTTAGCTGCACCCCCAGGGGAGGTGGCTTCTTCTCTCTCAGTATCTCAGATATCTCCAATGTTCTGTGGGCCAGACAGTACTGACTAATCTTTACAGAGAACTGAAAGCAAGACAGGAAGCATGCAACACAACCACGTTAATCTCTGCTCCTCCACACCCAAAGACCTCATTTAAGGGTGTCCTTTACTACAGAAGCTTTCACAACTCCCTTCAAAGATTCATTTGTTCCTTAGATATGTTAAATAAGGAAATCCACCACCTACATCTAACATCATCTCACCATTTTTCCAAGATACAAGCTAAATATAGCAGCAATGCTTCAGCCCATTTTTGGTAGAAAAAAAAAATTCAAAAGCCAGGCTGCAAATCAGTCACTCAGTACAAAATAAAGTTAATAAAGATAGCCAAAAGCCACACACAATTTTCACTTCTGCTAAAGCAGTAGTTCTTACCTTTTGGAAGTTTACCTCCCAGTACAGTAAATTTATGTGGGTTTTTCAGGAATTCCACAACTTCTTGCAATTCCTGTTTAGCTTCTTCAACCTACCCATTAAAAACATGTCACAAAATACAACTCAGCATTTATAAAACGCTACCTTTTTTTTAGCGTGTTTTGTAGTAGAGACTAAGTCTCTAATTGAGTATTGATTAAAAACACACAACAGAAAGAGGAGATAACAGTGTACCAC
The DNA here is from genome assembly GCA_013396835.1 of Psilopogon haemacephalus. Lineage (NCBI taxonomy): Eukaryota > Metazoa > Chordata > Aves > Piciformes > Megalaimidae > Psilopogon > Psilopogon haemacephalus. The sequence continues at coordinate 642,135 of VWZI01020318.1, read as the reverse complement.
AGGATGTGTGGATACAAAGTTCCTGTGAGTTTCAACCTAGATGCTGGCACTGTTCATATAAATCAGTAAGTACTAAAGTTAACAAATAACAAGCAAACAGTTCCAAACCAGATCTGATCAACGAGGTAAATAGAGAATCAAAAATTCCACATCTACTAGTCTAATTAGTTTAAAAGTGATTAATTTTATCTATTTGTTCAAGGGGAAGGGGAGAGGCAAGGTCCTCATCTGGCCATTGACAGCCAAAAAGCAGATGAAGAGAGTAAAATAAAGCTATCTCATTGACACTAACATGTCCACTTCTTTCTGAGAACCTCTGTATCTCTTGTCCCAGTAATCCAAAAGATACGGCACTGAGAGATGGCATTACCATCTAGTACCGGCAAACTTCTGCAATAAACACAGTAACATCAACACTCACGGCCTGCCCTTTGCTATTCTAGCCTTTAAAGATGTAACTTGAGCAGTTAAGACTGCACCTTTTGTAAGTCCACTAAGACACAGAATAGAAAAAGAATGGCTAAAAGGCTCCTCGATCTTGGAGCGGCTCGGGTTCATGCTGAGAACATTCTTAAAGAGAAGGCTTTTCAGGCTCAATGTGACTGGCTAAGCAAGGACTCAGCCATTGTTTACTTTTGAACTTTTTGAACTTACCCCTTTTACGTGTTCAAAGGTGACGTTTTTCAGCTGGATGGGGTCAACTGCTGCATCAAAGATACTCGATGTTCGAAAGCGTACTAATAGCAAACAGCAGATGATGAACAGCAAATTTACACATGAAGTCACTGCATTCCAAGACTGAACTCTGCACTTGAATGCATACCATTAAGCTACTAACTTTACACCTGCCCTTTTAAAAGGGCATGTTTCCATTTACAAGTGTCCAGCAAGAGTTACTTGGGAAAAAAAAAAAAAGGCACCTTTAAAATATCTGCAATTAATTCAGTGATCTAAGCACTTTTTAGGCGTTTGTAGTACAGAAAGCCTGGCATCCAAATTGGGTACAGAAAGCCAGAATTTCTCCCTCGGGGTTTCTGCACATACACCAATGTTCTTGAACCCCAGGTGATAACTTAGTATGACACTGAAACTGCCCACTTATTTAAGCTCAGCCTTTGATCGTTTTCACAACCTCCAACAGATTTCTCAAGATGCCAATTTAGCCATGCAAGTACCTACTCACTATAAACTAGGCTGTCATTACAAGAAATTATAAATAAATAATATTGTATAATATATTATGAATTATATACTGCATAATGTGGTAATTATATATTAAATGTACATAATACAATATAAACATAATATAGTTTTATAAAGTATATAGAGACAGAGAGAGAAATATAAATAAATCCATTTTGCCTACTGCTTATCCAAATAACACATCATGTAAGTTCAAATACTTAGTAGATTAACAGTCTGAGTTCTTCTCTGCTTGGCTCCATGCAACTGTTTTACCCAAAGAACTAAAATAATTATACTAATCTATAACACTGTCTCCATAAACATTTTATCACACTATTGCCTGAAAAGTTAATATTTTGCTTTGGCTACAGCCTCTTTCATTAGTACCTTGGAACATTATCCTAAAATGATCATGTGAAAACACCTTTAGTTTGTGCTATACATGCAGGATGAAACAACACAAGTGAAACAGCATGAGGGGAGAAAAGTTAACTAACCAGCATCAGAAAAGGAACCTTTCCCAGGTAAAAATGACGAATATATAGCAAGATAAAAACAGAGAACGAAGAGAAAGAAAGACAGCAAACGTGATCTTCTTAAGGAATCTGTAAAAAAAACAATAACAACAAAAAAAAAATTAATATAGGCTGAAATAAACAACTTTTTGAATGCAAAGACAATATACAGGGACTAAGACAACTTACCAAGTGTTTTTTGCAGGAATACTTGTGCTTTCAAAAAGCCTTCTGCGAAACCAGTTTTGAAAGCATCCTGGTGTGCCTCTGGGATGTTTTTAGTTTTCATTAACGTATCCAAGTTTTCAACATCGATTCTCCGCTTTCTGAGGAGAAAGCCCTAGAAGATTTTCCACAGTAGTGTTAACATACATAGTTAAATGACTACCTTACCTACTTTGTTTCCAAGTTGTTTTCCACAAAGCCACAAAAAACAGAATATGATTTCTAGAGTTGAAAACCGTTTTTGTATTCTCAGACTACTCTCCTAAAACTATCAGGTAATCTTTATGAAACAAATCTGTGTGCTAGTAACAGAACTGGCATGTTGTTTTGTGTGCTAGTAACAGAACTGGCATGTTGTTTATGAGCTCAAGTTTTAGAATTAGGACATTTTTCAAGCTAGTGAAACAAAACACACTTGGTAAATTGTAAAGTTTGATTCAAGACAAAGATACAGCCTGAATAAGCCCCAAAGAACTCCAGAGTCTTACTCATATTTACCTTTAAAAGTGAAGAAAGTGAATTTCTTGTTTCTGTGAACTGTTCAGATGTTGACTGCAAACGTCTTGCTCTTGATCTCAAAGTCTTGAAGTTCCGTGACTGGATGTAAACTGAATGTAGAAATAAGAAGTTGAAAGCCATCCATTATTACTGTGTAAAAACAGAGGCCCAAGAAATTTCAAGAACTGTTACATGAAGAAAGACTGTGGTGATTAAACTGAGTATGATCTGCTCAACATACCCCCAGTAGAAAGTGAACTGCAAACCCTGCAGTGGAGATTTGATCACAGATCAGAACAGCCAAGAACCTTCTTTCATTATTGTTTCAAAATAATCACCAATACCAGTCAATTAGTTTTAACTAAGCTTTCTGTTATCATGGAACAGTACCAAACAAAAGGAACTTCTAGGGATCTAGTCAAACCTCTGCTCTACATCAGTCTGAACTTCACCAGCTGATCAGCAGTTAACACAAGAGTTACTCTGGACCTCTTTCAGCTCAGTGTTGAAAATCTCCAAGGATTAACACAGTACAACATCTCCAGAGAATTTAGCTAATCTCAGTTTCAGAATTTAGCTAATCTCAATGTGAATGCTTTCCACCAAAAATTCCCTTTGATTTTTCTTCTAATTGTTATCTCTTCTCCAAGGTGTGCAAGAGAAGGGTTAACTAGTACGGATCCAGTAGGAACGAGATAATTTCCTGCCTTCCCTTCTGCTCACTAATGCCTGCAAATCTAAACCCTTCCTTGTGGTGCATCACTGAGCTATCTCCACTTTGTCAGCATCTCTCTGTCAACCATAAGGCACAAAAGCAGACAAAGTATTTAGATGTAGCATCAGAAGAACTGAACTTCTTGAGCTCCTAATTATGCTCCTGCTAATGCAGCCCTGTCATCACCCAGTATACATCCAGAAGTACTTCAAATCAAACACCTTAGAAAGTTTCTCTAGCTGGATACTTGATTCAATAGATTTCTTGGCTCAAAAGTAGTCAGCTAGCTATCATCTTTTCAGAATATGATCCATAAATAGCAACATCTTTGAACAATATCCTACAGTTACACTATGTTTACTAACTTAATTCCGGAAACATACTACTGAAATGCAAAAATAACAATTTAAAGTGTGTTAATATCAACATAAAATTCTTCCTGAAAGTTTGTCATCATTTCCTGAAAGACTCCTCAGAAACAAAAGTCAAAATACTCTCCCAGAATAAAATGACACTACAGAGGTGAAAACCAGTGTGGTTTAGTGGTTTATACCTGGCCAACACCGAACATCTGAACAGAGATTTTGGAGGGGATTCGTATGCTGCCTGTACAAACAAGATGAGCGTAAAGCACTGAAAACATCCACGAAACCTGGAAGAAGAAGCAGAAAAGTGTAAGTACACCCTACATTAAAAGGCAACTAAACATTACTTCTTATTGCATAGTTTTTTGGGGTTCTTTTCTCATTGTTAAATATTAATTCTATCTTGCTGTGGTCCTTTAGGCATCTGTAATTAACCAAGTTGACTACTACCAGTCCAAAGACAGTTAACTTCTTGGCTATATCAGGCACTTTGCAATAAAGCAGAACTTTTTCAAAAAATATTGGTAGCCAATAGCTCAAATTTGAAACAGTATGTAGGAGAGGGGACTCTGCACATCTGTACAGAGCTGAATGAAGTTAACTAGACTGGACAGGAATCCAAAGACTTCCACAAAGCTGAAGGACCAGCATTCAAAAGCATTAAAGTACAGACTACTCACCAGACTAAATGTAATGTATGAAACATTTCAAACTGTACTGTCTACTTAACTGTACTGTCCCCATGCAATACAGAAAAAAAGAATAAACAAATTAACATTGCAGTGAAAATGTTCTCAGCAGACACTATTTCTAGCACGCTACAGACTGCGAAACAAGAGGCCCATCACTTGTCTGTTGTTTAGCTACCAAAGGCTCAAAGAGCTCATCCTTCTTTAGCAGGTAAGGTTTAAGAAACACCCAAGACGTGGGGAAGAAGAGGAAAAAACTTGAGGCTAATGTCATCACACAAATGTGGGGGTGTTTTGTTTATTTTACAGATTCTGAACAAGTTATCACTAAGATACATCCAGGACAGCAAAAAAGAACCCTGAATGTTCCTACTATTTTTTTTAAGTTGTGTGATTGTAAAACCAGCTTACAAGCTAACAACAGGAGGAGCATGGGAAGGAGGAAAAAAAATCAACTCTTCATTCTACAGTGATGTATATTCCACAATTATCTACAGCTCTGCCTATTAGCTAGCCTAACACAATGTAACTCTGAACACACTGGTTTAAAAAATACCAATGCACAACAGACACAGACATCAATAGCAACACCAACATCTACACCAGAAGTGCTTGAAGATCAAGCATTTCCCTTGCCTGTGGCAGTTTTCCATCTACAACCTTGCCCTCTCAGCTGTGAATGAAACAACCAGTCTGATGAGCTTTCATGTTAACCCATCAAAGCTTTGAAGGATTTCCAGCTTTTTTCTTTCACGTTCAGGAAACTACCTCTGGGCTAATATTTTTCTCTCTCACCTCACAATGCAATTTCATACTTCTTCTATAACAGCAGCCCTGAGATCACAGGATGTCAGGGGTTGGAAAGGACCCAAAGAGATCATCCAGTCCAACCACCTTGCCAGAGCAGGACCATCCAATCTAGCTCAGGTCACACAGGAACACATCCAGACAGGCCTTGAAAGGCTCCAGAGAAGGACACTTCACAACCTTTCTGGGGAGCCTGTTCCAGTCCTCTGTGACCCTTAAAGAAGATGTCAGCTGTATGCTTCTTTTTCTAACACATTCTAGAGCACCCGTAACAGCCTTGCTTCCTGGACTTTAGGCCAATCCTCACAAAACATCTTTAACTGTAAGGAACCACTGTTGGTTTACACCAGCAATTAAATATTCTGTGTGGACTGTTAGCAGTTTGCCACCCTGAACTCCTTTCTAATTAATCTTCTTACATAACATTGCCTTAAGCAAAAAAATGAACGTAAAGGACAGATGTTCATGACTGTGATACACTGGATTAGTGAAATCTAATTTCCTCTGCTTGGTGAAACAAACTGGTGAAAAAAATTCCTGACTGAGGTTCATCATTAAGAGACTTGCACTACATCTGAGCTCAGAGAAGTTTAACCAGCAGTCAACTTCAAATATGAATTCCAAGAAACAGTTCAAAAATCTGGGTTGGATTTTCTCAGGTTCCCAAGATTTGACAGCACAACTCCTGAGAGAACCTGTGTGCAATAATAAGAGACATTAAAACTCCTTTTACTGAAGATTTTTTTCCTAAACCACAAGTTATCTAGGACATGAGAGATTAGTTTTGAACTAAAGAAAATCACATCCACTTCTGCAATCCAACTCCCACCAATACTCATAAGCTCTTCACTCTGAAACATACCATGCTTATTTTCAAAGAAGGACTCAGCAGAGACGTAGGATGTGTGCCACTGCGAGGAGACTTTGTTTTCTGCACAGTAGCCAGGAAGCAACCTGTTCACCAGTTCCTTGAACTGGCTACCATTTAAGTCAGATAATCCCAGATCTCTTAAACTAAGTACAGACTGCAAAACAGAAACAAAGGTTCAAAAGTTACTTAAGATTACCTTAGGGGGGAAAAAAATAATAACTGAATTAACTTTCTGGCCTGATACAGCATCTATATTTCAGTTTGGACTGAAAAATTTTGAAATTAAGATAAATGAATGAAAGGGCACAACTAAAGGAGATCAAAGTGAAAATAAATTTGCTCATTTGCAGATTACTACTGAGACAAGTACTAGCCTTTTTTAATTTCCTTTTTACTAAAACAATGCATTTTTGTGGAATCCTCACTGCCAAAGCACTGGCTGACCAAAGTTCCTTCAAAAAGTTACATTTCCTGTGTCAACATTCTGTTTAGTAACATTATTCTGTAAAACAGGTCAACTGTTAAATTCACTTAAACTGTTGTTGTTCAGATTTAATTCAATTAAAAGCAAAGCAACACTTTTGCCAAAGAGTTTTCAGTACCTTGCTCTTCTGAGGATCATGCTCTGGGGATGTGTCCCTCTGGACAGGTTTTACAGATGCTGTGCTGGTAGTAGTAGTGGAGCTTTTTGGTGAATGGAAGGCATTGATAAGGTGACTCAGAGAAACAGTAGCCTGGGAAGGGGAAAAGAAAGAAACAATCCAAAACATTTAACATTTAACTATTCAAACATGTCTCCCTTCCAAGCCCTGACTTATAATTGCCTATCTTGCATGCTGCCTTTTCACTGAGGACTTCACACTAAAACACACAAAATTTACTTAGTTGGTACCTTTACTTAAAGAAAAAAAGAAAGTTTAAGTATGGATGATAGGTTGGAAGCTCACAAAGCTTGGAAGGAGGGGAAAAAAGGCTACTTTTCCTGATTTTCAAGAAAATAATCATTAGAACTGCAAACAGGAGTAGGTACAGATCATCAGCACTCAGGAGACTCAAAGACTGCCCTCAAATTCCACTTAATACAACATTTAGTTACAAAACTAAGAAGAAGCAAATTCTTATATTGTTCTTAACTGAAACAGCAGGGAAAGAAAATTGCTACTACATTTAATACTCCCTGCAGAATATTTTGTTGGACTTGGGGCTTTCTTCATCAGTTGCTTGCTGTGTTAGATCTGTGCTGTTGCAACAATAAAGACTGTTGCTCTGACAAATTTTACAAACCCAACTATCATTTCATGCAAACACAATACAAAGCTTTCTGGAGAAAATAATATTTTCCCATTGTAGTCAGCAGGCCCCCATCACAGTCTGTTAACTTACATTCTAAAAAAGTGTTTCTCCCCCCAAAACCAATAAAATCTCCAAAACCCAGAAACACAATACAATACAGGGAGAAAAAGAAAAGAAAACCAATAGTAAGCTACTTCTGTACTGAAAATCCTGCAAGTTGATACCATCTCTTGAAATGTTTAAAACCTGTTTATACTTATTCTCATCTGTGAGCCTTCTCTTCCTTGTAAGTGGCGTTTACTTAAAATACTGAGCCTGTCTTGGTGTCCACCAAGACAAAACAAGGATTGCCATTCTGATAAGACTTCACAACATAGCCACATTCTATAGACAACATCAGCAGAAAGAAGAATGATAACTGAGTACTCCATGTAGCGGTCGGCCTTAATTTCAGACTTCCAGATTATCCAGACAGCCAAGCAAAAAATCTCACCATGCTGCTTGCCTTTCAACCAACTTGATCAGAAAGCTCAGAGGCTTCTGAATAGCAGTGAATCATGACCATCTAGCATCTCAGTGACACCATCTCATCAACTGGTACAGCCCAGGTGCACCACATCAGGGCTCCTCATCTGCCACATGGCCATGTCTATTGTGAAATGCAGTACAAGCAGTTTCCAACACTTCCAAAACACTTCGGTCTCATCACACATCACCAGGGAAGAGAGCTGATGCAAGTGGCTACTGGAACAGTATCTGATTGCACCTGATTAAGCCTCTGTCAAAGTCCTTCCACAAGAACTTCTATCTCTGTCGTGATCAAACAGAAGATCAAGAGAGACAATGCTGGGAGACATAAAGACTACCTGGAATTAATTGTCCAAAGCTGTAATTAAACTCTGGGAATTTGTGGTAAAGCCCATAAAGCCTCCAGAGGTCAAAGCCAGCATCTCGCCCGCTAACTAAACTTTCCTCCTCACTTTTCCACCACGAAAAGGTGGAGTGACACATTCCTAAAATACCATCGCAAGATCTGTCACTAACAAAAGCCACTCACACATCTTGCGCATCTGGAAAGGACCATCAAATCCCACTGTGTAACACCACTATCACATACTCATGCCCCTAAGAGAAAACGAAAACAGAACCACTGGTTTGGATCAAAGTCCATAACCCCCCAAGTCCCATCAGCCTGACTGTCTTCCTGATTGCGTCCAGCCTGTTCCACGTAACAAGTAACGGTGGCTGCTCTCCTCCACCAAACTCTTCTAAATCACTCGTATCGTTTATACACGAACCCCCTGACAATGAACGGCACAATTTAACTTCAGCAGTAAGGGAACACCACCACCACCACCCCGGATTCTGATACAAAAAGATACTAAAAAGTACGATCTCTGTGCTACTTCGTTTCAGAGTTTACAAGCTTTCCTTGTACCTTCCCCTCCCTCCTCCCTTTATGCTTTTTCCCAAGGTGAGAATCCCAGGCCGCTGTAGCCTCTCAACCCCGGCCCCGTCTCCCCGCAGCTCGCCTGCTCGCCCCCGATCGACGCTCCCCGAAGCCCAAAAACGTGGCAGGCAGGATCTCGGCTCCTCCGCTCAAGGCCCGCAACTCCCCTGGCCTCCCAAGCGCCTCCGCCCACAGTCACTGCCACTACCCGGACGCGAAACGAGCCTCAGACCGCTGTCCGGTGGAGACGGGGTCCCAAGCGAGGCGAACTGCGCACCGCACCGGGCCCGCCGCCCGTCCACTCCGCCAGTCCACTCACCTGAGGCTGCACGGTTGAGAAGGAAAACATCCTCCCGGCGGGGACGGCGGCGGCGGCAGCCACAGGGGCCCCCCCCGCTCCCCAGCCCAGATGCAGAAGCCGTGCCCGCCTGTCAGCCGCCGCCGCCGCCAGCAAGAGGGCCCCGCAGCTCCACTTCGCGGGAAAATGGCCGCCCCCTACCGCCGGTAGTGACCGGGCCCGGAGCTGGCCCGGAAGCGGCTGGCGGCCGAAGGCCTTCCGGGTCGCCTCTGCCTCCCAGCCCCGCGCAGCGGCTGCCTCACAATCGAGCACCGCTTCCCGGTTATGCCGTGTGCAGCACGAACCCGCTACCTACAGGAGCAGGCGGGGCATGAGGGGCAAACCATCCCCCCGGGCAGGCCTGTCTGCAGGCAGGGTTGGACGGCCAGGCTGCCGCCATGGAAAGCAGCTATGCTGACAGCGCAGGAAGAGGAGGGGTGCGGCCGAAGCCAGGCTTCGGAGATGCCCTGGGCGAGCGAGCGAGGGAGGAAGGCTTCTCCGTGTGCCCGCTGTCACCTATGGGCTGCGGAGATACCAGGGCTGCCCCTGACCGGGAATCACCGCCTCCAGGGGGCCGGCCGGAGTTGAGCTCCTCTCGCAAGTGCCAGGGAGGAGAGATTCGTGACAAAGGGTGACGGATGAGGAAGGCTGGCGGCGGGGCCCGCGGCGTCTCGACCGATCGCGGACGACCGGCGGGGCTTGCCACAGGGCGTGCCGGGCCCCTGCCTTTGTTGTGACACCTCTGCAGGAGTAGAGGGTGCATGGAGCCCAGGGCCTTCCTCCGGAGCCCAGAATAGCAGGGCGCTGCTCAGACCAGGAGTTGTAGTTTGGGGCAGTACGAGGGCTGGAAGCGGTGCAGTCAGGCCAAGCTGTGCCTGGGGAGCTGCCGCTCGCAAGTGCGTGCGGTGTAGCTGCCTGCTGTGCAAGGCATCAGCGGCAGGCGCAGCGGCAGCCGAGCCGCTGCATATGGAATACATTCACAAGAATATGTTGTCATTTAGGTCGGAGCCTCGCCGTTGCTACTCGAGATGCCTTCCTGAAGTACTGAAAATACTTTGCAGGGAGGTAGGGTATACCACGTGTAGGGAAAAAAAGAAAAAACCTTCCACAAACTAAAATTGTATCAGTATCTTAAATGCTATTGTTTACCTTCAGTAAAAATGTAATCTAAATGAAGATACGGGCATATCCATCTATGGCGGAGTTTGCTCTTTGATCCTCATTCTATGCCTTGTTCTGGTTTTCCTATGTGCTTACGCTGGGGTTTTATTAGCATTTTTCTTCTTTCACCTCACCACTGTTCTTCACTATGCTTCCTGTGCTTGCTGAAAGTGCCACCCCACACCAGCTTACGCTGGCTTGGATCAGTGCACCCACGGTGCTGCCTCTCCCTGCCTTCATGCACACCTCTGCTGCTTTCCACTACCACTCTCCTTACTGTAATCATGTTGCTCAGCAAGCTGATCTGGCACAAACCTCACCTAACCACAAAAAATAAAAACCCAAAACTTAAAGGTAATGAATCCACCCTGTGAGGTGGTTCTCCATGAGGTTGTACAATGCCTTGTGCCACCTGGAGGGGACAGAATACAGGTCTTCTCTCAAGTGAGCTTGGGCTGTGGCAGTTTCACAACTGACATTAACCTGATTGCGCCAAAAGGAGCAATCCTTCCTGCTCTCTGCTGAGCTTCTCTGAAGAAATAGCTGCTGACAAGGCACAGCTAAACTTAATGCTGCAGAGTTAGATGGCAAATACAGCCAATGATCAATTGTATTTAATACCATTACAGAAAATTAATTTAAAACATGTTTTCTACTATTTTGTAGTAAGTGGCATCTGGGATAGCAGCACCCCTTCACAAGTACAAGCATTATCAGATCGTAAGGATACATCCTAAGGCGAAAGATGAGACTAATTTTACCGTGAAGTTGTATAGTTCTGCACTGACCACTTTATAGCAAGCTCTATGCTGGCATGGAAACTGCAACAGACCAAAATAAGATTGGTGTGAATGAATGATGAACGACAATGTCAACGTGAAAGCAACGTTAACAGCAGTAGGAAAAGGGTTAAAATAATGACCAAATGCGTAACTTTGACCAGTAAAACTGGTAAACACGAAAGACTTCGCTGTGTAAACGGAGAGCAGAAGGCCTGCGCTCTGATACGGCACTATCACAGATGGTTTGTCAGAACGCCTGAGCCCTGGAACAGGATGGCAACGAGGTCAGGGGCACGTTGTAAATGCCATCCCCATCCCTGCTGTCACAAGAAGGCGACAGATTGTAGCCATGGAGATACCCAAATAAGGAAAGAAAGAAAATGGGCAGCAACCCTGCCTATGATTAATGTGGCTGAAGTAGCCAAGAAGTGGAGGGAAACAACTCATCAGACGGCCCCGAGCGTCACGACAGGCAGCGCCCTGCGGCTCTGACGCTCCGAGGCCGCGGGACGCGCAGCGCCAGCGTTCTCGCGAGAACAGCGCCAGAGCTCTCGCGAGAGCAGCGCCCTGCTCCGCGCGCCCGCCCGTTGGCCGGTGCCTCGCAGGGCGGGGCGGGCGCCGTTTGAATCGGCGCGGGGAGCCGGGGCCGGGCTGAGACATGGGTAAGGTAGGGCTGGCGGTAGAGGAGGAGGGGGCCACCGCCGCCGATATTACTGCTGCTGCCGGCCCGAGGCGCGTCGAGGTTCCCCGGCCCCCCTCTATCGAGGAGTTCACCATCGTGAAGCCCATCAGCCGCGGCGCTTTCGGGAAGGTGTACCTGGGCCGCAAGGCGGGGAAGCTCTATGCCGTGAAGGTGAGGGGCCGAATGGGGCCAGGGCCGCTTCTCGCTCTGCGGCCCTCAGAGCCCTCTCCCAGCCCTCTCGCTGCCTGGAATTATGGTGTCGCCGCTCTCCGCTGTCGTTTAACCTGTGTGGGAAAAGGACATCCTGAAGGTTAAAGGGCAGGAGCCTCACGGAGGCCTGTCCCAGCAGGCCCGTAGGTTGCTTCGACAGGGTCCCCACCACCACCTTCTCGGAAGCCAAGGACTTGTAGATGTGTTGTCGGCATGCCCGTGTTTATCTCTGTTCAAGTTCCTGTTCTCTCGGAAGTTTCGATGGGGGCTTCCGGTAGCGGCTGCTTTTGGAAGTACCTTAAATGTGGAGGAAAATACTCTAAAAGCCTCCGAAGCGTCAGTGTGCGGTTTGCTTCTTGCTTATTAACACTTGTAACTGCCAACGACTGTCATACCCTTGGGAGGGCGTTCCCGCGTTTGTTCAGGGATTTTAAATCTGCCTCTCAGATACATAAAGAGGGCAAATTAAAGAAAAAAGAAAAAAACCAACACCTTGCATTTTCTACGCTGTTACGTAAAGGACAAATTAGGCTTGGTAGTAGTAAAAAAACTTAGTGATGGCTTTACTGACTGACTTTGCAATTAAAAGGATTATAACCAGCCACAGAGTACACAAAGAAAAGGAAATGTGAAAATAGTCATGCTATGTAGACGTTGGCCTTCAGGACTATATATGTCTATTTGCATGAGTCTATGGAAGGCGTTTTGAGGTGAAAACATTTGTGTAAATAATTAAGTGCTATTGCAGTGAAGCTTACGGATTGTTTACAGCTACAACCCTTAAAAAGGGCTAAGTATTTATATAGTTAAGGTCAACACTTGTTATAAATGTAGTTCTATGCAATTCGTATATGCCTTGCAATTTTTCTTTGTATCAGCTTTAATAGTGATGGTAGCTGTGGAAAGGAATTTTCTGCAATTTAGATGCTGCATGTAAGAGGTTTTAAATTATTTTGATTTAGTACACGCATTTATGAACTTATTGAAAGTATTGTGAAGCTACGTGTCTTTGAGGTTTCTTCCCAAGAAAACTTGGGTGACTTGATTGTAGATTTTAAATTAAGAAGAAATGAAATCGCTTTTTCTGTAAAATTAAGGATTCGAGGCTGGAATAGGTGCAGTCTTGCACTTGAGGACACCAAAACAGGATGGTTTGCTGCTGCACTGTTTTCAATCCTTAGCCTCGGAGGAGATGGAAAGATTTGTTCAGTGCTTGGATATGCACTTGCTGACCACACTGATTTTTCCAGCGTGCAATTGCAGTAAATATTTGTAGTGTGACTTCCATTCAGGATTGAATTCAGAGGGCAATGAAAAAGGTTCTTGAATAACCTCGGGGTTAAAATTCTGCCAGTATATGAAGTTATAGGTCTGTTTTATATGTATGCAAATTTGAAGTGCAGAGGTAAAGACTGAGGAACTGTGGGTTGAGCAAAGAAAAGAATATATACTTGATTGTTTTGTTTTTCAGGTGATGAAAAAAGCAGACATGATCAACAAAAACATGGTTCACCAGGTCCAGGCAGAGCGGGATGCACTGGCTCTCAGTAAAAGTCCATTCATTGTGCACTTATACTACTCACTTCAGTCAGCTAATAACGTCTATTTAGTAAGTAAATAAATTACTATGGTGTTCTATGATAGTGTTGAAAATGGAGTGCTTAACTACAGCCATGTCTGAAAACATAATTGTTATGGTAGGGAATGAGTATTCCTTCATCACTTTTACATACTTTCTCAGAATGTTTGAGACGTTTGTAATTCACATGGCTCAGGTCTGAGTTTAATATTGTATATTAACACTTGGAAAATCATTGAGAAAGCTGCTCCATACAAAGCAATATTGATTGCTTTTTGGTTTCAGGCCTTGAAAGATTTTGCCTTCGTTTTCTATATTAAAGAAATCTTTCAGAAGTTAATTAAAAAGCTGAATACAGTTATTATTTGAGAGCTGACTACAGAACATAGGCTGGGCAAGTAATATAAAAATAGGTAAATGGCCTATTGAAAGAAAAAGGTCCTTGTTCTCTGAGACTACTTATTTTAGTCAAGCAAAAAATATTTTGTGGGAAATGAAGTTCACACAAAAAAGCTTCTCTCAGCTTCTGCTCTTTGAAATTTTTTTCTTAGAAGTGAAAGCTGGCTTATGTTACTTGTGAATTTGAAATGTGTTTTAAAATATTAAATGTAAAACACTTAAATGGCAGGTGATGGAGTACCTTATTGGTGGAGATGTCAAGTCTCTTCTCCATATTTATGGGTATTTTGATGAAGACATGGCTATCAAGTATATTTCTGAAGCAGCACTGGCTCTAGACTATCTTCACAGGCATGGGATAATCCACAGGTAACACTTTAAAATATTTTCTTACAAATAAATCTGTATTACTTTGAGTTTTAGTTTCTTCAATCAAATACAAAACCTGTCACCATTTCATAGCAACATTTGCCAGTTTCTGGAAGCTCCTTTTGCCTCTGTGCTGCAGCAATGTTGTGAAACAACACATGAAATGAAATCTGTCAGTATGTTAAGCAGACACATGCACACAAGCTTCCTCTGCCTGCATGCTCTTCCCCCAGTAAAGTGTTGTGTTAGCAATTATGCCTTCCAGGTGGTCTCTCCCTGTGGCCTTTAGATGACAGTTCAGGAACCCTCTGGGTGCTGCAAGCCTGTAACTGTAGGACACAGCGACAGTGGCTACTCTAATGTTGTCCCTGTAGTGAGTTCTTTGCTGCATTCAGTGATGCCTACAGAACACGCATGGGAACTTCTAGTAGAAGTTTTCTTGTGGCTGTACTTGGGTGTAGGAGCTACACAGTAGTAAATGTTGTGATGGTAGCACTCATGAGGAATACTTAAACCTGGCTTTACAAGGCCTGAGGTGTTTGTACAGTATTTAGGTAGCTGTGTTCTGGTGTATTCCTCCAACTGGAGGCTTCTAGCTAAGAAATGTTACTGAGAAACAGCTATAACCAATGTTTTGTATTGAGTGTTTCTGGTCAGTTAACTTCTTAGTATGGCACAGTTGTCCTTTTGCTGACTTCAACTATATTTCTGTCTTCAGGGATCTGAAGCCAGACAATATGCTCATTTCTAATCAGGGCCATATAAAGTTGACAGACTTTGGGCTTTCCAGAGTAACTCTGAACAGAGGTAAGAGATACCAGCATTCTCTTGGTTGTATTAGAATGTATTTCTGTCAGTCCCATATTGAATGCTTCACATCCCCAGAGAAGGCAGCTTTCAACTAACTAATCTCAAATGCTGCACTAATATCTAGCTCTTAGTAGGTAAGTACTGATAAGGTACTGCTGTAGCCATTACATTTCAGAGGCTAAAATTTATTCCTTGGGACAGTGGTGTATGAGATCTGATCTAGAGGTATTTGTCTTGGGGGATATGGATTTCAAAACTTCCTATGAAGCCCACTAAGGGAGTTCAAATAGTGAGTGGATAATTCTGCCTCTTTCTTGTTGTACCTCTGGCAATTTCTGTCCTTCAGTGCATGCTTCTTTGTCTTTGCATATATTATTTTCCAACCTGAACTGCATGCACCATTCCAGACATCAGTGTGAGGGACAGAAGGAGGTTGTGAGTGCTAACAGAAAGTAATAAATCATTGCTTTTGCATGTGAACACATTGTTTTGAAATAGCAGAAAATTTAATTGAATAGTTGAGTGACTGACAATAGGCTGTGCAGCTGCTTAGGTGAACAGCCAGTTCCTGAGCTAGCTGACACTTCTAACCCCTTAGCCACATCAGCCACACTTATGCTGCACAGCACCAGCTCAGCTTTTGCAGACTGCTGCTGATGGGCACATCCTTTTATGTAGTTAAAGGAATGGAGAAATTCAGTCATTTGTGGACTTTCTTATGCATGGCTTTAAGAGTATAAAAGGAAAATCCAAAGGAGGCTAATTTCCATACTGCTTTAATTTTAAAGCTCTAATGGGAGAGATTACTCTGTCTAGTGGAACATATGTAAGCTATAAGTCTACTGACCTTTAACAAGCCAAAGATGGCATCTAAGGTTACCTCTTCATATATGTGAAGCTGTCTGCAGTTTTTTTTTTTTGGAGGTGCCTTCAAGAGCAAATGCAGGCTTTGGATCAGATTTACCATCATAGCCCACAGGCTATAGGCTGGAATTGCTGCCTAAAAGCTGAGGCTGGCTACCAAGTCAGAAAATTTAACACAACAATATATTGGAAAAGAAATTGGACTTACAGTTTATAAATATGGAAACTATAATTTTATGGTGACTGTTCAGGCTGAAATAGCTGGCTACATCCTCCCTTGGTTTTGGTGGCTACTTTTGTGTATTTGTTCAGTAGGTGACTAAATATTTTTTCCCCTTCTTGATAGAATTGAAGTAAATGTCTGCAATTTTGCTTATTTAACAGCAAAAGGAAAAGCTCACCTGCTTTGATTTTTTTTTTGTTTGTTTTCAGAGATAAACATGATAGATATCCTTACTACACCATCAATGGCAAAGCCAAAACAAGACTACTCACGTACTCCAGGACAATTGTTGTCTCTCATCAGTTCTCTGGGGTTTGTAAGTAATTTTTCAGTCTTTGAAGTACTTCATATTAAAACAAACTAAAAGAATTTTAGCTTCTGCCAGCTGGTAGAAGGACATGTTTCTAGCAGCTTGAAAGTCTGCAGTGAATACTTTGAACTGTATCATGAAGGTCAGAAAAGACCCCTTGAGATAGAGTCCAACCGTTACCTGATGCTGCTAAGTTCACCACTAAACTGTGTCACTAAACACCACGGCTAAATGTTTTTGGAACACTTCCAGGAATGGTGATCCCTCTGTTTCCCTGGGCAGCATGTTCTGATATTTAGATATTTAACTCCTGTGGTGCAGCTGGAGGCCTTTTCTTCTCATTCAGTCACTTCTTATCTGGGAGAAGAGACTGAAGTGGGAGACAACCTCATTTCAGGGGGGTGTAAAGAGTTGAGAGGGTCTCCCCTCTTCTTCAGCCCCCTCTTCTCCAGGCTACCTCAGTTCCCTCAGCTGTTCCTCAGAAGACTTGTGCTCTAGACCCTTCAACTTCATTGTCCTTCTTTGGGCATGCTCCAGAAACTGTCTTTCAAACTGCTGACTATTAGTTGTCTTTCACAAAAGTGTGATGAATAGGCATAGGTAAACTCAAGTGCAAACATGAAGAACATGTGAAGTTCATACTGTCAGTCCTGGATGAAGTTCATGCTGCATTAACTTTTAACTATGCTTCTTCCTGCTTGATAGTATACTCCTGTGGGAATGAAAATGCCAGACCACAATTCAAGTCAATCATCTGAGAGTTTGCACGGACTACTTTCTCCCTTACCTACCATCCCAAAGGAAACTACTCCTCTTTCCAGTAAATTATTCAAAACATGTGAGTATACCAAGCCTTGTACTGAGTAATACTCTGGCTGTGAGGTTGTGATCTCTTAATTTTATGTGAGTAGCTTGGACCCATTTTTTTAAAAATGAGCATCTATCAGTGTCTTGCTGTCTACTGTTCCTCTGGTCCTTCATGTCCAACACTTCTTCACCTACATGGCTTATGGCATCTTCTGGTATATTTTTTCAAATATAAAATGGTGTTTTCAGGATTATACAGAATGTGGCAGTTCTTGACATACTTTCATTGAAAATCATTTAAAACAGCAATGTGCGTTTTAGCTTAGATCTTGCTGCTGCCCCATTTTTAACCTGAAATAAGAGAGAAGGCTCTTCTAGTCTCAATGTTCATGTATTTTACATTCTTGGCAAGTCCCTGCTTGAGCTGAGTGAATTGGCTGTGCAGGAAAGACAATGAGAAATTACGATGTCATGCTTTGCTTTCCATAGCTTCCTGTGTGAAACTTGATGTAGTATGAAGTTGGTTAATATGTTACATATTTGTAACATTTGATTTTTATTTACTTTTTTTTCTCCCCCCCTCTCAAGGTCTTGATACTTCTCAATTAACTCCTGTGATGCCGGTGAGAAGTTTAACTGCCTCTCTACTGCAGTCAAGAAGAAGGTTTGGTACCTCTGCTAGCAGCAGTCAGTCACACACCTGCCTGTCCGGTATGGAATCAGAGTGCTGCAGCAGCCCCAGGTGGGAGAGAGATGTAGAGGTCAGAACTGTTTCATCTTCCCACTCTACACTGAAATTGGCTTGTAGTTATATGTGCACTGTTGCAGATCTCCTCTCTTACTTTCTCTCTTCTTTCAAGCATACAGAAGCCTTGCTATAGAAGCAGGGGTTGTAACCTTTGAGTAGGAGTTTTGAATCAAACTAGTACTATTTATTTCTTCAGTTAGTCCTATGCACACTAACAGGCAAAGTGAGTGCAAATTAGCCTGCAGCAAATGAGTGAAGGAGAAGGCTTCTGCTGGCACTGCTTTAGTCCTGTTCTTCACACAGGTGGGATCACTGGCTCTATGGAAACTGACCTTATGGCTTTATTAGCTCAGCTTGCAGACAAAATAATTTCTTTAAAAGGCAGAAATTGGGAAAAATAATATGCTTCAAACTTCTGGCCACTAAAAAAGTATAAGGTTTATATTACTGAAGGGTTTTATGTCAATTACCCCAACACCAGTAATTACAGCTGATATGAAATACCTTCTGTCTTAAGCTACTAACAAAATTCTATACAAATACAGACCTATAAGAAAATGCTACTGTGCTCTTCAGTCCCTTAGCACAATTACTATTTAGATAAACTGTTTGAAGCATAAGTTTCTGTATTATAATTGTTCTATCCGTCCATTTTCCAAGGCCTTGGTTTTAGTGCTGTTATCTTGTTACTAAAATAGTAGTAATATCAGACTTCTTTTTTTCATCTCTGAAGTGTAATGGCACAGGGTTTATGGTGAGCTTCTTGGGTTTGAGATTTCTTAGAAGCAAAGAACTTCTTAATGTAACAAAAATCACAAACCCAAGAATACATCTCTATAGAGCTGTAGCCCTGTTTTTCTCAATGCTCAAAACATCATGTGCTCATTTACAGCAAAATGAGGATGAACTGTGTTCTGCAACAGGCGAAAGAGCTCTCCTTTCCAATGCAGAATTCCTGAACAGTGAAGGTCTTAAAAACTTAATGAAAAAAGAGCTGGAATCTGCCATTTCTCCCTTCATCAGCAGTGACTCTGGCAGCAGGCAGCAGCTGGGAAGTGAACATTCTGATGTAACAGATACTCCTGTGACCACACTGGATGTGAAAGGCATAGTCAGAAAATGTCTTTCTGAAAATGAGGTTTGGGAAGAAAAGAACTTTTTAAATAAAGGAGAGATGACTAATGAAACAGCAGAAGCTTCCAATCAGCATCAGTCTCCTGCAGGGCAGAATGAGCCTGTCAAGCCTATCAAAGAGGAAGACACTTTTGAAAAGCCAGGTGTGAAAAGAAGCTTTGCGTTAGTGGACACCAGTCCTTGTCAGGAGCTTAACTATGTCAAAAAAAGCAATGCAGAATATAAGCGTGGCTGTCAGATCTCAGAGTTCCCAGCAAGCCAAAGGACAGGTTTGACAGCAGAAATTCAATCCCTGCTGCTCTGTGAGGATGGAAACCTACATAACCCCTGCAAAAGCAAAGAGGAAATGAGGAGTTCTGCTGGTAACCAACAAGCAGTTAAAAACCCACTTACTCCAACTATAGCCAAAAATCTCCTGTGTGATCTGGATGCAGACTGTGACAAGCAGGACAGAAAAGAGTACATTAACTCGAGTTTCTTGGGCACGGATGATGACAAACCTTTAGGAATCCTCAGTGCAGATTCTGAGTTAACGTTTCCAGAAATGTCTGTTACGGAAGGCCATTTAGAAAAGCAGCTTTCAGATTTGGACAGAAGTGTGAAAGACCTCTCCTTTGAGGAACCAAAGGCAGAAGGTGTGCTGGTGACATCACCAGAGCCCCAAGATGCCCTGCAAAATGGAGAGGAATCATATTCTGTCCGGGACAGCAAGCTCTTACATTGTGACAAGGATAATGACCAAAAACATGTGAAAGAAACTTGTCTTGATGCAGTATCTTCTCCTCCAGAAAAGGTCATGGCAGCACTGAGTACCCTCAAAAAAAATGCTGTTGTTTTTCGAAGCTATAACAGTCCAATTAATGTATCCAACATATCTGAGCCATGCAGCATGGCTTCCTTAGACATAATGGATCTTTCACCTGCTTGCAGTGGCTCTTACCCAACAGCTATTACTCCATTACAGAAAGGAAGACCCTACATGGTCTATCAGGTATGTAAGGAGACATGAAGAAACTTTGTGCATTCATTAGACATTAGTGATCTGAAATTATTTCAGCTGTTCACTTAGGGAAAACAAGTACTTTGGGGTAGTCTGTCAAAGTGACCTTTGACAGACTCTTGTGTGGCCAAAGTCAATTTCTGTAAGAGCTTAGCAGTAACTGTCCACTGGTTTACATCCAGCTCAACATGTGCTGTCTGTCCACCTCCCTGAGCAGTCCTCCACTCTTACAGGGGACTGCTCTTTTGCCTCATCCAGCTTTTAGTGTGGAGCATTGCTTCCTGTAAATAGTTGCAGCTTTCCTGCTGTAATGAGGAGTCTTTGATTTGATTTATTTGGTTGGTTGGTATCACCTGTTATTCCTAAACACCTGTTACATCTATTACTAAAGCTGGAGATGGAAGTTTCTCAGCTGGTTAACATCTGAAATCTTTGTTGCACCTTTAAGACACCTCGTCAGGGAGATGCTGGTGCACCACACAGGACTCCAAAGAGTGTAAGAAGAGGAGCTGCCCCAGTGGAAGGTGAACGCATCCTAGGGACCCCAGACTACCTGGCACCTGAGCTGCTTTTGACAAAATCTCATGGTAAGGCAGGCAAACGTGGAGCTTGCAAATACTTGACAGGGGACATAGAGCTCTAGAGACATAGTTATATTTCTCTTCAAGTAACATCCTGGGTACCTTCAGTAAAGCCAGAGTTGACTGGCTTTGGAACTTTCTGCTTGTAAGTGTAGCTGTGACCCTAAACTAGAATCATGTTATGAAACCATTTTATTTGTTTGTAACTCAGACTTAACATCATCTTCCTATATTGTTATTACCTCAAGAGAAAAAAAAAAATCTGGATCCCTATGCCTTCAGAGAATCATACTTACTATGTGATGTTTGTGTTTGGTAGGGTCTTTTTGCAATGATGGTAATGTTCTTCATTGTCTTTTCATATGCAGGGACTCTGATCTCTGGTGAGTTTGACACATGCTGTGCAGAAATAGAGCTCTCAGCATAACTGAACAGTCAAAGTGTAACTAGATCACAATTTCCATGAAACCAGTCTGGGTGAACAATGTTTCTCTGTGAAAAGATATGTCCAGTGTGCACTCTGCATAGGGACATGTGGTGCTTCCTCAAAGATTCATGAACCATCTGCGTCACCATGACTGGGCTATCAGAACTCATACCTAAGTCTATACTTCAGCAGTGAAGTTGGCATTGGCACTGTGTAACATTATATAAGCCACAGACACTTTGTCATTGCCTCCCTTCACTTTGTGCACTGATTTACTGTGTGAGTGAAGAAGGTTTAAGGCTTGCTCTTTTGTTGAACTTCCGTAGGTTCATAGAATGGTTTGGATCATCTAATTGCAGCCTCCTGCTATGGGCTGGGACACCCTCCACTAGACCAGCTGAAACCTGTGTTACTACATTGTTTAAAGTTGTGATCTTGTTAAACTTTGAAGCAGGGAATATTTTATCTGAACACTCAAGTGAACCTCTAACAGTGGATGTGATCTCACTGCTCTGATGCTTAGCTTGGTTGGGCACTTACACTGCTATTCAAAGCTGCTAGAGGTGCATTAGATTCCTAGGTGCAAGTTTCAGTCTTCAGCTGTTCTGAATTTAATTAATAGTCCTTTTGAAATGGCTTAAAACATTTGGGTTTGTAACTTGGAAGTTGGCTGGTTGTTTTTTTAGCTGCCAAAAAGCCACCAAAAAATACATTTTGTTTCAAAAGATTCTTTTTGCATCATATGTGGCATCTATTTTTACAGTGGAGTGGGCATGGCTTGAAGGTGCAGAAGGCTCAGAACGCATGCAGTGGTGTCTGGGGCTGCTTTGCCTGCTTGTTTTTAAGTAGGTTAATAAAATAACTGAGACAAAAAAAAGACAAAGTAGAAGGTGGAAAACCAAAATTACTTAATAAAGGAGACATGGCTATTAACTACACATTGCCCTCATCAACTGTAGTGTAGTAGAAAGTGACTCCAGCTGCTTAAATGCTGACTTGTCTCTGCAAGCTGTTACCAGTGTTTTGATGTAAGTTAAGTTTGATGAAAAATAAGTTCAGTAGTGTGTATTCTTGGAGTTTTCTCAAGGAACCAAGAGAAAGATGTAGGTCACAACACAAAGCATTCATCCAGGCTGTGGAGCAGGTTCAAGTCATCTGTTTCTTCTCACAACACAATCTCCTGGACAAGTCAGCTCCTAGTAATGGGAGTTTATCATTAGATTGTTTTTAAGAGCCTCCTTGCATTATTCAGTATACCCTGGTATTACCAGTAATGAATTAAGGACCAGTCAGGATTTAAGAAGCCCTTTAATGTATCTTCATCTTCTGTATGATTATTAAGTACAATATATTTTGTCTCTTTATTCCCAAGAAAATATCAAGCTTTAAACACTCTTCAATTTCTGCCATGGCTAATCTTCAAATCTTTGCAAATATGTTTGCACCTTTGCACCAATGCAGTGACCTGGATTTCTCTTACCAGATTCTGCTGTAGACTGGTGGGCCCTTGGAGTCTGTCTGTTTGAGTTTCTGACTGGAGTTCCACCTTTTAATGATGAAACCCCCACACAAGTCTTCCAAAATATTTTGAGAAGAGGTAATCTGTTTTATTAACTGGGGAAGTATGTAGTACCAACTTCTGGGTTATGGTTTGAGTTTACTGACCTGTCTGCATTGCTCTGTAGATATTCCCTGGCCTGAGGGTGAGGAGAAGCTGTCTGATAATGCCCAGAATGCAATAGACATTCTTCTAACCATTGACAGCACAAAGAGAGCTGGTCTGAAGGGTTGGTATCAAAATTCCCTGTCTCAAAGTGGTGATGTCTTCCTTGTGAAATTTAGACTAGTAAATTTCAGTGCCTCTTTGCATTCTATGTGTAGTGACAGCACAAGCTGTGGCCTTTTCTGTATTTCTGTGGCATTTTGCCCTTTGGAATGAGGAATTCAGTTTTGGGGCCGGGGGGGGGGCGCGGGTAGGGAGTGCAATTTTTTAATTCAACTTTTGTTTTAGTGCTGTTTTGCTGTGGTCATTAAGTGTTTTGATATCTGATGTTCAGAGTTCATTCTTGTGTAACTAACAGGTATTTGGTAGTGTTAACCTGATTTTAGGAACCTTGATTAAAAGCATCCTACAAAAGTTAGGCAAAGTAGCTTTCATGGAAGTCAGCCTGTCTTTACTGAGTGTGTAGGGGAATGCAGAGTTAGGCAATATGTGCTGTGCAAAACCCCTGTAGAAGGACTTTTTAAATACATGAGGTTTGACATAACTGAAGCCCAGTGGCAATTTGCATGTTTGTGAATTTCCTAAAAGGGGAAAATTGGAGCAAATCTGAGAATGCTTCTATCGACTTCTGTTGCAGAGCTGAAGCAGCACCCCCTCTTCCATGGTGTGGACTGGGATAATCTGCAGAACCAAGCGATGCCCTTCATACCTCAGCCAGATGATGAAACTGACACCTCCTACTTTGAAGCCAGGAACAATGCTCAGCACCTGACTGTGTCTGGGTTTAGTTTATAGCATCAAGCTAAGTGAAGTGCTCTGGTTTTGCACACTTGCAGGTTGTCCTGTAACACTAGTTTGTCTGAACTACGTTTCCTTGCTAGATGTGGGGTTGTTTTATCAGTCTGGTTTTTACTGTTGTATCCTTTATTCTGCAGGGAAGCTACTGTACAGAACTTGGCTGATATCAAGTGCCTTCATGCTACTCCCTTACCATACCTTGCTAAGATGCCAGTGTACTGATTCCTTGGAGCAATGCTGGGGCTTAAAGACTCTGGGTAGGAAGTGTGAAGTTAAGTCCCAATTAAACATAACAGGGAGAAGATTTAGGTGTGTATTAATTATTTAAGTCACCTACTGCTGGCTCAGGGTGCTGGCAGCCTGGTTTGGGAACAGCCCTTTCTGCCCAGTGTGAATACATCTCCACTGAGCAGAACTGATGTTTCTCTTGGAGATGGAAAATGGAAATCATAACATAGCATGGAAACTTCTGTTTTAACCCTTGCTGGATAAGAGAGACAGGCAGTCTTGTTCCAGGTTAGCTGGGCTAGCTGTGGCACATGAGATAAGCAGTAGTACCACTGGTTATTATCCTTTCCTAGACAAAAGGGGAAGGGAGAGGATATGTGGAGCAAATCTCCTTACCAAATGCTGTGTTTCAGTTCCTGCACTATAACTGTGTGCACTGCACAGAGGGACTGAATGTTTTAGCACCTGCTTGTTTTAAGTAGAAAATGCTGTGTCTGTGCTCACTCCTGTCAGATGATAGAAAACAATTGCCCAGGTGTTAGCTAACAAGTGAAGTATTAGTCATACTGAAGCTGCTATATAGTAAAGACTGTCATGCATTGCAAGTTTAGGCTACTCTAACTCCCATCCAGATGCTGGATTTTTACCTGAACTCTGTATTAAATCCTCAGGAGGGGGAAGTAAATTTCAACTGACTTGTAAATGCAACATGGTCTTACCTCTGCCAGTCTTTAGACCTACCTACAAATAAAGTTCTACCTTCCATGTTTTTCTTGCATAGGTATCCTTCTCAGCTGACTTGCTGAGACTTTTATTCTCTAGGTTTGTCTTCTTGTCAGCTAGATGTGCCAAGCACTTCGCTAGTGGTTTTGGCCAAGTGGCTCTCCAGTCTGATGAACTGACCTTGACCTCTCTTGCAGGTGGAGGGAGCTGTCCCTTCACTGCCATGTTTCCTGCAAGACAGGATTTATTGATGGAATTCTGAAACGACAGCGTCTGCTAGGCTTTCTGTTGTCCCCTCAGGTAGCTGGGAAAGGGATGGGAAGCAGGAGAGAGAAAAAGGAGTTTCTTGTAAGAACCAAGAGAGCTAATTCTTTGGATCAGAGAACAGCAAATCCCAGGGGTAGGTGTGACAGTCTGTCACACATACAAATAGTCTTGGGACAACTTACTGCCACTAACTTGCTGTTAGGCTCACCTATATTGTGCAATGTTTGGAGGCCAAGATACTGAAATGCTGCCACATCTCTTGAGCTTGCAGATTCTAGTTGCAGCACAATTTGGTCCATCTGTGGTTACTTAGTGAAAATCCATTTCTTTCCCTATTGCATTCCCCAAAAATTGACTTTGAACACTATGTAAATGTACAATAAAATAGTGCAGTCCTGCTGGGGCTTGTTTCTGCTTTATTTTGTCATGCTTTTGACCGTGATGAGGGGGGTGGGAAGTAGATTGGCCATTTCTCCCAATTTCCAGCAAAGACTGATTATAGGTAGGTGTTGAAAGCACAAAGCTTGGAAACAGGAAAGCAGAACTTGCTAAGAAACTTCTGCTTCACACTGTAGCCAGCAGGCTCTTCTCTACAGCCCAAGCAGCCAGCATCCACTCTTATTAACTATTAAGAAAGTTCAAGAAAAATACCAAATATTAAGGGATTGGTTTATTGAAACACGAATAAATAACAAGGATGGCACATGCCTACATTTCTTTCAGGGCAAGGTAACAGTTCAGTATCTTGGAGGAGGCCTGTACCATCTCTAAAAGCTAGACACCAACATGGCACAGGTAAGAACTAGGGGAGGAGGCACTCCTGGGTGCTTCATCCTGGCATGAGATATGCTGCATCAGGAGGTGGTTTTAAAGCAACCTTTAAGCTACAGTATCCTTCCTGGAGAGTCATTTCTAACATTTTATGGTAAGAAGTCAAACACTTGAACTTCAAGCTGCAGGCACAATGGCTTCAGGTCACAGCAGAAGCTTTGTTCAAACCTGAGTTTTTGGTACATTTCATGCCAAAACTCATCTCTGGCACCTGGAACCACCTGAGCATTACAGCAGTCTTCAAAGATGCTCTTTACATTTTATTTTTCAATTTGGCTTTATAATAAGAAAAATCAGAAGAAGGGGAAAGGAACTCTTAAAAAAATCCCCATACTTAACTAAAACCAAGATTAAAATTGCTCTGGTAAAACAAATGTTCAGTTCCGTGGTCACACATTTTTATACAGTACAGCTTGTATGAAAGATGTTTTCCAAGCTATAAAAGGTTTTCAGGAAGGAGAAAAGATAACTTTCCTCAACAGTTCTATTTGTATGAGGCAGTCAGGGTAGAGAATGAAAGCACATCTTTAACATGGTGGCATGCCTGAAGGTTCAGATCCTAAGCACAGGTTTGTTATGATGTAATTCTTTATAGCAAAAGAATGTCTTAATCTTCTGTCAAATCTAGTTTGAGTGCATTTCCCTTTTCTAGAGATTCAGTCAATATATTAACTTACTTTAACATTAGTGTAAAGCATGCTTTCAGCCAGCAAACTTCACAAGGTTGTCACTGGCTGCTAGTTAATAAATATTCAGGGTTGGGAGGAGGAAATTGGCACCAAAATTAGCTGAAAAGTTTTGTTCTGAAAGGAAGTAAAAGGATAAAAGAGAATACCAGAACTGGTATTTTTCCTACTGTGACCTGGGACAAGTCCACAATAGATTAGGGCAAGATTAAATCTTAATTTGACATAAACTGACAGCAGAACAGAGAGCACACTGAGCTTGGAGAGATGCTTACCAGGCTGCCTTCTCTCATCTAAAAGCAGCTTGTGCTTAAACTCTGCCTTTTGGCTCCAGCCAGCTGCTGCCAGCAAGGACACATTATCAGGTGTCAGAGGTAGCTGCTTTAGCTGGCTCCCTTGTACCAGGCACTGCTCCACACTTCCAGTCCAGTCCCTCTGCTAATAGTAGCTCTAACTTTTGATACTGAGATCCATACCCAGATCTCCTTCACAATGCTGAAGGATTCAGCTTCCTTGCTGAGCAGTTCACATGGGAATTCACCCACCCTCTTTTAGCAGCAAAATGAACCAGTTCAATTCCTCAGAGCTAGACTGTATTTTTCCAACAGCTACAAAGTATTGAACTTGTACTTTATTAGTGCTTTCACCTGGTAATGTCTAACCCTGTGGAACAACAGGCAGGGATGTAAAATTACTCTGAGATTAAAGTGACAATTTCATACATTTTCACTTACTCTTGTACAAGGCTGATACTCTCTTCACCATCTGACAGGGGCAGGCCCAGTCATTACTGAAGGCCCATCCACAAGCACATTCCAAAATTCATGTTCAGATGGGTTTGAGGATGGAATTATTAAATTTATTTGTAGCCTAGGAGCTGTGAATCATTTGAGTTTCAATAACGTTAGTCCTTCAATCTTTAGCTCAAAGGTAGTACAAAATATTACTACAGCAGAAGATTCTGAGATTCCATGAGATTTCAGAATTCCTTCACCTTCCAGGGCCATCTTCTCCCAGCTGTCTTTAAGCAAAGTCATGAAGTCTCAGTTCAGTTTTCTAGAAGAGGAACCAAATAAATATTCCTTCAGGTAAGAGGTGATTTTTTTTCATTTGTCTAAACAAATCAAAGTTATGTAAGTGACTTAAAATCCCTTGAAATACAACAGTGCTTTGGGAAACTTCAAAATGTGCCCTCTTCAGTTACAAAAGAACCTGCACGTCTACACACCTGGTACTCAGGAGCACCACCTGCCATGGGGACTTCTCCAGTGCAGATGAAATTCCTCAGACCACTCCCTGACCACAGCAGTCAGTGGTTTGCTGGCTCATAGCAGAGCAACACTTCCAGCTGGTTTTCCAGTGACTCAAAACATGAAATCAGATAAAATCCTGAGCTGAACCTGAACAGCTCTCCAGGATCATTAAAGATACATTTCTATCTGTGATCTGGGTTTATAGAGCCCTTAGGGTTTAGATTTTCAAGCTGTCTTCAGTGAAGTCTCCAATAGAAGTACTCAGATTTTCAGCACTAAGTATCCCATAAAGGAATGAGGCAGGTTAAAGGACTCAGAAGAGCCTCAAGCAGCCAGAACAACCACACTGCAAGGTGCCGAGAGTGAGCAGGGTTGCCCAGGCATGTTATCTACACACAAAGCTCTTGGCTACAGCAGCCCTTCTCTCCAGCAGTTTTCACTGTGAACGTTCAGGAGCTCCCTGTGATAGCACAGGCTCCTAGGTTCTGTATTTCAAAGCCAGAAGTGCACAGACATGGCCAATAAAGGCACAGCTGTGCCCAAAGCTTCCACACCTTGCTGAGTGCGAGCTGAAACTGGCAATGGTACAACAGAGAAGAAATCTTGTTTCTCAATTCCTTTTTCTGAGTGCATTTGATCAGCTTCCTACCCACTGCTAAAGGAGATAAAACTCTGGCTGGAAAGGAGATGCAGGAGGAGGTAATCTTTAAATTCTGACCACAGGTCAATTTCTTCAGAAACAATGGGGTGTCTGAAGAAGACGTGGGTGAGTTGTTCTGTTCTAGAAGTTCATCTCAATACAGTCCAGGAGTGAGCAAACAAAACCACAGACTAGTTGGAACTATGCTGTCTCTGTCTCACAGAGATGCTGGTATCACCAGCAGTAGCATGTGGTACAAATCCTGGCATCCAGAACTCAAAAAGAATGTTGATAAACTGGAACATTGAGCAAAGAGCCACCAGAACTGGCCAAGGCTGGAAAACAACTCTAAAGTGAGATCCCAGTTGCTCCATCTGTTTTGTTTAAGCAAGAGATTGTGAGATGACTTGGTGATAAGCAATAAAGTATCCATGGAAAACACATCAGAAGCTCTCTGTCAAGTAAATAAAGATCTAGGAAAATCCAGTGGGTGAAAGCTGAAGCCAGACAAATCCAAACTACACATAATGTACCTTTTGCTTTCTCTAAGCTGTGAATCATGAGCACAATCCACCAGAGGCAGTGCTGGCAAGAGCACTTTCCTACACACTGATTTCTGAGTGAACCTGGGCATTGACACAGAGTGCTACAGAGGTCAGCAGAGATGATCAGGAAGGTTTGCAAGAACAGCACATTGCTGAGAGAGACAATGTGGCCAGTTGACAGCTATACACACTGAAGTGCAGAGGAGCTTCTGATACTAAAACTCCATTGATTTCCAAAAGCCATTGTCCTTGCTGCTGCAATGGGAATCTCCTCGTACCAGGGCAGGAAACAGGGATTGTGTGTGACTGCCTAACAGCCTGAGTGGTGACATCTGGCTTCAGCAGACAGTGCAAGTGCAACCACTGCTGCTAATGACAGCTCTGGGGCAGGGCCACTCCCTGGCAGACTTTGTGGCCATTGTCCAACTTAAAACACCAAGGGCTGGGCCCACAGGGTGGGGCTCAGTGGCAGAAGTCTAGTTGGAGGTCAGTAATTAGTGGCATATGGCAGGGGTTGGCAGTGTGTCTGCTCTTGTTTAGCATCTTCATTAATGATCTGGGTGAAGCGGCACAGAATGCTCCCTCAGCAAGTTTGCAGATCACGCAGAACTGAGAGGGGCAGCTGACATGCCAGAGGGTGGTGCTGCCACCCACAGGGACCTCAACAGGACAGGAAAATGGGCTGGCAGGAACCTCATGGAGTACCACAGTGGCAAGTGCCAAGTCATTGCTGCACACAGCAGAGCGCAAAGCAGGACATGTCCTGAGCTCAGAAATGGGATTTATCAGAGCCATTATTATCAAGCTCCCTATGTGGATCCTGGCCTGATGTTTCAGATACACTGTCAAAGCCTTACTGAGAGCACACCCTTGTGTTGTTCTGACGCATGGAGGCAACGGTTTGTGTCCTGCCTAAGGCGATAAAGCAGGCACTGGTCTGAAGAGAAGAAAGAGAGGAAGTATGGCAGGCACACCTTTACCTTCGCTTCCTTTGGAGATAGACGTGCACCAGCCACTGGGCAACAAATGGCCACAGGACAGCAAAAGCTAACATTCCAGGAGAGATTTCAAAGGGCCACCATGACGGTTTCTAAGGAAAACAAAAGAGATTCTAGTCAGCAATCTGTGTACACAGTAAATAAACCAGGTATGCTCCTCAGGCACTTCAATTGCTGCAGTATCACAGAAACAGGAAAATAAAAATGAATCTAACTTCTTCAGACAGACTATTTTTTATCTCTTAGTCAAGGGAGAGACTTGCACACACTAAGAGCTAGATATAAAACATTCATTTCATCTCCCTTCACCATTCACACTGCATTACACAAGTAGAAAGAACAGTATCTTACCCTGGCAGAGGAGGCAGGCTCAGAATTTGTCTGTACTGTTGCAGATTTTGCCTTTAAATACAAACAAAAAACTGGTAAATATAAAAAAAGGAAACTGCAGCTAATTTTTCTGCTTCACAAAAACAGAAGTAGAAAATTTTCATCTCGTCAAGGCTCTGCGATCTGTACAACAGGACAGTTTAAAGAACAGAA
This sequence comes from Psilopogon haemacephalus, assembly GCA_013396835.1. Taxonomy (NCBI): domain Eukaryota; kingdom Metazoa; phylum Chordata; class Aves; order Piciformes; family Megalaimidae; genus Psilopogon; species Psilopogon haemacephalus. The sequence continues at coordinate 611,864 of VWZI01020318.1, read as the reverse complement.
CCACACTCAAGCAACCCTCCTTTCAGTTTCCAACTCACCTGTCATGGATTCATTACTCTTTCCAACATTTTTATTACATCTAGGTATTAAAAAGTGAATCTGTCACTTACTAGACCTTTTTATAGTTTTTCAAGGCCTCCCTGTAAAAGTTATAGCAAGTTCAAGTTATAGCGGGATGTTAGGACAAATTTCTTTCCAGTGAGGGTGGTGAGACACTGGAACGGGTTGCCCAAGGAGGTTTTGGCTGCTCCCTGCCTAGAGGTGTTCAATGCCAGGTTGGATGAGACCTTGAGCGACCTGTTCTAGCAGGAGGTGTCCCTGCCTATGGCACAGTGGGGTTGGAAGTGGATGAGTTTTGAGGCCACTTCCAACCTAAACCATTCCAAGATTCTACAGCTACAAGGCACAATCTAACAGCATGAAGGGAAGGGAATACTCTGTCTCTGGTCTTCCAGGTAATCCAGAAAATGAGGAGTATGAAGAACTTTTCAAGACTCTTCCCCTACACAAAGACAAAGCAGTCTGTTTTCTGGGTCTTTCTCAATTTACACAGGTGTGAAACAGAAGCTTCTCTTTCTCTTTAGGTAAGGGCAGCAAGCACAGATTTCTGAGGCATAAAAAGAAAAACCAATCTGCACCCAAACATCAGATTTTTTAAGAGCTGTGACAGAGCAACACCCTGGCCTGCAATAAATCCTTTTCCCTAGCTGCCTTAGCGGATATGCATCCCACAGGATACTACTTGCACAGCTCTCTCTTTCTCAAGTAAATCAAAATATATTGGCAGGTCAAACAAAACCAAAGGATTTTAGGATGCTGGTTCAACTATCATTGAGACACATTCTGTTCTTCTGAATAGACAGAATATGTATGTGATGTGAAATTCTAAAAGATTACTCCCTGGGAAAAGAATCAGTCTTCTGCTAACTGAAAAATGGAACCACAAGCTCTGCCTGCAAACATTTACCAATCTGGAAGGTTAAGATTAGATTAATTTCTTCTTTACTTTGGAAACACTTTGAGATCTGCTGATGAAAAAATGACCTGGAATTATGAATTACTAACAGTAACTATGGTCTGATCAGAAATCTGTAAAATTAGGTGGCAAATTTCTAGGGAAAAGTGCATGGTTTTGAATTTCTAGGGTAAAATGCTTGGTTTTGCTCAAGTGCTGGAGTCCTCAGTTGTGCTCTTGAAAGCAGGTACCACTATGAAATTTTAATCTGGGATAAACTACAGAAGATAACTGCAACATCTTCAGTGTTTTAGGAATTGTTGCCTGAAATTTTCACCTGAAAAAGCATAAAATAGCCAGAAAGACCTCATAAAAAAAAAAATCAAATCAAATCACTTCATTTAACAATACCTGTGATGCTGTAGCCACCTCCAGCATGTGCAGCCTCTGCAGGACATTCTGCATGTCTTCTTGCAACCGCATCAGCACTACTGCAATCTGTTCATTGAGGCTACCTCTGGGTCCTCTGTCTGCCCCCCAGCGCTCTCCATCCCCTCCACTACCCATCTGGCCACCTTGGGAACCATCTCCTAGAGGCTGAAGTCTGTGCCCTGTTTTGAGGGAGAAAAAAAAAATAGATCCATAAACCAATGGGCCACCAACTCCAGTGAAAATGCTTGATTTGAACAATTCAGTTTTCCCTCTCCCAAAGTGAGTGTGCTGCTCCTAATCCTAGGCTACGTTCAGACTGTTCAAACCACTGGGAGGTTGCTGCAGCTCATCTGAGAGCTTTCTGCAGCCTGTGCAGTATCATTCAAGCTTCTAGGACTGCATAAATATTTATCCAAAATTAATTCACATTCAGTCAAGTTCAGTGGCAGAGCCTGCCCTACCAAAAAGAGTCATATCTGTCTTAAGAGGTATATTAAGAAGAGTGCATCCAGCAGGTCAAAGGAGGTTCTCTTCCCCATGTATTCTTCCCTGGTGAGATCACATCAGGAGTATCCTGTCCTGCTCTGGGCTCCCCAGTCTAAGAGAGACAGGGAACTACTGGAGAGAGTCCACCTCAAAAGGAGGAGAAACTTCATTCTAAGAGTGCTGGAACACTGGAACAGACTGCCCAGAGAGGCTGTGGAGTCTCCTCTGGAGACTTTCAAAACCCATCCAGACATATTCCTGTGTGGCCTGCCCTAAGTCAGAATCACTCAGAGGTTTGGCTAACACTCCCATCTATATAAAACCCAACATGCCACTTCTCCAAGGTGTTCCATGGTTTCAAGTAAGTCACCGAAGGGATAAATGCAGGTGCATTTAAAAGTAAGTATGTAACTTGTGCAGAAACTTTTCTCATGTATGGACAAGTTTCAAAGGCCTCAGAGAGGTCCCATGACAGCAGCTGGAGTTTAAGATGAGGCAAACCAGAAAAAGGCAATATGCTTAGTACAGGATCCCCAAAACACAAGAAAAGCCTTCTGTATAACACTTCCTATGAATGACATAAATACTCTGAGGATAAAGGTGATTGTTGCTCACTGTCATTGGGATCTTGTTACCTATTTCTACATGAGGGCCAGAAGCACTACACAGCATGACTATCTCACTGGACCATACTGGCACCAGTGACTTATGGCAGTCAGAGTGAGGAACACAAAAGCAGCGTGCACAGTACCTCTCCCTCTTCTGACACTGTAGAAATCTGCTTTTTCTCCACCTTTCTTCTCTTTGTGAGGGCCTCCATTGCTGGCTTTGCCATCTTCTCCTCCACATTTGACTTCACCTTCTTCTTGAGCTGCTCCCTCTACAGTATTTCCAGGTTGGAGATTCCCATAAGTCAAGCAAGTAGGCCTTGGAAAATCCGTATTTTCTAACAGAAGACTGTGATCTACATCCAAGAAATGGGATGAATGCTTTAAAGATCCTTTAGCAGATGTGATGATCTCCAAGGGCTACAAATTAACATTAGCAAGCAATTAAACTCTGTAAAATGTGACAAGTTAAGCAATAAAAAGGAAGCATCACCATCTCTACTTCCACTTTAAGAAAAGAGCTTGCCCAGAATTAAGACTTTTAAGAGGAGCAGGTATTTCCCCATCCACTCTGCTTGCTATTGTCTAAATGTCCTTTTCAGAATGAGAAGGCATTTGAGGCAAATATTCTCCAAACAGTGATAGCACTTGGAGTTACTCCACATGCTGCCAAGATACACTAAGAGTCAGTAATTACTAAAATAGAAAATGAAGATCTGAAAATTCATTGTTCCTCTGTATCATTGGCTTTGCTTCCTAGAGAATGAAGTGGGATCCTAACTTGGATGTGAGCCACCCTGCCACGTGCCATCAGCACCCCTGAGCTGGCAGTGCCTGCTCACAGCAGAGATCAAGTTCCTTATCATCAGTCTGTTCCAAACAGCTTGGCTGCAGCCTCTACCCCTCACCAAACAAAAGAAAGGCTGAGTGTTCCACCAACTTCTCACTCCAAATCTGCAGCAGTTTAGGAAGAAACTAAAAATGGATGATGTGTGTTGATCAGAACATAATTACATATTCTGCAATAGAATTTAACTGCCTTAAGGTGGTTCAAGTAATCCTTTCTTCAGTGCAAGGTCAAGCACCCACACAAGTATAGGCTGAAGCAGACTGGGGACCTCAGCTAGCTGAAAAATAACTCCACCAAATGCCAAAAAAAAAGAGAAAAGAAGGGACAAAGAAATGGAAACTGTTGTCAAAATCTCATTTATCAAGTAGCTCATGAACCTGTCTCATCAGAACTGAAGGACAAGGTGCTTGCTACATTTTTTCCAATGAAAAGCTGCATTTAAATAATTAACTTTAATTATCTTCTAGTTTGGATTGATTCATCTGTGGTTCTACTTGTGTGTTTATTTACATATACCTGAACTTTTGTTATTTTGCTCAAAAACTGGAACTTCTCTCATGCAAGCTGGAAAATCCTAACAAATGATTTGCCCACTTCAATTACAGAATGCCAAACAAGCTGGAAGGACACAGAAGATTATTGGGAGATCACCTAGGTAAGACAGCTTGCAGCACTTCTACTAAATCACCTTTCCCAACATGCTTCATTACTGGGTAAAATTTTGATTTGCTAAAAGGAATTGTCTAGATCCTCAGGAAACAGGCAAGAGAAAGATGCAATATTAAAGAGCTTAGTGGTCTTCCTGATGCCATGCATCATTCATATATGTTCTTCCCCAGGCACAGGAAATTAGGTGGTTTTGAGTACAGAATTCACACCAAAACCAGACCTCTGAACTAAGTCAACTAAGTCTACAGTTAGTTAAATAAGTCAACTAGTTAGTCAACCACTAAGTCAGTACTAAAACTACAGTCAATATGATGAGCAGGGGTACAAACTCAATCAAAACTAAGCCCAGCAAAGCTGGTGCCCATCTTTTATATGGAAGTTAGAGATGTACACTACAGCTGAAAAGAGTACAAGAGAACCCAGAAATCACTGTCATCTCCCATGTCCTTAAACCTAGGCCCATTTCCAGACTCTGGCCTACAGGCCACCCACCAAGGCTGACTCTTTCTTTATTCTAACAAACAAATGCAGGATTTATCAGGCCAGAAAGAGCATGCAAAAAGCTCATTGTTACAAAGACACTCCCTGCCTCTTAGGATAGCTGGATTCTGGTCCCTGTGTACATTGTAAGACTAACTTTCATTTGTGGACACAGCCCTTAGTTTCTTTTTACTGTTGGTTTTGACAGCTATTTCATTGTATTGCTGTTTTTGATACCTTCCCCTCACATAAATTCTGAAGGCCAAAATTTCAAGGCTTTGAGATCAGCTGTAACCAAGTTTTTAACAGACTGAGAACAAAAAGAACAAAACATGACAGTCCAAACAGTATGAGCTACTTCGTTCCCCTTTGCACTTCCAGGTTCACCAGATAGACAGGAATCTAAAAAAAAAAAAAAAGAAGTATACCAGTTCAAAAATACAGCTTAGAATATTAACACTACCTCTTCTAGTCCAAGCTGCTCCATGGAGTCACAATAAACTTCACTGTCAGAATCACTGGTTAAGTGCTGAGTTGCTGAGACCTCTTCAGTATTCTCATCGTTTGCAGCTGTGTGGAAAGGAGATACACAGAGGCTTTGTAAATGTGACAAAGTCAGGGTAAAAGTGATGAGTTAAAATGTCATAGTGAGCTTAACTCATGCCCCTTTTACCTAGGACTGTCATCCTAAAATTAGATTTTCAGTAAAGAGGATTAATTAATATAGGAATTATATTAAACTAATGGGAAAACTACACCTCATATTAGCACTTCTGCAGCCTGAGTTGATCATTTTCATTTTACCTTGTCCATTTGACCCTCCTTCCTAAGCTCAGTCTAAAGCAGTTCTGCCTAATCGTGTATTTAGCCATCAGTTTCAGCAGTTCAGCCTTCCAAAAAGGCCAGGAAGATATTACTGCCTTTCATTTTACTACCCATGAGCTTTCAAAGGCAAATAGTATTTGCATAGCTACCGTAATGATTTAAAAAGAAAACAGTTCTATTTCTGCAGGCTTGGGGCTGTTCCGTCTCTGAATTCACCTCTCTTTCTGTGGACGATCCTGAAAGAAAGCCTTATGTTAAACTACTATTAAATTTGGTTATTTTGTTTGAGTACTCTTTCTTTGGGTTTCTACAACTGAAAGGCACCACTGCTAGTCTCTGAATCCCAGGATTAAGCTTCCCATGAAAATCATGTGCAAATGAAAGCATGGCCTTGCAAGGACAATACCTTGGTGAGAACTGTTATTTGCCATTTCTAGGCTTTGCTCTGTTTTCTTTATTTCTTCTTCCTCCAGGTTCAAACCATTCAGGGCAGATTTGGTCTGGATGCCATTCTGCATCTCTGGGATAAAGCTGTCCTCGCAGCAGCCATTGGTAACAATGCTTTCCAAATCCTTAGCAGCTGCTGAGTCTGGTTTCACATTCTTGTAGTCTGTAAAAGAACAGGAAAACTTTGCAAACAGAAAGCTAGGCACCAAACATACTTCTTTGGGTACCTAACTTCCTAATGGACTGCATATATAATATATCTGCAGAAGAAAATCTATACATGCTCCTAGATTCACTTCCCCAGGGGTTGCACTCTTCTTGTAAGAAGCATAAATAAACAATTTAATTTGCATAAAGAGCAAATGATACTTAAAACCTAAGTAAGCAAATCCAAAGTAGGTCTCTCTGATAAATTAAATAATAATCCCAAATGTCCTTGTAGGAAAATAATCTGTAGAGAATTCTAAATAAGTAATTTGATTTGGCTTGCACTTGATGCTGATATTTCTCAAAGCTCTCCATGGCCACCACTAGAGAAATCTCACTAAAAGTCCTGTTTTATTTTCTCTGAAGGATAAAATTGATTTTAAATTCATGTGGCCATTCACAGCTCTTCCAAACAGCACTGGCAACAAAACCCAAACCAATACAGGGTATAGACTTTTAGCTAACCTGCTGACAGAACTTTCCAGATGAGTTAAAAATTGTGCGGCATAGCTCATCAATCTGTACTAGCTCTGAATCTTGTAACCCAGCCTGAGGCACTGCCATTTTTCACACATGCATCCATGTGGATTTGCATCTCGTTCTCCTGAAGAAGCTTAGCATTCAGAACACTTGGGAGGTTTTCTGCCAAAAAAAACACTTTGGAAGGGACACAAAACATACCCTTTCCATTTAGCTGCACTTCTTTTTCTTCCTCTTCACGAAGCCCTTCTTCTTCTGACTCTGCTCCGCTGTCACTACTTTCAGCTTTTCCATTCACAGCCTTTATGGTTGGAGTGGAATTCATGACATTGCTAAGGCCTGAGACAAAAAAATTCAGAGAGGAAAATAAAAGTATGTTAAAAGAAAAAAGCCTACAGCCTCCCCCTTTAAACTACTAGTCATAGTTCTTCAAAAGTATTCCCATAGTAGAAGATGTACTAAATAATGCTTTATTTCTATGAGTTCTGCCTTAATTGGTTTAATGTTTCTCTTTTGTGGCTCACCTGTCTAGTGGGGAAAAAAAAGAGAGATGCTCAATGACTCTGAGGAAGCCCACTGGAAAGAGGCAGCAGGCCACTTGCACTGCCAAGTTTCAGATCATGACTCTACTACTTCTACAGCTGCATTAAGTTTTTATCTAGCAGCAACATGGCCACTTTCTTCTAAACTCAGAGGACAGCATTGGCTTAGAAGTTCCCTTTAAGGCTAAAAATGCCTCAAAACTGCACTCAACTCAAAAGGCAAATGTTCAAATGTTTTATTATGTGAGCAGCAAGGCTCTCACATTAAAAAAAACCTCATCAAATCACAATAGCCCATGCATGTTCTCCTGCAGCTATTCAAGCAGATGCAAAACATGGTGAGAAGACTCAAGTTTGTTCAGATCTTTGTCTGGCAAAGGGCATAGAGAATTAAATTGTGATTTCAGAAAATACACTCTGCATTTGTTTGCATGGCCAGCTACATAAAGAGCACCAAAATAATAACCTTGAAACAAAGTAACTGCTCCTTTGTTGTTATCCACATCTTGGATCCCTCCAAGAACCACAAATAATTTGCTCTGAACGCATGGAAATTTGCAAGGTAAAGGTTTATGCTAAAAGATATGGAGTATTTAAGGGACAATTCTACCTCATCCAGATTAAAAAAAAAAAAAAAAGGTTAAATAGATCCTGATGATCATTTCAGCTTCCTGTGTTAGGACAGATTAAGGTACAAAGAGGGGACAGTTTCTGTGAGACACTTGCACATTTCACATGTTGACTCCAAAGCTAAAGTCAGCCTAATTTCTACATTCCCTTGTCAGGATCATGAAAAATTAATTCTTCCATTGAGGCTTTACATTAAACAGCAAGATAACATCCAGTCATACTGGAGTTGCCAAACCAGCTCCTCTACTTTTCTTGCTGAGTAGGAATTTAGAGCTAAGGAGTTTCTGTTTTTCATCTTGCAATGAAGAGCCTTCCCACATTAAGTTTCAAAGTTTATCCATAGTGCTTAAAAAAAAAAAAAAAAAAAAATTAAAAAGGCAAAATAACTTGACTTTCTACACAGAAAGAGTGGATATGTTAAATATTTTTGTTTCACTGAAGGTCAAGTGCCTGTAAGCAGCCCGCAGCACAGTTTTGGATTGATTTAATACAATTTTCATCTGAAGACTTAAACCCTGCTTCTTTATTGTAAAAGGAGAACTCGAAAAGCTGTTGTCTCTCTTGTAGGCTGCAAGAGTGAAAGCCATCACATGCTCATTTTCTCTTCATTGAGGAACACTTCTTTGCAAGGCAATCTGTTTCATGTAAGAACAATCCTCACGTATTTCCAGTTTCTTTCTCATAAGCAGATCTCATTTACTGTGAAATCCACTTCTCAAGGTGTTTTTTTTCTGAGAAACAACAGCATGAGGAGATGAGGTAGCAGTTACCTTCTCACTATTAAAGCACAGACACAGCACCCCTGGCATGGCACGGCAGGCATCACCTCTCCCTTTAATGTAAAAAAGGGGAGCAGGAGCACAGCCATTCACGTGTCCTACCCAGTCGTGGGAGTAAACAGGAATGACAAGTCTAGGAGGAACATTTAGTGGTGAAGGAAGGCAAATTAAGAGTGTAAAGCTCCTCACCCCACCAAAGCTGTTTGTAAAGAGCTCCAGCTATGCTGTAAGCTTTTGTCTTAAGATTTACGTCTTTCCTTTTTGAAGGGAAAGTCTCTCAATATTTAAGCATGCTGCCTCTTCACTTTATTTCCACAAGATCACTCACTTGGGGAAACTTCTAAGTGATACATTGCATGTATTTAAGTAAAAATGTGGAACTCAGCAGTAACAGATTAAGGGTGTCATGACTTGGGACACACAAGTAACTGACATCAGGATCATCTTTCTTCCAGAGTCCTTCTAAGCAACAGTGCTCCTGAAGACTACAAAGAGGCATTGCTCTGATGCCAACTCTGAACAGCATTGCATCATAGAGCGCTTTGGCCACCTGAAATACCAGACTACTAATGTGCATTTCCTCAGAACCCTCACTGTTTCACTCACCAGGTCCATCCACAACTGCTTTCTCTACACGGTAAAACCATGGCTTGCTGCCACCCTCCTTGTTACTCTAAGAAACTAACAAAGGTGCCTAATACCAGGGCTGATAGGGTTAAAGACTAAACAGAGCCAACCAGTAGTGACGTCTGTAGTCCTTGTGAGTAGCTTAGTGGCTATTCCCTGAGCACTATAACTTTTAATATGAGAAATAACAGCCAAGCAAGCTTTTAAAACCTTATTTGCTTTGTGCTAATCCCAACCACCCCCCACTCCCTTACTCAGTTCACCCCCAATTACTGCAGGCAAAATGTTAGTAGCTTTCTCTATTGCCCTCATTTAGGTATTATAGAATCCCTCTTGCTTTATTACTTTCATCTCACTGCCTCCAACACCAAGCTGTGAGATTTGTGACAGTTTTCTAAATCAAAGCTCTTCTGCTCTGCAGCTGTTAAAAGGATTATGTTCTACTGATGAAGTCTGAATTGGGGGTTTATGTGTTTCATTTTGTTGGTGTCCTGGGTTTTCCTCTGTGGTTGCTTTGGTCTTGTTTTGTTTTTAAAGCTGTGTAACAGTAACAACAGGCAAGCAGAAGGAAGAAGGATTTAGCAAAAGAAAATGGTGAGATGGAAAGGATGTGAAAAACAGACACAGCCTCTCCACAAGCTTCCAGCAGTTGTTTATCTTCTCATGTCAGCTCTATTAAGAGACTTCCTAAGAGCAATTCTAAATATATCTAGAAGGCAGCACACACAACTCTTCTCAATGACCTGTATAAACAGGGCCAAGTTTCTCAAAACCATGTATTTGATTTCTAACTCCCTATATATTTCAGGGCAATTTGTTACCCAGGTGGCAGTTAGGAGCTTAAATCCTCTGTGGATCTGCCCCAGCTCAAGGGTCATTTCACAAAGCAAGCCCAGCCTAGCAGGCTGTTCTCAACTGCCTGCTATTTTGGGTTTTCTGAGCAGGCACATCATTCTTATACAATGCTAGCATGCACTGCTGGAGCTGTACCAATGGTTGGCTCAGCACAACACAGGATCCTCACACAAGTCCAACGGCCTCTCATCGTTTACAGATGCCAAGGACCAGGAAATAGCCTACAATAGTAGGTGAATCACATCAAACATTAGCTGTGTACTCCACCGTTGAATAAAAATTGAGCTTTTGCAAAATATCATCACTTTATTATCTGCTCAAAAGCAGCAAAATCTCACCCACTGAAAAATTCTTTCCCTGACCCACCTTACATAGAGATCTCTTCATACACCTGTGTTTAACTAGGCTCAGATGCTGTCAAAATTCAGCCTTAGAACCCTATAGGCTGTACAACATTGTTTTGATAACCAGGTGACTAGAATTCTTTTCTTGCATCACAGCCTGATGTTTCGTACTTGTTAATGATCTAAGCAGGCTCCTTGCTTCATTCTGCTATTTCCAATACACTTGGTTACACAAATCTCCCCCTCCTTTTTGAAACCCATGTATCCCATGACTGCAAGGAGTGATGCAGGGAGACAAGGCTATGTAAGCATCTGGAAGCAATAAGCTCTCCAGCTAGAAGAACAAGAGTTCCTATACCCTCATTTCCCCTTTTTTTTTTTTTTTTTTTT
>VWZI01020318.1:588571-601225 GCA_013396835.1 Psilopogon haemacephalus | reverse complement strand
TTAATATAACCAACTACAAAGAAAATTTCAAGGGGCCCAGTGTGTCCTGTAACATCTGTCCTGCAATACTCAAACCAGCTGCCACCACAAATAAGAGATTTCAGAAAGGTCTGTCAAAAAGAAAAAAAATGCATAGTTCTTTACCACTGGTTTATCACTTTTAAATGCATTAAATGCACATACTCTGAAAAATGCACTGCCTAGCCACACCGATTGTGGAAACCAGATCCTCCTCTACAGAGTTCTCATCTTTTTTTGTGCTTTAGGGTCCCTGGAGTTTGCTATCCTGAAAAAAAAAAGAAGCCTCTCCTCTACACTTGTTTCTTCAGCATTCCTCTCTCTACTTATGTGCTCTTCAAGCTGTTATACTCACAGAGATACCACAGTATTTCAAAAACCAATTCAATCAACAATATCATGTCTTTATTTATAAAGATCTAAACAACAGTTTGTGATTAGGAACAGAGGCAGTAACAGCTTCTTAAACATTTATAGTAAATGACAAGTATGGTACTAGGGGTAGTGACCAATCCTGGCCCTTGACTCTTTTCCCTTCAGCATCCATAGTTTCTCATCTCCATCCATATCCTCAGTACCTGTTCTTTTGAATTTTCATAATTCTTTCCATATAAATAAGGTTATCAAGTTCTGGGGTTGACTTAGGCACATTTCCCTCCTCTGTCACCTCTGGGCCTTCTGTCAGTAGAGACAACCTCTCAGCCCTGGCAGATTATTCCATGAAGGCTACCAGACATCCATAGTACAGGCACAACAAGCACACGGTGAGACCAATGGATCCAGACTTTGCCAATTTAATGTCAGCCCTTTAGCCAACAATCACGTATGAGAATGCACACAGCACAGCTGCTTCATATGTATCTATAGGAACCTGCAAGAACAGTAAGATCATTTCAGACTCTGGGGTGTCCCCATCCTTGGTTGGGTGTTAGAATAGAAGATCTCGAGAGGTTCCTTCCAACCGCTAACATTCTGTGTGTGTGAGCTGCTACTTCCCTCTGGAAGAACAAGCAGGACTTGCTAAGATCTCTTCTGTATGGAAGAGGTAGAGTCACCATTTCAAACTTCAATGTCATATAGCAAGCAGAAGAGAGTGTGACACCCTATACTTTTGTCCCAGAAAATACTAAATATTAACATAATGAGCCCAGAACCCCACAGGGAAAATGGAATTAAGCTTGAAAACAACAGAAAACCATGTGGCTGGGCCACCTATAGCCCAGAAACTCTGGTCTAATATTGTATCCTCAATCAAAAATTGGTGTGCCTACCACCCCACAAAACAACAAATGGGAAGCAACATTAAGCTTATATCCTGCTGCCACTCCAAGCCTAGCAACTGAACAGCCATCTACAGTGTCCCTATTAAACACAGCCTCACAGATGGACTTTGTATATATTTTAAAGGCTACAAATGAAGTAATTATTTTTATGACAACGAAGTGACACATTAAACACCAGCCCATGCCCACTGGGCACCACTCTGAGAGCAATCAAGATATGACTACCTAGAAAATGTTCCTCACCAGCTTTCCCTACCTCTGTTTACTACTACTTCTTTGTAGCCTGTCTTTGTAGAACAGAACTGTGAGAATTGTGGATTTTTGTTCTCTTACCACAAGATCTTAACTACAAATGAGACCTCTAAAATGTAAGCTAGCAACGTTTTACAGCAAGTGTGTACATCTGCTGGATTCTCAAAAGCTGAGGAGCTTTTGACCACTTATTTGCTTTTTGCAGTCAACTGTTGCCTGGCTGGAGGAAATATCTGGGTCCAACAAGCAATTACGTCCAAAACCTGTTACTGCTGACTCAATCCAGCATGAGACAGAATAGAGACAAGCTTTTCTTTTTGTGGAAGAAAGCTTCTCTTATCTCACTCTACTTTGATGGTGATTTCACACTAGGATACCCTGCTGCTTACCCTGTGGTGATACGTTCCCTACCGCTCTGTATGACAGAGGAGCTGTTGATACCTTCAGGCTTGAGGTTATCTAATGTTCTGCCCCAATTTCCAGCACTGGCACAAAACCATCAGTTTGAAGTCAAATCACAAAGTAGGTTCAGATTTGACTGGAAAGCACAGAGCAGGCATATATTGCAAACAGGACAAGCCACAACTTGCTGAGACACCGATCCACATCTCATTGAGACTCCCTGCTGACTTTGGCACCTGCTGGCCCAGCCCCTAATCCTACCATAATCCCACCCTGCAGCAAATGCTGCAGAGAACGTTCTAGATATTCTGAAGGTAAGCCCTTAAACTACTGAGATATTATAAAAAATATTTGTATGGTGAATTTCACAACAACCTCCCTGAATACAATCTGTAACCTTAACTGCAGTTGTTCATTTACCACTGGAAGCCAGAAGAAAAAGTTCAAAGGACAGAAGCTTAAAAATCTCTCACCCTCTCCTGCCCTATGCTTGCCCTGCCTCCTAACTGTGGTGCTGCCACCCATCCAACATACCCTACTAAAGCACAGCTACTTCAGAGTTAACAGCAACAAAGCACTAAGAAGATTCACAGCCATTGAATCCCTTAAAAATCCTAGTGAGGAAAAAGGGGAAGAGAAGAAAGGAAATCAGTTTAGCAAGCATATCTAAAATCAAATAAATGAAAAAGTGAGCTCATGAATTAGAGAGTGTGCTTCACCAAAAAGGCCACATACAAGCAAGAAAAGGCAGCCACCAAATGCTCCACTAAGAAACCAAGATGTTGAAAATACCAATATGAGATGTTCTTTGACAAAACTATTGCAACATGTTATCATGTTGGAAAATATGTTAATAACTATCTGAAAGTCCTAATTAAGAACAGCCTCAGCTTCTTCAAATGCAATCCTCCCCTACAAGCTTACCTGCATTACTACCAAGCTTACTCTGCACTACCAGAAACAGAAGTGTTTACACATATTTGTTTGTTCTAAATGCACACAGACATCAGTGAATGTCCTTTTTTAATCTTGGCTCCTCTATCTACTGCAGAAAGACACTAAGCAAACTGCTGACCAGCTGAACCTGCCTGTGAGCAAGGTCAGCTTCTGCCATTCACACCAGCTGCCCCTGAGCAGTGCCCTGGATGGGCTGCCGGTGCAAACATGGTACACTGCAATCAGCACTGCCCAGAGACAGCAAATGCAGCAACAGAAGTCACCTTGCTTCAACATGGCTTCACCTGGTGCAGATGCAATACAGCTGGGAGCAGAGTTCTCAGGAGAGGAATGCTCCTGAGGATGACAAAGTTGGGGAGTGTTATAAATGCTCAAACTTCCCACAGCCTCTGCAGTGTGTTACTTGTCAGTACTGGGGGCAGGACTTGGTCTTCACAAAGTGTACTACTACTCAGCACATCGGTGAAAGGTCATCTTTATTTAGGAGGATTTTCAAATTTTCTGTTACAAAGCAGAAAGAGTACACAGGAATATTCTACTGAAGAACTTGTAAACAATTCCCAGACACTTTGCTTACTTGTTAGGATAACTTAGTGCAGGCCTGTAGGTATGGATTTTCTTGCCTCCCCTAGGGATTTACTCACATGCAGAAAAAAGAAAAAACATCCACAAAAAATACAGGGCAAGATGAGCTCTGATATTTACACTCAGTATCACATCAGTAGGGTGCCAATTCGAGCCCACCTTTGGCTTCTTCGGGTGTAATATAACAATAAGGTCTGAGTGCTCATTCAGAAAGCTTCCAGCTCACTGAGCAGTGGGATTTTGAAGCTTGGCTCGGACATCAGATTTCTTCTGCATTTATTGCAAGTGTGAAAAACTGAAAGGCTGATCTTCTAAAGCACCTCTCCCACTTGACCTGACAGTCTTCCCTCTACTCTTCCAGCAGCTGTAAGCAGGAGTCCTTCTGTAACACAGCAAGTTACCCATTCTCTCTTCTGTGGTGCTATGACAGCTGAGAGCCCTCTCCCTTCTTTGATAACCAGTATTTTATGTACCTGAAAATCATTTGTCAGTAATTGCCTCAGCACAGAAGTACTCCACACCTATCAGAAAGAGACTACGGCCTAAAATTTTCAGAGAACCTAAGCTTCTCACACCACTGCAAGATAAGCTTTCAAAACACTACCCAGGTTACACATTTTTTAAATACCCCTGAGATTTGCTCAGCCTATTGAAGGGAATTCTTGATTTTTCCTTTCTTTACCGACACATCCAAGTCTGGGTATTTTCAACTAGGTCATCCTAGTTGTCTAGTTGATGTTAAGTCATTTTTTTTAAAGCTGGCATGTCAGCCTTCAGTGTTCTTTATTATTAAGGACAGCCACAAGTTCTCTTGATTCAAGGAAGACAGTATTTCAGTGGTTCATATTTAACACTTCCAAAGAAACCACAAGGAGTAGAAGGCTCTACTTAAGTGCTGAGGCCAGTCTGCTGGAGATTATATGCCAGCCACAGCCAATGTGCACTAAACTTCCAGAAAACCTTTTACTAATTCAAGAATATCCTTGATTCTGAGTAAGTGGCACACAATTCTGAAACAGGTAGTGATCTTCATACAGTTAAAATCTGATGGAAGAAAAGTGGAAGACTAACTCAACACAGAATGGGCCAGAAGATGGAGGCATAAAGTCTGAAGTAAGACCCAAGAGAAGGGCTCCAGTTTCCAGAACATACCAATTGTTTTTCTCATGGGCATGCAATCTCCTGCAACAGAACCTACAGAGAATAGGGGCCTGGGGACGAAATAG
Source organism: Psilopogon haemacephalus (assembly GCA_013396835.1). Classification (NCBI taxonomy): domain Eukaryota; kingdom Metazoa; phylum Chordata; class Aves; order Piciformes; family Megalaimidae; genus Psilopogon; species Psilopogon haemacephalus. The sequence goes on along the minus strand of VWZI01020318.1, from coordinate 596,502 downwards.
GACTGGAAGAACTAGTACAGCCAAAATGTAAGTACATGTCAACATTTGACAGTATTCTCACCAATATCTGCACTACCTTAAACACAGACATGGGCAGAGCAGTCCTATCTTCAGTGTGTACCTAGGAGAGAATGTATTCATACGTCTATACTTTGGGGAAACATTAAAACCTGTACTGCAAACAATTATTACCACCTTCACTTTTCATAGGGGAAGCAGTGAGAGCACTGAAGAAAAGGTTTCAAAGCCTTAAACGCAACAGTAAAGTTCTAACATACATGAGAGTTAGTGAAAATTCTGTTTCTATTCATTTGTGGGATTAGATGCTCCACCTTTAAACCACAGGGTGATGGCATCAGGGTAATTGCACCACTGACAGAACAAGATAAAGCTGAAACTTGCTGTGCTGTTTTACTTACGCTGCCTTGTGTTCAAGCTGCCTCTTAAAAAAACAGTAGGCTGAATTTGTTATTGCTATAGGTGTGGTTTAATTGCAGTGATTCTCTTTGCCTAGATAAGTCACTTTAAGAAATGGCTTTTGGCACTGTGCCACAGCAACAACTCCAAGTAAATCCTTATTACACAGATCACTGACCTGAATCTACTGATACTCCTCTAATCTTGCCCGTCAATCCAGCTGTCAGGCAAGCTCATTAAATCCCAGACATGAGGCACACTCAAATTTAGGTGAGCAAAATGTCACAGATATCAAAAATGGCCACTTAAAGAACTTCTGCCTTTCCTCAACAGCTCTGAAAAAGAAACCCAAAACTCTCTCCCCTTCTCTGAGACTTGACACCAAAACCAAAAAATCAGAACTATGTTCTCCTTTAAGGTGTGTGGAGGAAAAAAAAAGCCACACAAAAGGCAATTTAACCAGACTCTTACGTCTTAAGACACATTAAACCAATTAATGTGTGCGATTTGCTATAAAAATGGTTTCAAAAATTGAAATGCAACAGAGCAAAACTGAACTGCAACTTCAAGCCAGACTTAAACAACTGTAAGCCTTACATTTCAACCTCATGAAGAAGTTACCGGCAACATAACTGTTATTTTCAAAACATTGTCACAATGGCACTGCCAAATGAAAAAAAAATAATAATTTAAATCACCACACTGATTTTTATGCAGCTATGACACCACTAGGTTTGCCACTTGTTAGGGCTTTCAAATGTTTAAATAGATATTCCCTTCATGAACTTAAGCCTCAGAAAACCTAACTTGAAAATTTCACAAGCCCATTTGAAACTCTGTATGTACTAGAGAAAGCACAATTTTAAAAGGCACAGATTTTGAGTCTGGGGTGGGTTTTTTGTTATTTTTTTCCCCCCCTCTAAATTTTAGATCAGAGCTGACAGAGCTGGATTACCAGCTGTGCATGCAGTTTGCTAATCCACAGCTACAGCAGGATATAGCAATATACATTTCAAATAGTTTGTTTTTTTTTTTCCCCCAAGTGCTTCTATTTACTAATGAAAAGGCAGAAACTAGGTTTGGGTGAAAGAGTTATTTGTTTTAAATATTTTCTTTCTTTCAGCAGTTCACAAAGCCTGTAGACAAGTACCAAATATGCAGCTGCCTGCGTCTAACTCTGTTTTGTACCTCAAAAGCAAAATCAGCCAAAACCTAGCCTTATTGAAGTGGCAAGCCCAGAGGTTACAATTGTTAGCAGGAAGTTATGAGAGCACCAAAACAATGGAAAAGATGGACTTACACATAATTTATTATTCCTACCTTCCAAATACTTAGAGACTTTCTCCATTTGAACTGCCATACGGTAAAGAGAATGAACAGAAATATGTAATGTTTAGCTTTTAAAAAAATCACTTTTATACAAGCCCCCCAGAACGTCGAGTTGTAATTATCAGCAGTACAAAGGAAGTTATGTGTCCGAACCTGAGGTTAGGTCAGTTCCTCTGTTCTTTTTATCTTCTACTATTTCATAGAAGGGGCCTATCACTTGCAGTAACTCTTCCACTTTCTCCGTCATTGGCATGCTTTCAAGAATCTGCACAAAGCCAAAATATGAAGCATCTTATGAAACAGCATTTCTATGAGGCACTCATTTCGACTCATTTTAGAAAGTGCTGGTCAGTAACACTTCATTAAATCACTTAATGAGTTATTCTGACATCAATTAAAGAAAACAACATAAATTCACCAAATGAGAACCTTAACTGGCCATATTAACATTCTTCTAGGCAATAAGAAGATGGGAGAGCTAATGTATTTGCCACCACTAGAAGACTGCTTCAGCACAGTATTAGTAGCCTTTGGAATCTATTATTTCAGCAACTTCCAACTAAGCAGACTCAAAGTTCCCTAGGTTGTTGTTATCTGATGCAATTGAGTTTACAAACAAACCTTCCCACAGTGAACGTGAAACTGAAACTTAGAAGATTCTATCTGTCAAACCTGCCACCTTCAACAGAATGCTGAGTGGATAAGAAGTAGCCATACAGGGTCCCATCTGAACTCAAATGAAATGGGCAGAATATAGCAGAACTTGGACAATGCAAAGATCTGCTCGGAAAAGCAAAAGTAGATCTTGGCCTTGAATTAATTAGAAGATCTTCTTTTGAGAAAATGGTCTTCATTTGAAATTTCAAAACTGGTAACTTTGATCACCTGTTAAAAAGGCAAAATCTGAAGTCTAAAATAAACAGAAGAGATTCAATAACTATCATTTAAAACCACACCATATCTCTGCCCCATTCCAGTCTAGTCCTTTCAACTAAGCTTTTTGCTGATAGCTTTGTTCCTCTTTTTTTTTTAACAGAAGCAACAGCTATAGGGAAAGATTCAGACAAAACCAAACAAACAGCTACACAAACCTCGTCCTCCAGAAGAACACTAAGAAAGTAAAGAGAGGATGGTATAAGCTGCCACAAAACAGGCTGCTCTAAAGCACAAAGCACATCACACAGTAGCAGAAGCAAAAGCTACAGCATTACTTCATGAAGCAAGAGTTGCAGGCAGGCGAGCAGGCACCAAGGCAATCAAGGACACCAAGAGAAAAACAATCAAACTGCAATTTCATTGCCACTTCGATGATCTATTCAGTGCATCTAATTCATTCCGTATTTGTAAGAGAGAAGTGCTCCATGCTCAGATACAGAGCCAGATGTGAACCAGAGAGAGGACACTCATGATTTAAAATATTATTTTTCAACTTCAGTAGTATTGAGGTGAGCCAAAAAACCTATGCTACAGTAACACTTGTGTTTGCTATGGATTTACCTCTGCACTGGAAACTTCCATACTTGCATTTCTACGATGGCTGCACGTAATAGACCTCAATATACTCTGCAACTAGGCGCAATTCTGTGAATCTTATTTCTGTTACAGTTTTGCAAACTGCTTTAAGACGAGCAAGAAAAGAGCAATTACTTCCACGAGCAACATCAACTGCTTACTTTTATTAGCCACTAGGCATTACATGCCACCTTAAAATTGCAAAGTGCCAAAATAAGGTATTATGTACCCTGAATTACTGCCTTTTTTTTTCCTTCTGGATATTAGAAAATTCACATGTGCAGACTCTTGTTTTAAATAGAAATACCACATTACTAACACCTTGGAATCCTAAGGCACCAGCCATTTCTAATATCAAACAAAACAATGTATCTGAAGCATAAATCAATCACTTTAAATATAGTATTGTAATTCAACATTTCAGAAATGTTGCTTGGAAGACATATTAACCTTAGACAAAATGCTTATTAACCTTAGACAAAAAAGCTCAGATTTGTTTTAACTAAGACACCTTTGGTTATCTCCCACCAAAAGCTGACAAATACATTCCTCAACAGCTGTGGTTTTCAAGGGGAAAAAATACTTCTATTGTAAAGTTGTTACATGGTGTATCTTGTGACAGGTTTTTCTGATGCACACACAGCCCAAAATATCAGTGTGTCAATGCTAGGCACATGTCCCAGGACAGGAGTGGGACAGGGCTATCTTACAGTCCAGAAGACAAATGTTTTTTTTTTGCCCTCTTAGATGTGGATAGCCATGCAGCAATAGCAGAAAGCCCAGAGTAACACCACAAGGATTAGCTGCTAGAAAAACCCAGTAGACCCAGCTGAAATGCACTTCCATTGACATTTCAAGTAGAATCAATTGGGATGGAAAAGCTGAAGCTAGTATTTCTAATGTGAGAGCTGAGACAGCATCAGAGCAGTTTCAAAGCTGAGTGAGGCAAGAAGTCATTTGCTGCCCAATCTCTGCATGCAATCTGTACATAGGCAGAATTATTTGTGCTTCATTAGGGTCAAGTAAGCAGACTTCATCACAGGAGGCTTACTATGGTTTGGGTTTTTTTTTATAAGAACAAAAATTGCAGTTTCACTTAGTTTTAGTGTCTTGACCAAACCAGCTGGCACACTAAAAATTTAAAAGATACTTTACTTCTGCAGTAACACCTTTGGAATCCAAGATTTGAAATTAAGCATCCAAAATTAATTATTAACATTTAACAAGACTTTTTTTTTTTTTACCAAATTAATATTATTTGGCCTTCTGCATTTTCTGGAGCTGTTTACTTTTCACTTTAAAATCAATCACAGTAATACCAGCAAGAACTAAATTACCAAAATTACAGGCAGGAAAAAGAACAGTTGTCAGACTCCAGCTCTGTACCTAGTAAAAGTTTTTGTTGTATCAATCATTAAACATGTTAAGTACATAACACCAAGATATGGGCCTATGAGAAAAAAGGATTCAGAATAGCTCTCCTTGAAAGAGCTAATTTTATGGTAATCTCTATAATAATAGATTACAATTATACTTTTATCCTGACTGACAGTAAATAGTCTTTCAACTGGAAAGGTCACCTAGAATAACTCCAGTGGAAAGACTGCTGTGAAAAAAGTTGGTTAATAAGAGGTAAGAAACTTCAGGTGTTTACTTTAGCTGATGCTGCAATTTCTGTTTAATAGTAACTGTGACTGTTCACAAGTTATACATGAACTCCAAAAAGACAGCCCAAATTACTCAAACCTTTTTGATGGGAACTATAATATACAAGGAATATTTTCATAGTAAGTACAGAAAACTCAGATTGCTGAGGTTTTTCTTGGAAAACTGAAGATGACATTTACAGACAATTATCTTTGCATCTCCAGTCATGAAAATAAAGACTCCTGCTCCTAAAGTCCCTCTGGAGGGTTGTTTCTTTCTCCTTGCCAAGATAAAGATCACTTACCTCTCAACTCTAGAGAGCCGAGGCAGTTGCAGTAAATCTTTTCTTTTCTACTTTAAGTTCCATTGCCCCCCTTACGATTTCAGTGCTTTAGTTTCTTTAGCTCTCTCTCATTTAAGCTTCCTATCAGCTAGAGTGCTCAAGTTTCTCTGAAAGCAACTCCAAAACCTTGGAAAGAACTACATAATTTTCTTCTCACAGACTGAAATTAACAGTTTGCATAGGCAGTACCTTTGCTAGTATTAGTCTGCAAGAACCTTCTCACATCCCCTGATTTCATTTCTGCCGTGTGCGTTCTAAAAGATCCCTTTCAGTTGTTAGTGAAGTTACCTTTTTCATTTCTTCAACATAGGCTATCATGGCTTCTTCTTTGGACATGTCTCCCAAGGCACTCCAAGCATCCCTAGGAAAGAAAGTCGTATACATCTTCAGAATCTTCAGGGCCTAATGGATTTCTACAGCCTGGCCTTAAGTAGGTCAGTTACATAAGGCCAAAGTTTCTCTGATACAAATAACAGCTAAGAGCAATTCACAATTTTGTTTCTGTTTTGGGTTTTTTTTTCAAAGTCCAAATGCCTATTTTACTAGCATAAACATATTCCAGCACAAAAAAGCAACAAACTGAACAGTCTGGGAACTGAAGTGTCCCTCACTGACCAGGTGTGGCCCTGTACCTGGTAAGCTGTTAATAAGTCCAGATGAGAGAGACATTTCCCTTTTGATTAAGAGAATTTTTTAAAGACCCTTTGGTGTAAGTGCTGAGCGCTTCAGCGAGCACTTAGTTATCAGCAAGTTAGAACAGGCTACAAGAAAAATCTGTCCTTTTCAAGTCTAGCAACTAGACACATCAGTCTAGTAGGCAAATAGTTTAACCACAGCAGCTACTTATCTACTAAAAAAAAAAAAAAAAATCCTCTTCTCCACCTCTTCCAGACAGAAAAACCTAATCATATTTATCCATATTTATGCACAAGTAATCTGCTGGAATACAAAATGGAATAAAAAATTTCCTTCCTCAGTCTTGCACTTTGACACTGTCCTATCCTTTTGCCAGATCATTTGTCCAGCTTACACAAAACCCCAAAGGCTGGTGGCTCACATTTCAGCCACAACCAACCAGATGTTTGGAAGCTCATTGCCCTAGTTCTCTGCAAAGGTACTCCCTTCACCCTGACTTCAGGAGAGTGAGGAGGAAGGAGGGGAAAAAAAAAGTGAAAGGAATAACTTCACAGATCCCAAGATGACCAAGCAGCACTCAATACTTGTTCTTCAGGACAGAGAATTATCAAAACATAATAAGCAAAGCATTGACATGGCTCTCCAAACAGATCTCAGCAACTGGTCAATAGGAAGTCTTCCTCATGCTGGCAAAACACAGACAGTAGGAAATCCTGCCACTGAGCAGACAAAACAGATCTCTTCCCACAAGCTTGAGACTGTATCAACAGCTGTCAGTGAGCACTTAGTTACTTCAGGCTCACATCAGACCTGAAAACTTGAAAAGGAAGAATTCCAGACACTCATCCATATCACTCGTTCTGCAGAACACCTACAATTTCGTTCTACAACATGGGATAAACACAGCAGGGGTACCATTATGGTGCTTGCCCCAAAAAATCCTGCCCACCTGCAGAACCTGCGGGAATGTTTTCACCTGCAACTCTGAGAAGTTATAAACTATCTGAGCTAAAAAGCTGGAACACAAGACAGAAAATTAATTCAAGCAAAGGTTGTGAATGCTCTTCACAGAAATAATCTCACTAAATTCCTTCTCCAAGTACTACTCTTCTAGATTTCTCTACTCCCAGCATAAAACAAAAACAAACCAACATCTCATGAAAAGTTACCATTTATATCTACCAATTGGGTCCCAAAATCCAGGTCGTGGAATGTTACAGGGTCCTTGAGTTGCTTGCTTATAAAAGCTATAGAACTTGAGCATCATTTCATTCGTTGGCTGGAATGAACCTAGTGAAAGCATTTTAGAATACAATTAAATTGCAATCTATTAAAGTGTATTTTACAAGCTTAATATTTCTATGAGAAAATAGGTTGTAACAAACTGCAGGCTGAGTCACAAGAGTACGATTTAAGTCAATGGAGCACTTCATCTACAACAAACCAGCACCACCGACAATATTTACTTTACTAACACCAAGTTCAGTTTAAGGGACTATAATCTTTTCTATTCCTAAAACCAAGCTCCACAATTACAATTAAAAAAAAAATAAATTAATCCATAACAAAGCCAAAGTCCTTTCACTCAGTTTAAAGGGTCAGTAAACAAACTATGTTGCAAGTCCTACAAGACTCCAGAACTTAAAAAGAAAACCAAACAAACCACACAACAAAAACCCCCCAGACATAGCCTTCCACTGTGTTTTGGTTTACTCTGGGGATTTGACAGCACTTCCAATAGAGTTTCACTGTGTTTCCCATTTTACTCTTCTTCTTTTGTGGAACGCACTTTTGTAAAGGTAGAAAACACAAAAAGCTGTAACTGTTCGTGGGGAAGATCCATAAACAAGCCCTTGAATCAAATACCTTCAGGTTCCATTCTAGTCGCTAGAAGTTTACAGTGACTTTTACCTTAGTGTTAATTTTAAATCTAGTTTTACTTACACCAGATTCAACGATGCATGGTAATAACCAATTATTACTCCAGTCTTTAAAAAAAAAAAAAAAAAAAATCTGCTGGGATTTTTTTGTTAGGGTTTTTTTGTTT